>JASDDO010000001.1:123639350-124239350 GCA_030015575.1 Agapanthus africanus
CAACCAAGTCAACATTTACCACCTACATATGTTGATACCACTTCTTCAAGTGCTTCTGTCACTCCTAAGCCGATGTCCATTGCTGAGCATATTGCTCAATCTCGCAGTCGATCTTTCACCCATCTCCACTCATCTAGTTCTAGGGATCCGCACGATTATTCACCTTTTTATCCACATGTTGACCCTACCCCTGCCCAACCACCCACTTCCTACCAGTCATACCCGACCTTCCCATCTTCACTAGACACTGTTTTTACACAGCCTGTTGGGAGTTTTGTATATCCACACCATTTTGAATCTTTTACCGAAACCCCCTTACCACCCAAGTCTAGTTTAGAAGAGTCGTTAGAGGCATATACTGCAGCAACAAATAAAATGACTAGGAATGTGGAAGCGTCCGTGGCCGCCCTTATGCAACCTGCTGAACCGGTAGCTAGTTTCCCGCTAGCTTCAAATTTTTCAATGTATAAGGAGACGGTTGGACAGAGTGAGAATGAGAGAGGATTTCCAAATCAAACCTACCCTTACCCAATTGAAGCCCACAACTCCTGTTTTCCATCGATTGTCCTAAATGATTCACAAGTTCAAAATAAAAATGAGTTGTGTGATTTTGTAGTACTTGATTTGCCAAATTGTGAAGAACCCCTATCGAGTGGAACTGCACTTAATCCTTTCGATCTTTACACCTCCACTCTAGAACCTAAATCGATAAATATCCATACTTTTGATGACGGGTCTAAAGAAATTAATTTTCGCTTGATTGAGGATATAGACGCCGGGAATATTTCGGATGATGAACCTGTCGATTTGATTGAAATTTTATGTTCAAATCATCATCCCGAGTTATTAAATGTTTCTCCCGAATCTCATATGCGTCTTGATTTTGATGATAATGGCATGGATGAGTTGAATTTTGAGGAAAATTATAAGGATAGTATTGAGGAGAGTTTTGAGGATCATATTGAGGTTGAACCATTTTTGTTTGATGTGTCTGATTTTCCAATTCATCCTCTTGAACCTTTAACTAAATCACCCCCCCTCCTTTCTATCGTTCCGACCACTCCTGACGACTGTGAGCTTGAAAAATTTTCCTTTGAATCTGACACATCTGACACAGCCGATAACACGTACAAGTGTTTCACTTTTTCGGACGATGTTGATGACACACCGCCCGAGTTTGAGTCCTTAACATTTTCAAATGAGTTAGTTGAACCATCAGACTCGGTTGCTTACAGTAGTTTCGAACCATTAATGGAATCTTTCAGGTTCGAGACAGTTTACTACGGTGAGAATGAGACTATCCCTAATTCACTTCCTTTCGTCTTTCCTATTGTTCCGACCGTACAAGTGACCGTTACGCTTTCATCTCCTATACCAAGTTCGGCGTACCCATGTTTTCTTGCGAATCTTGAGGGATTTGACCCCATTGCACGACGAGTAGATAGATTAGCACAATCAATTTTCACACTTCGGCCATCCCAAATTGCGCTAATTTATTCACTCGATTTACACCCTCAAGATCGTGCTACCTTTCTTTCTCCTTCCCGCCATTCTTCTCCTCCACCGAGACCGTATCCTGTTTCTACTTCCACACGGTCTCGTGTTCTTCTCATCTCTTTTCTTTCCACTCCATTCTTGCACCAACTATATCATTACCACGATAAAAATTTTGAATGGTTGGTACTAACCTTTGGCTTGTGTAAGGCCAAGCTTAAGTTTGGGGGGAATCTCTTTGTATATATGTATATATTTTTTGTTTTCTTTTTCTATAAAAAAAAATTCAAAAGATTAAAAAATATATTAAAAAAAAATTATAAATAAATAAACAGGGGAGTACCGGCATTTTGACCCTCTTGGTTTAGCATGACAGTGAGGACACTGTCAAGTTCAAGTTTGGGGGTATGCTCGGTACGTCTTCTTCCTTCGCATTCATTTGTACATATTTTTGCATTTGCATACTTATTTGAAAACCCATAAAAATTGAAAATTTTCAAAAATTATAAAAATTATTGTATTCAATTTTGGCTAATTGACTTGAGTTTGACAAATAGGTTAACTGGCTAGGAAAAACTAGATCTTAGACTTAGCGAATTAAAAACCCTAAAAATAACCTTCATTAAAGTTTAACAGTAGAAAGTATATGTCTTTTTAGATTATTTAGAGATAGGCAAATTTTGAGTTCACTTCTTGGACTAAGTCGAAATGAAGGAAAATTATTAAAACTTTTATTAGAGTATAAGTTTAAAAAATAATTCCTAACTTAAGTCTAAATTCTGAAAATGTATACCCTACAATTTGCACAATCACGCACCTTGAAACTTGGAATAGTAGAAGAGACCTTGAAATGCTCTTGTCTAAAGTCCTTAGTACAACGAAAATAAATAAATAAAAATACATAAGTGTGGATGAAGAATAAAAAAAAATGGACACTGGTTTTTGTGATTACTTAAGGCTGCAAAAATAGAAAAATATTCAGCGAGGGTGCTTCATCACCTAGTGCCTTAGACCAACTGGTTTGGGAGTCACTGCTAAAGCCTTGGGTGTTGCAAGACTAGGAATTACGCTTAAATGTGCAAACACATTTTGTAATCGGTCGTTGGTACCTCAAGAAGTATTAACGGTCGCATGAAGGATGTGTAAGCAAAATTCAATTAAAAATTCACCAATTAATAAGTGCTTTGGACAATGGACGAGAGTACGATTGCTTGATTTGAATTTCCAAGTGTAGGGGTGATATTTACACACACGTGGGGATATATGAATAGAGTTTAGATGAGAGAAAGGAATGAAGGATAGAACTTATATCTTTAATAGAGTTGATAGAAATTCCTAAGTAAAGATGGAACCCTAGAAGAAAAACTTAAGAGATGCCGAAAGCTTGGTAAGTCTATAGAACATATATAATCTTAAGTTAGATGATGAGGAAGTGTGAAAAATGTGGGTGGATAATTTGTAAGTCGAAGATAATAGAGTTCCTTGTTAGAAACCCTAATTGGAGAATTAAAGTCGAAAAAGCCAAATTGATAGGATTTTATGGGTGTAATCCACTGAAAACCCTCAGGAGACAACACTCCTCCTACTAGGGACACCTAGAGGTTTAACGGCTTGTTGCACGTGCTCAGTGCAATCGCGTTTCCCTGCGAAAGTGCGGTTAGGATTTTAGTGAATAAAAATAAGTTTGCTCGAGGACGAGCAAAAGATAAGTTTGGGGGTATTTGTTCACATCATAATATTGTATTATTATATTCCCTATTCTTATTCTTTTTATAAATAAACAGGTACTTTTGACGCATGTCTGCTACATGTTACAGGTTACAGGTTCTTGGACAGGAAAAAATGAAAACGATGTAAAGACGATGAAAATATGGACTTTGACCAACAAACAGAAGACTCTTGATCAAGCCGACATAAGGAACAATTCACAAAGCAAGATTCGAGATATCGACTCAAAGCGAACGGGTAGAAGTCCACTACAAATTGTTCACTGAACCTAGAAGTCCAAATGGAAAAAGATATATAGAAACAAGAAGCCCAAGCCAACAGAAATCAGCCCAGGAAAACTCATGGCCCAACTCCATCTTTTGGCCGCGGAACCGTGGCCAAACCAGGCCTCGGTCCGCGGTTCCGCGGCGGTCCTGGGTGATCAGATGAAATAATTTTTACTAAAATGTGGCGGCGGCTTTGACTAGTCAACTTAGGGCTATTTTTGTAATTGTAGACATGCGGATCAAAATATAACCCTAGGGTTTCCTATTCATTATAAATAGGAACTCTAATCATTGTAACTCTTTATGCCTCCTTTTAATAATAAATTCCAGAATTCTTTATGGAGAGCATCGGTGCCTTTCTTCAATGCATCTATTCAGATCTGACAACCCTGCGTAAATGTTTGGAGAGATCCATCTGTAAAGTAAGTAGATTTGTTTATTTTCTTGCCCTAGATAATTTCAATTCATGCCCTAGATTAAATTTATTTTCTTGCCCTAGTATAGATTTTATTTATCTGCGCTAGTTATAACTTTCAATTAATTGCCCTAGGTAGAATAATTTAGGATTTTAGATTTAATAATCAATCCGAACACCCTTCGGAATTAACTCGTTAGCGCGAATCGGAAATTCACAACATCCCTGTGGACCGACCCGTACTCACCGGCTAGCTTCATGCGATGCCGTTCTTGATTGCGGTTTAGAAATAGTTTTTGACATACAAATCAGGTAGTCGTGCGACTTTGTTGGCCTCCGTCAAGGGTCGGGCGGGCGGGTTTAATTCAATCATGAAATGTACGGGTTGAACTTGACTAGTAGCCTATAGTTTGTTGGCCTACGTCAAGGTCATAGGAAGCTAGGGGCAAAATATTATCGAAAATTTTAAGTGTTGAAATTTGCAAAGAGATTGCATACCATCTATGAGATAGTTGGATCCCGATACCCACTGCAAGTAAGAGTTACTTTTGGGAGAGTTTTGCACATTACAATTAGCCGATCAAGTAGGTGTCCAGAAAGGTGTTAACGGGGTTACGCCCTTGGGAAAACGAGGTTTATTTTAATTAGGTCCGTGCGAAAGCATGGGGAACCTCCTTCAAAGTTACGACACTTGCCTGGACGAAAGATTGACGAACTTGTAGGGTATAATTAATCCCAGCTAGTCTTACCTTTTAGGATTTGAAGGAAGATTTGATACAAACAGTGGGAGCCATCCTGATTAGATAAAATAATAACCAATCTGATCTTGCAAGAGCATACGTTGAGTGTTTTCTTCTCTCTCTCCTGGTAGAGACCATATCATGCCTTAATCAAGATTACCTGCTTATTATACTGAGCTGGGGAACGTTGGTTCCGCTCTATCTTATAATTGTTATAAGTCCGAGCAGGAAATAAGGGAATATTCGGATTTCTATGCCACCCATTCGAGGAATGTGCATGTTGATGCATCTTCTTCGGGTGTGTTCATTACCAAGAACCGTTTTTCAGTATCCTCTACGTCCTAGATATGAGATACCGGATTAAGATCCCACATATGTAATCTGTTACATGGACTACAGAAAGGTAGAGAACTGGGATTGGATGATATGTCTCTAAGTGTTAGAGAATGGTGCAATTGTTGCAGCCAAGTCAGTTAGCAAATATCACCTTGTATTACCAAATGGTAAATACATTGATTCTGAACGAATGTTATTATATACCGAACCTGATATACAACATTACATCAGATTCTTTATTAAGTTAAAGAAGGATATAATTATGTATTGGAGGATAATGTTGTGAACATTTTCCTTAATCAAGAGTTGATAGGATCAGGCACGTTATGTAATGGCATATAAGTTCTAAATCAAACCACAGTTCAAAGTATATAGAACACACACAATAGGAGTGGTTCAGAAATGAATGAATCCTTCTTGTGGCATTGTAGACTAGGTCATATCTATGCGACACGACCAGCTAAGTTACATAAAGATGAATATTTGAATCTGTTCGGATTTTCATCTATGACACTTTCCAGTCATGCCTCAAAAGCAAGATGACCAAAACTTCGTTTACAGGACACGGAGAAAGAGTTACGGAACTCTTGGGATAGATACATGATGATGTATATGGTCATATGTCTACAAATGCCAGGGTTGGTTCTTTGTACTTCATTACATTCATCGACGATCTCTCAATATTCGGACATGTGTTTCTGTTGAAACACTAGTTTGAAACTTTTGATAAATTCAAGGAATATAAGCTTGAAGTTGAGAACAAGACGGGTAGAAGTATTAAGTCCTTCGATGTGATCGGAGAAGGGAATACTTGCGCATGGAGTTCCTGGAGTTTCTAAAAGGAGAATGGGATTCTCTCTCAGCTTACTACTTCGAGTACACCACGGCACATTGGTATATCGGGGCGGAGGTATCACGCCCTATGAGATATGGTACGCTCTATGATGAGTATTGCTGAGTTGCATGTTTCCATTTTGGAGTTATGCACTTGAGAAGTTGCATACCTATTGAATAGGGTTCCATCCAAATCAGTGTCTACCACTCCATATGAGATATGCAATGGGAAGAGACTATGTATTAAACGAGTTAAGATATGGGGTTGGCCGGCCTATGTTGAAAAGCAAAATCCAGACAAGCTCGAGACAAGGACAGTTCTGTATAAGTTTGTTAGGATATCCCAAACATTTGCGAGGGCATATCTTCTACCACACTGAGGAGCAAAATGTGTTTTGTTTCTCAGCATGCCACCTTTTTAGAAAAGGAATTTCTTATGAAGAAATTAATGGTCATGAGTTAGAACTGGAAGGACTTCCAGCTGGACAAACTAACAGCTGATGATTTGGTAAAACCAAAGGATTCAATAGTCCCCAATGAGCCTCAGCCTCTCCGCGAATCTGGTAGGATTCCTCATCCACCTGAGAGATACTGCGGTTTCCTCGGTGACGGTGGGAGCGAAGATTGCATCATGGTAGATGATGACCCAAATAGGTTCAGGAAGGCCATCACGAGTGGGGACTCTGTGAAAAGGCTGGATGCTATGCTTAAGTCCATCAGGATTAAAGCAAGTATCGCGGAGTTGGAACATCTGTTTTGATGTGGCAGTCAAAGAGTTTGACTTCATCAAAATGGTAGATGAACCTTGTATATACAAGAAGGTTGTAGAGAGTAAAGTTGTCTTCCACGTATTGTACGTAGATGACATACTCTCGATAGGAAATGGTTTCCTATGCTACACTCGGTCAAGCTCCTTTTATCACGGGGATTCTCCATAGAAGATCTAGATGATATCTACTACATCTTTTAGTTTATGATCTATGGTGATAGATCTAAGTGGATGTTGGAAGTGTCCCAAATCCAGGTACACTAACACCATACTAAAGGGTTTAGTATGGATGATTCTAAGCGTGGCGATTCACCCACTTACTCAGGAATCACTCTCTCCAAAAATATGTCTTCCAAGACTGATTTGGAGAGAGCTTGCGTGCAAGGGATACCCTATGCTTCGGCAGTAGGCTCTATCATGCATGCGATGTTATGTACCATATCAGATATAGCTGATTCACTAGATGTAGCGATTACGAATCAATCGGATCTTGGGAGAATCACTGGATAGCTGTGTAGGACATTCTTAAGTACTTGAGAAGCACTAAAGAAATGTTCTTGGTGTTTGGTAACGGTGAACTCCAGTGGGAGTCATTTACCAATTCGAGCTTCCAGAGTGATAAGGTCGACTGAAAGTCAGTCACAGGCTTTGTCTTTACCCTCAGTGGAGGGACGGTATGTTGGAAGAGTTCCAAGCTAGATACCATGGCAAACTAAACGATAAAGGCTGAATACATCGCTACCAACGATGCTACCAAAGTGGATGTCTGGATATTTCTTGTTCATGAGATGAACATGGTTCCTAACATTGAGCGTCCAATAACTGTCATTAAGACAACAATGGAGTTGTGGTTTTAGCCTAGTAACGCCGGTCCCATCAGCGATCCAGACATATTCTGATGACAGTATCCCCTGATTAGGGAGATGGTTGATCTCCAAGGGATCCAGGTAAGGAGAGTTGACGCGAAGGATAACACGGCGGATCTACTCACAGAGGCCTTTCCCTAGAGAGATTTTTATGGGACGTTGGGTATGAGATACTACAACAAATGGCCTTAGTGCAAGTGGGAGATTGTTAGTTATATGTATACCCTAGAGACCATTATTATACATGTGATGTATATTACAGTGGATGCTTGGACATATATAGGGAGGACTTTCTTGCTCAACATGATAGTATGTTATCTGGTTGCTCTTTATCTTAACATGTACACTTATTGTTTCTCTAATACATATTGATAAAGCCTTTAGGATGAGTACTTGACTACCAGGATTATGATGCAGATCATACTAGTAGGGAAGAGGTAATCGGTAAGTACATCCTTCAAATGTTCCTAGTCGTGGGAGTATCGAGACGGAGTATCGATATTCCAGAGTAGACTAGCGTATACGCTTCTCGACCCATAAGATGGGCGATGGATGATCTCATATCCATTGGTGTTTGACATCAGAGATGGTATACGGGTGCTCAGTGGAGACTGGGTACACTGAATGGACTCGCCGAGAACTTCTAGATGGTATTATACCTATAGTCAGATAGCAGTTCTCTGGTGACACTGGTACAGGTTAGTCTGTCGACCCGAGACCGTCATAGAGTCTTGTGACTTGATATTTAATTACTTCAATTTAGTTAATTATGACATTTAATTATGGTTCTAATTGCTAAAATGAAATTTCAAGAAAGGGTTTAAACTAAGGTTAGGGTTTTTATAACTTGCTCATGGTTGTAATGTGTAGTTTAATAACTTAAGTCATGCAAATTCTAGTCTAATTGTTAAATTGTAAAGTGTTACTTTAAAATTGTTAAAATTAGAAAATTTTGCAAACAAGATTTTTGGATTTAATTAAATTGGTGATATAAAATTTAATTAATGGTTTGTGTGACTTAGTTAAAATATTATGAGAGCAATGTGGCCACTAAAATTGTTAAAACATCAAGATTTGAGCTAAAACGGTATTTGGATGCTTACTAAGCTTTCGGAATAAATTGATTTTTATTAAGTTGAGGGTTTGTTGATTAATAACTTATTTTATATAATATTTAGAGTGTTGTGAATGCGCAATTTGTGCGAATGAGTACTAGGATCGGTAGTTGACATGTATAACGACCTTAGTTGTAATTTGTGGCGTTGTCGCGAATGCGTTTGTGCGCCAAGCGCGCGCGCGTTTAATTAGCGCGCGTTGTTTGATTGTGTCATTTGTCCCGCGACTAAACATATATTTATCCTTTTTATTTGCTTGTGTGCGATCCTAGGGTCGGGTGCAGAGTGTCGGACGCGGTGCGGAAAGACAGACGGAGATCGGATCAGTTTAGCCGAGGCGTCCCGGTGAGTAGATGTATACATCTATGGGGGGATCGTCTGGATGGCGCCAGGCGCCCGACGGTTTAGTATTATTTAAAATATTTACTTTATATGCGAAGTTCCTAGTTAGCCATCTCATTGCGTCGCATCGTTATATGTATAAATAGATATATATGTCATATCATCTTATAGGACACTTGCACCATTACCATTGGTTCCTGCCGCACGTGCACTATTTATGCGAACACTCACGCCATTGGTAATTGCTATGTCACGAACACTATAGAACCTACTTAGACTAGTATCGAAAATATTCGCATCATACATGATAGTTAAACTGGTAGTCGTATATATACCGCATTTCATCATCATTCATATATAGTTTTCTAGTTATAATTGCATTTCATGACATGAATATCATAGACATTATCATTTTCCTACATAATCATGTATTGTGATTCTTTTTGAGGATTTCTGTATTGATGAGTATTTCTGGATTTTGGGAAAAACCGCAAGAATTTTATAAAATTTTATTATCATCATTTTAAAATGCAAGTTGCGGTTTTCTCGTGATGTATGTGTCGTTCACCATGAGTTTTCATGTTTTATGTTGGATTTCGAGACCTGATTCGAGGAGTGGATGAACCGTCTCGGGAACATGGTGGGCCCGGTATGGTACCCCAGGGCAAGAAGCTCGAGTTGTAAATGATGAGCCTGGCATGGGAAGACTACCTACCGGTGATATCTGGCGCAGCGGATATCCGGAGGATACCGACCGTTGTCCTGAGGTTTGATGATATGGGCCGATCCGGACTGACGGAGCCCGAGGTATTAAGATATTGACATACTGATACATTAAGACAGATATATATCGATATGTTGTGTCGATGCTTGACACGGTTTTCTGATGATTTCATTGATGATACCTCAGCTAATTTGCAAACGTTTTAAGATAAGAACACGAATTTTTCTTTTATCTAACTTATAGAGATTTCATATTGATTTTGCATTTCTGTGCGTGCATACTAGTGCATCGCATCATGTCATAATATGTAGGTTGAGACGTATTTGTGTGCATTCTTACGATAGCCTTATTAGATATTACATACTACTCACGAGTTGGCAACTCATCCCTGTTGTGCCACAGTATCTTGCAGGTCAGACCCGTCAACGCAGGAGCGGCGGGTGTATCTCCTTTTTCGCTTCCTTGTTTCGGCTTGCAGCTTGCTCACAGGTGGGTTTTTGGAGGATTTGCTTTTGCTCCTACCGTGTATTTTTATTTTGTATCTAGTATACTCCGTCTACCCTTGTATATTTGAATAGACGGTGAGATTTATGAGACTTGTATTTGTGGTTTGGTGTCGATGCTCACTTGAGCCGACGTGGTGTTTTCTTACTTTCGTGCTTTTACATGCTTATCTTGGTATTGATGATATATATTATATGTGGTTGTGATCCGCCTTTGGCGAAGAGCTAGCTCCCGCTTGGGGATGCCTTATGCATGATTTATTTGTATATTTCCTTGTTTGTACCCATTTGGGGCCAGTATTTACAAAGGAGACTCTGTCGAAATTTTCGGAAAATTTTAATGTTTTTAAAAAGGGTTAATATAACTTAATTGGTTTGAAATCATTTTTCATAAAAGGTTTTCTTTCACTCTTATTGATTATGGTTTAGATTTTCTGGTCTTTCGCTGATTTAGGTTACGTTACGCCTTGAGACGTCTCGTAATCTAAGTGCCAGTCACGTTCCGTACCTTCGGATCGTGACAAAGTTGGTATCAGAGCGTAGGGTTTTACCTTTTTGAGTATAGGATGACCTTTGGTAGATGGAGTAGGTGACTTAAGCAGAGTGACGTAGCGTGGGTATGTTCCGCGGCATACTTACGATACGGTACTCCGTCTAAGTGACCTTAGGATATATTTGCTTGTATTTCCTTTCTTGATTCCGGAAGTCCTTTGATTCGATCGCAATGTTCCTTTCGATCCTGTTCTTGTTCCAGCCACTATGCCACCGGAGACTACGAGGGCCAGAGGGCTGCCGCTAGGGATGAAATTAGAGTAGGCTCGTTTGAGGCGAGGACCGATCAGGACGGTATGCCTACCCCTCAGGGACAAGTGATCCGCCTTTTCTAGGACGGATGGCTAGGTTGGAGTCGAGTATTCAGGACGTGTGAAAGATGGTTGGATTATTACTGATGGTTAGCCGGGCTCCGAGAGCCGATGATTTTCCCTCCTATTTCAGGGACTGTGTTTGTACCTGTTGCTCAGGCAATTGTTTCTATGTTACAAAGTTTATTTCCATATCCTTACAAGAGTTTTTGAGGCTGAAGCCTCCAGTTTTTCACCGGCACAGATGCAGCGGAGGACACGTAGACAATCCTCGAAAGGATGGCTGGAATTGTCATTCACGGAGATGTTTTGACAAGATATGGGTTGAGTTTGCAAGTTTTCGTCTAGATGTCTTGCTCAGACGTAGTGTGAGTTGGTCGAGAGAGGCCGAGCTGCAGATCCACTTTCTAGGATCTAGGATGAATTTATAGCTATATTTCTTGCTCGTTTTCTTCCGGGGAGCGTTCGAAATTCCCGAGCTCGTAGTTTCGAACCTTTGCGTAAGACTTTAGGGATGGCAGTGTCCGAGTATTACATTCAGATCTCTTGGTGGTTCGATGTGCTCCTTACCTAGAGGAAACTGAAGAGAAATGGATAAAGAGGTTTGTGTGGAGATTGGATATACAGGTATTTCTTACTATAGGCACCCAGCATTTTGACGCTTATGCAGCCGTGATGGATACAACCTTACTGCTAGAGGGAGCACATTTCTGAGACTTCAGTCGATTCTCGACCAAAGCCGATTTGTATCAGTATGCCAGCTCAGAGGCAGTTAGATAGACGCCGTTGTGAGAGGCTAATCTTTTGGTCGCTCGATATGTTGTTCGTTCGTGATTCGTTTGCACCGGAGATAAAGATTCTTTTGTCAATTTGATTCTTCCCGATATATTTGACTTCGAAGTTCTTCTGAGCATGGATTGGTTAGCCACGTGTTATGCATCCATGGACTGCCGTGAGGAGGCAGTCGGATTTAGTTTTCGAGTAAGCCAGTTCTTGTTTTCGGGGAGACCGTAGCGTCGCCTTTCCCAGTATGAATTCTTTTTGGCATTAGTGACGCTCTTTAGGAAAGGATGTCGGGAATTCTGGACATATGTCTGTGATGTTGGAGCCGTAGGGATCCCGTAGGACCAGGTTCTGTTTGTGAAGAAATTTCCAAGGTGTTTTTCCTGACGTGTTGCTTGGTTGATCGCCAGAGCGCGAAATTGTGTTCTGGTTTAATTTGATTTCCAGCGAAGCGTAAAGAACTGAAGGGACAGTGGCAAGATTTGTCGAATATGTAAGTCCATGCTACCTCTCCCGGTACTTTCGGGCATGCGGAATTTGGTGAAAAACGATTTTCTAGAGGCGGTAACATAGACTCAAAACCGGATCTTTGTTAAACTGTCTACCTAACAACCTAACTACGAGTTGTTAACTACTCGGTTAGGGGGTTATACCTTTCTTTCTTGAACTCCTTCTTCTTCATCTCTTGATGGTGTACGGATTGGCTTCACCCCGTCGTCTCCTTGTGCCGAAGATCGATCCACCCGAAAGCTTCTACCTTTGGCTTCTTCTTCGAACTTTGAAGAAACTAGTTCACTTGGTTTGCTAAACCTTGTGAACTAGAGTGAGTAGAGGAGAGTGTGATGGGATTTTCTCTATGGTTCTTGCTTCTCAATACATGAGATAAGTGAACCATAGACAAGAGAGAGAGCAAGAGGAAGAGGGTGAGAGCAAGAGAATGGGAGAGCTCAAAACCAAGAGAGAGAAAGATCATGAAAGAATGAGCCTCTCTTTTCTCTTTCACCCTCTCATAATCCAAAAGCATCATGAGCCATAATGTTAATCAACTATTATTATGTGATGGTTCATATCATGTCAAAGGCAATATCATTTCCATGCACTCATTTTGCAAACCACAACAAGCAAGCAAAAGTCTTTGCATGAAAATGACAACCATTGTGATGATGATGGTCAACTAGTCCAACCTAGTCAACCGGTCAACAAAGTCAACAAGTCAACAAAGTCAACCCCTCAACAACCATGTCACTATAATACTTAATTAATATTATTGCTAATTATATATATATATCATATTCTCATTAGGGTTGAGCAAAAAGTCAATAGTCAACAGTCAACGGTCAACAACCCTAATGAGAATCCTCTGCCTCTGTCTCTCCGTCAACTGTGCATACACACCCGCATCCGTGTTCCGAGGAACACGAATACATACTAGATAAAACCAATCCCAAAACGTACACTAGGATCTGGCTTAAACCAAAGCCCGCTAGTGTTAACTGTCCGGACACTGTACGTGCACAAGTGCACGAATGTGACCGGACCCTGTCGCAAAACCATGCGACCTCTACTCTTTTGCCTAAAGGCGAATAGCTTTCTGTGTGGGACTCTAAAGACTCGACACTACGCTGGCAGTGGGTTTAACCACAGACAGCAAGCGGCACTAGCTGTGCGTAACGGTCCCCAGGTAGATGCCGACAAGAAGACTGACGAGGTGAAACCCATCTGAACTCCTACTGAGCCTGAATGTGACAATCTCCGTACAGTCCGGTCTGTTCGTCTGATACATCGCATGGCGGGCCTAGGGGCGGTAAACGTCAGTCCCCTAATAGCGGTACAAGTCGTGTCGGAGTGAAGCCCAATACACCCTGAGATAGCACTGGAAGCCTACCAGTATATCTCGCTTGCCCTGGCCAGGGACTACTCGTGTAATGGCTCTCCTAGACACAGCGCGATGTCAACCCCCAATACCGGGAGAGACGAATCCTGTCTAACCGTCACTGCCTCCAAGTGCTTCGGGACTGCACCCAACTACTACCTGTTTGCACGACTCCTTTGAGCCGTGGTAGGGTAGTAACCAAAGTACAGTGGGAACACACTCGAGGCGAAGTGACAGTGTCAAGTCAGCGGACTAAGCTGTACTCATGTCACCTGGGAACTGATAACTGACGATAGGTATAATACAACCGGTCAGTTCCCGACGAGTCCTGTCCAGTGTACTCGTAACCTAACGAGCACCCGCATACTATCTCCAGTACTACGTACTGATAGCTGTGGGACAGACCATCTCCCACTCTGGGATGAGAAGCGCATGCGCCAGTCTACTCCGGAGTATCGATGCCCTGTCTCGATAGTCCTGCGACTAGGGACCTGCATAAGGATGTGCTTATAGATTACCCAGCCCCCACTAGTGTGACTGCCATCACAACGCTGGTAATCAAGCAAAGATCCTAAGGGCTCCACTAATGTGTATAGGTGATATACTAAAATAAACACATGTACACATTGAAGCAGAAACAAACCAAGTAGCATACTACTATTTTGAGCAAGATTGTCAATACAAGGTGAATATCCCAAGCTTCCATTAAGTAATATACATACTGGTATGATACAGTAATGGCCTCTAGGGCATATACACTAACAATCTCCCACTTGCACTAAGGCCATGTACTGGCGTATCGAAGACCTATCATCTCGATCAGCCGCTCGAACTGAGTCTGGGGTAGGACCTTCGTGAGTGGATCTGCAATGTTATCTTCTGAATTTACTCTCTTTGCCTCGATCTCCCGGCGATCAATGATCTCCCTGATCAGGTGGAACCGCCTCAAAATGTGCCTGGACTTCTGATGGGACCTGGGTTCCTTCGCTAAAGCTATAGCGCCGTTGTTGTCACAATACAGCGGTATTGGATCAACACTGGTAGGAACCACCTGAAGTTCCGTGAGGAACTTCTTCATCCAGACAGCTTCCTTTGCGGCATCGCAAGCAGCTATGTACTCCGCTTCCATAGTTGAGTCAGCAACGGTTTCCTGCTTGGAACTCTTCCAGCAAACCGCCCCTCCATTGAGGGTAAAGACATAACCCGACATGGACTTGGAGTCATCCTTGTCACTCTGGAAGCTGGAGTCAGCAAAGGCCTCAATCTGGAGGTCTTTTCCGCCATACACCAAGAACATCTCCTTAGTCCTTCTCAGGTACTTGAGAATGTTCTTTACTGCTATCCAGTGTTTCTCCCCTGGGTTCGACTGATACCGGATTACAACGCTCAATGCGTATGCTACATCTGGTCTGGTACATAACATCGCATACATAATAGAGCCTATCGCAGATGCGTAGGGTATTGATGACATGCGAGCCCTTTCCAAATCAGTCTTGGGAGACATCTCTTTGGAGAGGGTGATTCCGTGACAAGCCGGTAGATCACCGTGCTTGGAATCTTCCATACTGAATCGTTTCAATATGGTGTCGATGTACCTTGACTGTGAAAGTCCCAACATCCTCTTAGATCTATCACGATAGATCTGGATCCCCAGAATGTAGTTGGCATCGTCCAGGTCCTTCATGGAGAACCTCTGCGACAAGAATCCTTTGACTGACTGTAGCATAGGAATATCATTTCCTATTAGGAGAATGTCATCGACGTACAAGACGAGGAATACCACATTTCTCCCTACAATCTTACTGTAAATGCATGGTTCATCTGGGTTTTGACAAAGTCGAATTCTTTGACAGTATCATCAAAGCAGATGTTCCAACTCCGCGATGCCTGCTTAAGTCCATAGATGGACTTGAGCAACTTGCACACTTTACCGCTGCTCCCACTCTGAATGAATCCCTCTGGCTGATCCATATAGACGCACTCTTCCAAATTTCCATTTAGGAAAGCCGTCTTTACGTCCATCTGCCAGATCTCATAATCGTGGAAGGCAGCAATGGCAAGAAGGATCCGAATGGATTTAAGCATAGCTACCGGAGAAAAGGTCTCGTCATAGTCCAAACCAGGTCTTTGACGAAAACCCTTTGCAACGAGCCTAGCTTTATAGGTTTCAACCTGCCCATCTACACCAATCTTCTTTCTGAAGATCCATTTGCAGCCTACGGGTTTTACCCCTTCTGGAGCAAAGTCCAAAGTCCAAACTTTGTTGGTGTACATGGACTCCATCTCGGTCCGCATTGCATCCAGCCATTTTACCGAGTCACCGCTCTGAATGGCTTGCTGGAAGCTAGTAGGCTCATCATAATTAACTGTATAATCCTCTCTATCCCCGTCTATGAGAAAACCGAAGTATCTCTCGGGCGGATGAGACTGCCTACTACTTCTGCGGAGCGGCGTAGGAATGTCCGGTTCTCCTGAAACGTCTGGTTCATCCAAGCTTTCAGTAACAGCTTGTGGTTCTGGAATTTCTTCCAGTTCTATTGCGCCCCCACTTATCTGATTTTCTAAAAATTCAGTTTCCAAGAAGTGGGCGTGCGGAGAAACAAAAACTTTTTGTTCTTCTGCGGAATAGAAAAGATACCCCCTGGAGTTCTTTGGGTATCCCACAAACTTACACAGTACTGAGCGTGCCTCGAGCTTGTCCGCATGCCGCTTTTTTACAAAAGCTGGACATCCCCATACCTTAAGATACTTAAGACAGGGTTTCTTCCCACTCCACATCTGATATGGGGTGGTAGGCACAGTCTTGGTTGGAGCCTTGTTCAAGAGATATGCAGCTGCTTCTAGTGCATAACCCCAGAAAGATCGCGGTAACTCAGCCTTACTCATCATGGAACGAACCATATCCAATAGGGTCCGATTCCGCCTTTCCGATACACCGTTGTGTTGTGGTGTGTATGGAGGAGTAAGTTGAGAGAAAATTCCATTCTCTTTTAAGTAGTCCAGAAACTCGGCACTCAAGTATTCTCCACCTCGATCCGATCTTAGAATCTTGATACTTTTGCCGGTTTGTTTTTCAACTTCATTCTTGTATTCTTGAAATTTCCCAAAGGCCTCGGATTTGTGCTTCATTAAGAAGACATGTCCATACCTAGAGAAATCATCTGTGAAAGTAATGAAGTATGAATAACCACTTCGCGCATGTGTAGACATTGGACCACACACATCACTGTGTATGAGTCCCAAGAGCTTGCTCGCTCTTTCTCCGCGTCCAGTGAACGGAGTCTTTGTCATCTTTCCCATGAAACAAGATTCACAAGTGGCATAAGACTGATACTCGAACGGATTCAAGTACCCTTCTTTATGTAACTTAGTTAATCTTGTCTCATTAATGTGACCCAGTCTACAATGCCATAAGAAAGCCTGATTTGTTTCCGGAGACTTTCTTTTAAGTGTGTTCTGGACACTGAAAATCTGAGCTTGATTTAACACGTATATTCCGTTCTGTAATGTACCTGACCCAATCAGAACTTGATTTAGGTGGATGTGTACTACATCGCTTACAAAAGTAAATTCATATCCTTCCTTAGAAAGTAAGGATACAGATATGATATTACAAGTCGCACCTGGTACATACAAACAGTTACGCAAAATCAATATCTGCCCAGTTGTCAGTCCAAGATGATATTCCCCTACGGATTCAGCATCCATGCTCATTCCGTTAGCAACCCTGAGGGTCATATCACCTTTCCTGATAACCCTACGGTTTCTCAGAGCCTGTAACGAATTACAGATATGAGATCCTGATCCGGTATCCAATACCCAGGAAGTAGGGTTAACTGACATACAGTTATCAATTACAAACACACTCGAAGCCGAAGCCACAACATGCTTCGAATTCTGGCTACTGGTTTTGCAAGCCCTGCAATCGTTCTGCCAATGTTCATTCCCGTTACAATAGGAACGTCCCTCTTTTACTACATCCAGTCCTGAAACTTTTTCCCTTGCTTTTCCTTTTTCTTCCCTGGTTTCCTTCAGGGTATAAGCAGAGGGCAGGGACTGTAGAATTAAGTCAGTACTTGACCTATTCTCCAACGTGGTCTCCAGGTCCGTGAGCTCAAAATAGCTGGCCTCTGTAAGGACGTTGTCCCCTACAGATGACCTGACAGCCAACCTCGCTTGAAGCAATTCGTTCGAGGTCTCATATCTTGCGATACGAGATTGCTCTCCATATAAATCTTTGTTATGGAGGAAGATAGAAACTGAGTCCATCTTCTCGTGCTGCCTCTGGTTTGCACCATTAACTGAGGCTAACACGAGGCACTTGGCTTTCGCACAATCCTTTTCCGATGTCCTACGGATGTAAATATCCGTGACAGGGGAAACTGGACCTGAGACGGTAGGGGTATGATCAGTTAAGAGGTGTCCCAGCTTGTTATGGGCAATGGACATCTGGACAGACCTTTGCCAGTCATAACAGTCAGGTTCAGTCATTTTATTATCTAGATGTAACCTAGGTGTGGTCACTGGGTCGTTGCAATTAAGAGAGAGAGAAAAGAAAACACTCAGCATGATGCTCTTGCAAGTTTTTAGATTGGTTTTTAATTTATCTAAACAGGATGGCTCCCACTGTCTCTCGAATCCCTCCTCAAACCATAAAGGAAGAATTAGTCGGGATCATTCTCACCGTACAATACTTTCTTAACCGTTCAGCCAGGCTAGTGTCGGTACTTCGAGGGAGGTTTTCCAACGCTTTCGAAGTTCCTTAATTAAATAACCTATTTTCCCTGTGGGCGTAGCCCCGCTAACACCTTTCTAGACACCTACTTGGTTTATAGCATTGATCGTTAAGTGAGAAATTTCCCGAGGAGTAGCATATACTCACAGTAGGATCGGGATCCAAATATCATTGCGTGACAAAACTGAAGGAATCCTACCAGAATCATCACACTCCAAATGGTATGCAGCGCTAGCAAGTTTCAGTTCTTTTGAAACTCCCGATGTGGATTTTTGCCCCATGCTCTTATGACCTTGACGAAGGTCAACAAATCATAAGTCACATGTCAAGTTCTATCCGTCATTATCCAGGTTAATTTGAACCCACCCGTATATACCCTTGACGAAGGTCAACAAGGTAATACGACTGTCCCAAACCAACGCATCTATCTATACTACATATGAACACCCAACAGCTACCAATCACTATGCCTTGACGAAGGTCAACAAACATAGCTTGAATACTATTAAATATTCATACGAAACGACGGAGGGCTACGAATGGTTTTGGCGAAACCTTGAACGTAGTGAACTTGATATAATCGAAGGAACGAGATAGCTTTTAGAAGGAGTGGCTCAAGCTCCGCATTTAAAAGTTGGTTTTGAAAAGAACCGAGTGGTTTTTCGAAAGTGTTCCAACGACTTTAACTTGGTTTATTTTCTTGCATTAGTTCTTTTAATGCGTGATATTCTTGCATTAGTTCTTTTAATGCGACCCATCATTTAGTCCTACCATTGCAGAAAACAACCAAAATATGATGTACGCTTATGCCATTCGCATTCGCCACGGGGCCCCGTCATTACCCGTTAGGTTACTTAACTAACGACAGAGCGGGGGCTGGGCTAGCGCGGCTGTAAAACATAAGCAACGCCTAAATAATATCATATATAAATATATTGCAATGATAGCCATTTCAGACCACAGATGAACACATTGGATATACTAGGAACCCGCAATTCGTACGAGCCTGTAATGAAAAGCAGATTACACGGTCGCGGTGAATAGCCAATACCCCACCCAAGACCCCTACGGGTGCGGCAAACTACCCGCCAAGTACCCGAAGCGAAGCAACCTCCCTCAACCCTGTGAGTAGGCCACTCGGCACTTCGGCATATCCGGTAGTTTGTGCACCCCCTCCATGGGTCTATCCTAGGAGCAAAAACAGTAAAAAAAATTATACAATGACGGCTACAACCCCGACCCGGTTGTGCGGCCATACAAATAATTATTACATCAATTTAAAAATTTACATGAATTAAAATAAAAGAAAACTCTCGTCTCACAACCCCCGGCTATTCACCCGCGACAATCCAATGAATTCATATACACATTCCAGCAACATTACAGATCACAGATTTGTATAACCCCCACTAATCGACATATAGCGATTAGCAGACATTCAATACAAATATCACATCACAGAAATACCCGTCAGCTTAAGTCTTTAGAAACTCGATCAAAATACGGTTTTTAGAGCCCCAAAAACAAATTTTTCTTTCTGGAAAATCTGGGCTGAAAAAACATATACCAAAATTCCCAAAATACCCCACTAAGTATACTGCAGTGAAGAAAATTCACAGAGGAGTTAAAGTGGCCGCGGAACCGCGGCAATAGCAAGCTATTGCCGCGTTTCCGCGGCGCTTTGATGAGATCACTTGACCGTTTTTCTTCAGTGCAATATAAAAACCCTGAGTCGATTTTTGAAGCATGATTTATTACTTTTACAGAACTTTGAAAATCGACGGCAAGTTTGAAATCCGGGTTCATTCCGGAACTTTTTCTCCGATCGAATTTCTAGCTACTATGCTAACATGTTAGATAGAGTTTAACTAGGCTCTGATACCACTGTAAGTCCATGCTACCTCTCCCGGTACTTTCGGGCATGCGGAATTTGGTGAAAAACGATTTTCTAGAGACGGTAACATGGACTCAAAACCGGATCTTTGTTAAACTATCTACCTAACAACCTAACTACGAATTGTTAACTACTCGGTTAGGGGGTTATACCTTTCTTTCTTGAACTCCTTCTTCTTCATCTCTTGATGGTGTACGGATTGGCTTCACCCCGTCGTCTCCTTGCGCCGAAGATCGATCCACCCGAAAGCTTCTACCTTTGGCTTCTTCTTCGAACTTTGAAGAAACTAGTTCACTTGGTTTGCTAAACCTTGTGAACTAGAGTGAGTAGAGTAGAGTGTGATGGGATTTTCTCTATGGTTCTTGTTTCTCAACACATGAGACAAGTGAACCATAGACAAGAGAGAGAGCAAGAGGAAGAAGGTGAGAGCAAGAGAATGGGAGAGCTCAAAACCAAGAGAGAAAAAGATCATGAAAGAATGAGCACCTCTTTTCTCTTTCACCCTCTCATAATCCAAAAGCATCATGAGCCATAATGTTAATCAACTATTATTATGTGATGGTTCATATCATGTCAAAGGCAATATCATTTCCATGCACTCATTTTGCAAACCACAACAAGCAAGCAAAAGTCTTTGCATGAAAATGACAACCATTGTGATGATGATGGTCAACTAGTCCAACCTAGTCAACCGGTCAACAAAGTCAACCCCTCAACAACCATGTCACTATAATACTTAATTAATATTATTGCTAATTATATATATATCATATTCTCATTAGGGTTGAGCAAAAAGTCAATAGTCAACAGTCAACGGTCAACAACCCTAATGAGAATCCTCTGCCTCTGTCTCTCCGTCAACTGTGCATACACACCCGCATCCGTGTTCCGAGGAACACGAATACATACTGGATAAAACCAATCCCAAAACGTACACTAGGATCTGGCTTAAACCAAAGCCCGCTAGTGTTAACTGTCCGGACACTGTACGTGCACAAGTGCACGGATGTGACCGGACCCTGTCGCAAAACCATGCGACCTGTCGCAAAACCATGCGACCTCTACTCTTTTGCCTAAAGGCGAATAGCTTTCTGTGTGGGACTCTAAAGACTCGACACTACGCTGGCAGTGGGTTTAACCACAGACCGCAAGCGGTACTAGCTGTGCGTAACGGTCCCCAGGTAGATGCCGACAAGAAGACTGACGAGGTGAAACCCATCTGAACTCCTACTGAGCCTGAATGTGACAATCTCCGTACAGTCCGGTCTGTTCGTCTGATACATCGCATGGCGGGCCTAGGGGCGGTAAACGTCAGTCCCCTAATAGCGGTACAAGTCGTGTCGGAGTGAAGCCCAATACACCCTGAGATAGCACTGGAAGCCTACCAGTATATCTCGCTTGCCCTGGCCAGGGACTACTCGTGTAATGGCTCTCCTAGACACAGCGTGATGTCAACCCCAATACCGGGAGAGACGAATCCTGTCTAACCGTCACTGCCTCCAAGTGCTTCGGGACTGCACCCAACTACTACCTGTTTGCATGACTCCTTTGAGTCGTGGTAGGGTAGTAACCAAAGTACAGTGGGAACACACTCGAGGCGAAGTGACAGTGTCAAGTCAGCGGACTAAGCTGTACTCATGTCACCTGGGAACTGATAACTGACGGTAGGTATAATACCAACCGGTCAGTTCCCGACGAGTCATGTCCAGTGTACTCGTAACCTAACGAGCACCCGCATACTATCTTCAGTACGACGTACTGATGGCTGTGGGACAGACCATCTCACGCTGTGGGACAGCGCATGCGCCAGTCTACTCCGGAGTATCGATGCCCTGTCTCAATAGTCCTGCGACTAGGGACCTGCATAAGGATGTGCTTATAGATTACCCAGCCCCCACTAGTGTGACTGCCATCACAACGCTGGTAATCAAGCAAAGATCCTAAGGGCTCCACTAATGTGTATAGATGATATACTAAAATAAACACATGTACACATTGAAGCAGAAACAAACCAAGTAGCATACTACTATTTTGAGCAAGATTGTCAATACAAGGTGAATATCCCAACCTTCCATTAAGTAATATACATACTAGTATGATACAGTAATGGCCTCTAGGGCATATACACTAACAGAATAAGGGCTTGTTCGTCTGAGTGCGTCACCTTGGGGAGCTCATGTCCTATTCGTCAGAAGGACGGCCGTTTGCGTCTATGTATTGGTTATTGTCGGTTGGATCGGGTTACTGTGTGGGATGTTTCTCGAAGATTGACTTGTGGACAGGCTACTACCAGTTATGGGTTCGAGAGGATGGTATTCCGAAGATTATTTTCACACAAGTTTGGGGCGTTATGAGTTTTAGTGATGTCGTTCGAGCTAACCAATACCCAGTAGCGTTTATGGACTTGATGAACCGAATGAGATCGAGGCCGTTCAGCATAAGCCCAGACCTGTGTCAGTGACGGAGGTTCGCAGAATGTTGGATTTTGGGCGGATACTGTTGATATTTCATACAGGATTTTTCGCATTTAGCTGCAATGTTAACCGGGTGACCCAGAAGGGCGTTTCTTTTGCTGGAATAAGGCATGCAAGCAGAGCTTTTAGTAGTTAAAGATTCGTTTGACTACGGCGCTAGTATTATCTTGCCTTCAGGATCTGGCGGTGTTATGAATTTTGGCGATGCTTCTTAGTAGTTGAAGAAACATGAGTAGAATTATTTCATGCATGATTTAGAGATAGCCGCAATGGTTTTTACACTTAAGATTTGGAGACGAGTCGTGCCAGATATTCACGGACCACAAGAGTTTAAGGTACATTTTCTTCAGAAGCGAACTCTGAATTTTGAGGTAGCACAGTTCAATGGAGCTAGTGAAAGGTTATGACTGCGAGATTCTTTATCATCCGAGCAAGGCGAATGTGGTGGCAGATGTTTTGAGTCGGTGTCCCGAAGGTAGCTTTTGTTGTCGGAGCACGGTTCAGAGACAGTCGATAGCAGATTAGCAGATTCTTCGTGACAGCCGGCCCTGCTTGAGAGTTCTAGATTCAAATTATTTTCCAGTGTTCCAGGATCTGGGTTTTAGTGTTTCAAGTGTTGCTTGTTTGTGCTAAGTTTGCAGGTGGTGTGATCTTACAATATAGGCAAGTCGGAGTGTTTCATATTCGTAGTTTCAATATTGTTTCGGTTTTCGCATGTTGTCTAGGAGAAGTTAAAAAGTTTGAACGAATGTCAAAAACCCATTTTTCCAAATTTAAGATGTTCGGAAAAACATGCAAGTAATTCTATGGACCCTCTAGAAGAATGAAACCCTAACTCGACATAATGACCCTGAGAACGCTTTTGAACCTTAGGGTTTGCGGCAGTTCCGCGGTGCCATTAATGAGGCTTGGGTTTGCCCTTCTACGGCTGGTCCGCAGGTACTGTGGCATGTACCGGATATCATTAAACTGTACTCAAGTGTTGAACTCTTGGGGGAAATTGTGGGACCTTGATGAATCGATCGAAAAGTTTAAAGTCGTCCGAATATCATAAGAAAGGATGAAGAGAGATGTCATAGATTTGTTTCGGGATACTGACTTATCAGCAATTCAAGGCCGAGAATCAAGGGTCAGCAGGAGAATTACAACCTTTACCCACTCCGAGATAGAAATAGGAGCAGAATTCTATGGGAATTATAGTAGGTCGATCGACTGAAGCAGCTCACTTCTGCCAGTTAGGACCATTTTCGGGTTCGTTCAGTATGCTTAGATATATATTGTTGAGATTGTGCGACTTAATGGCGTTCCGACGTGTTTTGTGTCCTACAGAGGCACCCAATTCACCAGCCGACTATGGCGGAAACATCAGGAGGCTTTGGATACAAATTGAGTTTCAATGCAGTTTACTATCCGCAGAACGACGGTAAATCAGAGCAGACTATTCAGATTATTGAGGACATGCTCCCAGCTTGCGTTCAAGATGTTGGTGGCAGTTGGGATCGTTATTTACCCTAGAAAGAGTTCTCCTACAATAACAGTTTCCAGGAGAAGATTCAAATGGCACACTTTGAGGCGTTTTATGGGAAGAGATGTCGATAACCGTAAGTTGGACAGAACTCAGTGAGAGCAGCATTTTGGGGCCATAGTTTTTGCAGGAGGTGACC
This sequence comes from Agapanthus africanus, assembly GCA_030015575.1. NCBI lineage: Eukaryota > Viridiplantae > Streptophyta > Magnoliopsida > Asparagales > Amaryllidaceae > Agapanthus > Agapanthus africanus. The sequence goes on from JASDDO010000001.1 coordinate 123,663,769, forward strand.
GAAGAGATTCAGTTGATTCGGAATAGTATGAGAGCGGCCCAGAGGAGACAGAAATCTATTGCTGATATGCGACGTCGCAGACTTGAATTCGTTTAAGGTGATCATGTTTTCGTGAGGGCTTCTCCAATAAAGGGCGTGTTGAGATTCGGAAAGGAAGGAAAGCTTAGTTCCAGATATGTGGGTCCTTTAGAGATTCTCAAGCATGCCGGCGTCGTGCTTATCGTTTGGCTTTTCCATCCAGCTTTCTAGATGTTCACCCGTGTTTCAGGTATCGATACTCTGCAAGTACCTTCATGACCACTCTCACGCGATACAGCATCATACGATCCAGCTGGAGCGCAATCTTTCTTTCGCAAGTGCTGCCGATAGTCATTCTAGATCGGCAGGTGAAGAAACTGAGATCCGAGCAGCGAAGGGGTTACGTAGGAAGCCGAGGTCGAGATGCGAGAGAATTATCCCAATCTCTTCGAGGGTACGTCTAGTTAAATATTAAATTCGGAGACCGAATTTCTTTAAGAAGGGAAGTTTTGTAACGTTTTAAAAATAAATAAATAGATAGATAGATAGATAAATAAATCCTTTTGGTGAAAATTTTAATAATCGGTAAAATAATTCGTATTTTCCATAAAACTTAACTATAATTATTTTTCATCATAGACTTAAAAACGCCTATTTTAAATATATAATTACTGGTAATTGGTATTTAATTAGTCACTCATAATTTGGTAGTTTAATTAAATATTTTTCCTTAACTAATTATTTTAAATAATATTTTTAGCTCTATTTTATACATTAAATTAGTGTAAATTACAAATGAGAATGGATTAAGGTTACATTAGTGAACCATAACAATTTAAATCAAGTTTGTAACATGCTCACTCTTTTCTTAATTGTGCCTCTATAGTTCTAGAAAATTCTTGGATAAATTAAACTAGAAAATAATATAAAACAAAACAATTAAGAAATGAGTTGAAAGATGTAATTATTGGAGAAGTTTCCACACACACACCCACACATACCTCACTCTCTCTCCCATCCTCTAGTGCTGGCCGAAATTCAAGTAGCCAATTCCCTCACTTGTCCACTTATTTCCCACTTCAAAGATTAATAAAAAAAGAAAAAATTTAGAAAGGAATTAAAATATGAGATAATGAAGGACATTTCTACACACTTCCACACAATTCACCCTCTCTCACTTCTTCCCTTGGCTGTGGCCGAGCCCCTCCCCCCCCCCCCCCCTTCTTGTGCAGCCCCAATTTTCCCCATCACATTCCTCTCAAAAATTCTTTAAAAATTTCATCAAAAAATCAATACAAACCTCACAAATTCCTAAATAAACCTTTACCCATTAATTCTTGACCTCAATCAGCTTGGAGATTAGGAGCAAGAGAACGATTTTGAAGATCAAGTTGCATGTTTGACTCATGATTTTGAGGTATAATCTTAAACCCATGGTTACTTGATATTTAATTACTTCAATTGAGTTAATTATGGTTCTAATTGCTAAAATGAAATTTCAAGAAAAGGTTTAAACTAAGATTAGGGTTTTTATAACTTGCTCATGGTTGTAATGTGTAGTTTAATAACTTAAGTCATGCAAATTCTAGTCTAATTATTAAATTGTAAAGTGTTACTTTAAAATTGTTAAAATTAGAAAATTTTGCAAACTAGATTTTTAGGATTTAATTAAATTGGTGATATAAAATTTAATTAATGGTTTGTGTGACTTAATTAAAATATTATGAGAGCAATGTGGCCACTAAAATTGTTAAAACATCAAGATTTGAGCTAAAACGGTATTTGGATGCTTACTAAGCTTTCGGAATAAATTGATTTTTATTAAGTTGAGGGTTTGTTGATTAATAACTTATTTCATATAATATTTAGAGTGTTGTGAATGCGCAATTGATGCGAATGACTACTAGGATCGGTAGTTGACACGTATAACGACCTTAGTTGTAATTTGTGGCGTTGTCACGAATGCGTTTGTGCGCCAAGCGCGCGCGCGTTTAACTAGCGCGCGTTGTTTGATTGTGTCGTTTGTCCCGCAACTAAACATATATTTATCCTTTTTATTTGCTTGTGTGCAATCCTAGGGTCGGGTGCAGAGTGTCGGACGCGGTGCGGAAAGACAGACGGAGATCGGATCAGTTTAGCCGAGGCGTCCCGGTGAGTAGATGTATACATCTATAGGGGGATCGTCTGGATGGCGTGAGACGCCCGACGGTTTAGTATTATTTAAAATATTTACTTTATATGCGAAGTTCCTAGTTAGCCATCTCATTGCGTCGCATCTTTATATGTATAAATAGATATATATGCCATATCATCTTATAGGACACTTGCACCATTACCATTGGTTCCTGCCGCACGTGCACTATTTATGCGAACACTCACGCCATTGGTAATTGCTATGTCACGAACACTATAGAACCTACTTAGACTAGTATCGAAAATATTCGCATCATACATGATAGTTAAACTGGTAGTCGTATATATACCGCATTTCATCATCATTCATATATAGTTTTCTAGTTATAATTGCATTTCATGACATGGATATCATAGACATTATCATTTTCCTACATAATCATGTATTGTGATTCTTTTTGAGGATTTCCGTATTGATGAGATTTCTGGATTTTGGGGAAAACCGCAAGAATTTTATAAAAGTTTATTATCATCATTTTAAAATGCAAGTTGCGGTTTTCTCGTGATGTATGTGTCGTCCACCATGAGTTTTCATGTTTTATGTTGGATTTCGAGACCCGATTCGAGAAGTGGATGAACCGTCTCGGGTACATGGTGGGCCCGGTACGGTACCCCGAGGAAAGAATCTTGAATTGTAGACGATGAGCCTGGCAAGGGAAGACTACCTACCGATGATATCTGGCGCGGCGGATATCTGGAGGATACCGACCGTTGTCGTGAGGTTTGATGATATGGGCCGATCCGGACTGACGGAGCCCAAGGTATTGAGATATTGACATACTGATACATTGAGATAGATATATATCCATATGTTGTGTCGATGCTTGACACGGTTTTCTGATGATTTCATTGATGATACCTCAGCTAATTTGCAGAAGTTTTAAGATAAGAACACAGATTTTTCTTTTATCTAACTTATAGAGATTTCATGTTGATTTTGCATTTCTGTGCATACATACTAGCGCATCGCATCATGTCATAATATGTAGGTTGAGACGCATTTGCGTGCATTCTTACGATAGCCTTATTAGATGTTACATACTACTCACGAGTTGGCAACTCATCTCCGTTGTGCCACAGTATCTTGCAGGTCAAACCCGTCAACGCAGGAGCGGCGGGTGTATCTCCTTTTTCGCTTCCTTGTTTCGGCTTGCAGCTTGCTCACAGGTGGGTTTTTAGAGGATTTGCTTTTGCTCCACCGTGTATTTTTATTTTGTATCTAGTATACTCCATCTACCCTGTTAGTTATATATATGCCCTAGAGGCCATTGTTGTACATATGATGTATATTATAATGGTTGCTTGGATATATATAGAGAGAGGACTTTCTTGCTCGTCATGATAGTATGCTATTTGGTTTCACTTTGTCTTAACATGTTGACTTGTATTAGTTTACTGTCTTACTCTCACATGTTGATAAAGCCCTTAGGATATGTACTCGACTACTTGGACTATGATGAGATCATACTAGTGGGGACAGAGTAGTCAAAGAGTACATCCTATAACTGTTCCTAGTCGAAGGTGTATCGAGACAGGGCATCGATACATCAGAGTAGACTAGCGTATACGCATCTTGACCCATATGATGGGCGATGGATGATCCCATATCCATCGGTGTTTGACATCAAGGATGGTGTACGGGTGCTCAGTGGAGACTGGGTACACTGAACGGACTCGCCGAGAACTCCCAGATGGTGATATACCACACGTGAGATGGCAGTTCTCCGGTGACACTGGTACAGGGTAGTCTGTAGACCCGAGATCGTCATAGAGTCTTGTGTGAATCCCACTGTGCTTTGATTTCCACCTTACCACGTCCAAGAGGGCGTGCAAAACGGTGGCTTTTGGGTATAGTCCCGAATCACATGGAGGCAATGAGCGATAGGAGGGGTTTCGTCTCTCCCGGTATATGGAGTTGATGTTGTGCTGTGTTCGATTGGCTATAACTGGAAGTCCCTGGCCAGGGCTGATATGGAGTGCTGCTGGTAAGAGTTATCAGTAGTTTCTCGACCCGTTATGAGCCTTATATCGACACGACTTATTGGTTACTGGGGTCTGACGTATACCACCCCTAGAATAGATATGCAACATATCAGACGAAGAGACCGGACTGTACGGGAGTGTTACTGATTGGATTCACAGGAGAATGTACATGCTTACTTGTTGATCTTCTGATCGCTCAATACCTGGGTGGCTGTTACGTTTAGCTGACCGCTTGCAGCTTGTGGGTGTTTGATATGATCATCACCTACTGCCGGCGTATTGACGATTCTTTAAAGTCCTACACAGAGGTTTCCTGGCTCAGGCAAAACGGAGTAGGAGCACATATGTGATATGTGCGGGACCGAGAATAATACGATATGAGATACCGTATTCTATTCTCGTGATATGAGATATCGGCCGGGTATATGTGATATAACCGGGTTATCGGATCAAGTGTTGATTCGATGAAATGGTACATGTTATATTAGTCGGTTATATATAATATAACCGGGTTATCGGATCAAGTGTTGATTCGATAATTTAATGCATAATTATATATGTGATATATTACGTTACGTTAACTAATATAATCTCGCTTTATTGATTCATTTTCTCACGGGATAATACATTGATATATATGCGATATATGTTAATTGTATTATTTTCTATTGTTGCAAAATATATTGTATATGTGATATATAATATAGTAACATGTTAGGGTTACAAATTTAACAATGGTTTAGGGTTTAAACTTGGTTAGGGTTTGGATTAGGGTTAGCTTTTGCATGAAGCTTCCATGAAGCTTCATGAAGCTTTGACTTTATCCTGAAGCTTGATATTTTTGTGAAGATATTATTTAACCCAATCCAAATCTCAACCTCTAGTTAATTCTCTACAAGAGTTAACTCTATCATGCTAAACCCTAGGTTAGATTTGTAACCACTACAATAATTCATTGTTCATCACAAAAGGAATTATCTTTTCATTCTTCTTCTTCTTCAAGCTTAAGCTTTGAGAAAGCTTGCTAGTTTTTCATTTTGTGGTGAATAAAAGTGAGAATTTGAAAATAAAAGAGAGCAATATTCCTACTCTATCATTCTCATCTAATCTAACCAATTAGATTAGGGTGTTCACCTCATTAGAGAGAGAGCTTGAGTTATAGAAACTTCAAGGTAGATCATCGGAGAAAAGGAAGACTACAAGCGAGCATGGATCGTTTGAGTTGTGGAGCCTCTCATGAGTCCGGGAGATCGTGGATCACGGCAAAGGGACTTCTACTCGGAGCTTATGAAGCGAAGGAGCGGACTACAAAGGTTTTAATCCCTCACTTTTAGTTGTAAAGATGTTTAGTTGCATGTGAAACCCTAATAATCTAGCAAAGGTCCCGGCTTTGGGTTGTTCGGCACGTCTAAAATTTTATTCGGGCATGGTTGATGACTTATGAACCCTCACAAGAGTGCCTAGGAACCCTACATACCCTTGTATATTTGACTAGACGGTGAGATTTATGAGACTTGTATTTGTGATTTGGTGTCGATGCTCACTTAAGCCGACGTGGTGTTTTCTTACTTTCGTGCTTTTACATGCTTATCTTGGTATTGATGATATATATTATATGTGGTTGTGATCCGCCTTTGGCGAAGAGCTAGCTCCCGCTTGGGGATGCCTTATGCATGATTTATTTGTATATTTCCTTGTTTGTACCCATTTGGGGCCAGTATTTACAAAGGAGACTCTGTCGAAATTTTCGGAAAATTTTAATGTTTTTTAAAAGGGTTAATATAACTTAATTGGTTTGAAATCATTTTTCATAAAAGGTTTTCTTTCACTCTTATTGATTATGGTTTAGATTTTCTGGGCTTTGGCTGACTTAGGTTACGTTACGCCTTGAGACATCTCGTAATCTAAGTGTCAGTCACGTTCCATACCTTCGGGTCGTGACAAGTCCCGAGTCACATGGAGGCAATGAGCGATAGAAGGGGATTTCATCTCTCCCGGTTTTGGGGGTTGATGTTGCGCTATGCTTGATTGGCCATAATAGGAAATCCCTGGCCAGGGTTGCTGAGATCTACTGGTAAGTGTTATCAGTAATTTCTCGAACGGTTATGAGGCTCACATCGGCATGACTTATCAGGCTATTGGGGTCTGACGTTTACCACCCCCAGGCTGTGATATGCGACATATCAGACGAAAAGACCGGACTGTACGGTAGTGTTACTAATTGGATTCGCAGGAGTATGAGCATGCTTGCTTGTTGATCTTCTGAACCCTCAATACCCGAGTGGCCGTTACGTTTAGCAGATCGCTTGCGGCTTGTGGGTGACTGATATGATCACCACCTACTGCCGGCGTATTGACGATTCTTTAGAGTCCTACACACAGATTTCCTGGCTCAAGCGAAACGAAATAGGAGCACATATGTGATATGTGCGGGACTGAGATTAATGCGTGTATATGTTACCGTATTCTATTCTCGCGATATGTGATATCGGTCGGTTATATGTGATATAACCGGGCTGTCGAATCAAGTGTTGATTCGACAAGTTGATACATTTGATATTAGTCGGTTGTATGTGATATAGCCGTATTATTAAATCAAGTGTTGATTTAATAATTTAATGTATAATTATATATTTGATATATTAATTTACATTAACTAATATTAGCTCACTTAAGATTTCTTTTTCTCACTAGTGTACACTTAGTATATATGTGATATATATTAATGTACATTTTTTGTGCCATGCTAGATGCCACATGCTACTTGGGTGTATGAGACTCACACCATGCTTATAATAATGTGAGGTTTTATTTATTTAAAGTAATTCAATATTAGTTGGAAATTGTCATGCTTGGAAGCTTGGAGAAGCTTAAAGCATCTTTGACTTAGTCCACTAGTTTTGTTTTACTTGTAGATATTTATTAATCTAACCATTATTGTTAGCCATGGTTTTTTCTCTACATGAGTTAGTGTATGACACTAACTCACCCATGGTTGCTATTCTCACCACTTGATTCATTCTTCACTTGCTTCATCCATGAGAGCTTTCTTTATCTCCTTCCTCAAGCTTTCTAGCTTCATGAGAGGTGAAGAAAATTAGTGAGAAAATAATTTCTAAAGTGAGCAAAATTCATACTTCATCAACCTCTTCTCTACTAGCCATTTAGATTGGGTTGTTTCTTCACTAATTCATCACTTAGTGACGAGGTAGCTTGAGTTAGTGTCTCATCGACGTAGATCATCTTCGGTCTCGAAGACTTCAAGAAAGCTTGTTCATTTCACCTTGTGGAACCTCACTAGAGTCCAGGAGATCACTACTTGGAGCGAAGGGACTACTGCACGGAGCAATTGAAGTGGATGACCGGTCTACAAAGGTTGTATTCCTTGTTCACTTAGATGTAAAAATGTTTACATGCTTGTTCGTCTAATTCTCTAGTTAAAGATTCTAAATTAGGGTTCTCTAGCGCGCTAAATTTTTGAAAACGGCATGGTCGATGCCTCCCGAAACCCAGCGGCGACACTAGGGAACCCAGCACCCACGACCCAAGTCCCCACACTGGCTGCAATTTGCAGCCAGATCGAATAAATCTGCGGCTTAAAAATTGAGGGATGGGCTCAGGTTTTGTGGTTATGTTCTAGGCCTCTAGACTAGCTCTTAGTGATGGCATCTTCCCAAAAAGGTAACTAGGTTGATAGCAGATTCGAACATAAACCTAATCTTAACTAAATACGGTATATAACACTAAACCCAAAACATTAAAATAGTTTAGTGAAACTAGTTAACAAAAGGACTTCCCTTAGAACCTAATTAGGAGTTTTAGATCATTACCTCACCAAAAACTTGAAAGAAACCCTAGACATGCAAGCACCAAGACATCTCAAAAAGGGTTAAACATGATTAATGGAAGGTTTAGTGAAGTTTTGTGATGTTTAGGCTCAAGGTTGAGGCGGAGAAAATCTCCAAGAGGAAAGTTTGGACGAAGAAGAACAGAAATGAGAAAGAGAGAGTTGAGGATTGAGAGGATGAGAGAGAGATGAGGGAAGATGGATGGATCTTGAAAGCCATCCTCTCTCTCACTCTCTTCATTAATTGCCCCTCTTACCTCCATGTCTCCCCATGCTTCATTCTTTATCTTTGTCTTTTTTTTCTATTAAAAATAAAATATTTTATTTACTTAAAATATATAACATAACATATAGTAAACGTGCCATGGCTAGAAACACATGATTAACATATTCTTAATGCTAGATTAGCATGCACATGTATGTATATAACTACCACAAGTACATAAATAATTAAATAAGATATTAATTAATTAAATAAAATATGTGAAAAATAATTATTAGTTAAGTTTATCAAAAACCCAAATAATATCGCTTAATTAACTATTAACACGTTTTAAGGTGTTACATTTGTATACACAAGCGAAATCTTATTTTTCAGTAGATGGTTGTACACTATATCTCGATGGAGGTCGTAACCGTTATAGCACTATTTACACGGACACGAAATCAATTTTTCAGGGGATCGGTCCCTCAATGCAAATTTCATAAACTCTTCGACATCGGCCTTGTATTCATCACTAAATTTAGACTCTTTCATCCAACTCCTATTCATTACTCTCCGATTTCTGACATCATGTATTACGTAATTAGTATATCATTTGGACATTTATTTTATGACTTATAGTTAAGGTTTAATGTTTCAATTTGATCCATCAATACATCACATCCACTATTGGGGGTAAGGTTTCTATTCCATCAAGAATTTATAAATCATACATCCCTGCGTTTGTGATTTCATTTGTTTCGAGAAAATTTCAACAGCACCTCCATACTGTTCTCCGAGTATACTGTAAAATAAGGGATGATAACTATTTCAATGCTGAATATCAACACTGAAATGATGGTCCCCTCTATATTTTACACGAAGAATCAGCGAAAAGGTGCTGACGAAACTAATCTCGAAACGAATGAAATACACAAATGTAGTGTGTGTTTGCGTTATAAATTCTTAACTTGTCCATACTGGAAAAATCTATCGGTTATAGTACGACTAGTTTTCTCGTCACATAAACCACATGACGGTTGCTATAAACAAACGATTAAACGCTTAGTTTTGTCAACCATCACGTAGTTTTATATCACGATGGAAACCATTGCGTATATAACTAATAGACGGGATCAAAGACACGTTTCGTTTTTTAAATATAAGATCCTCGATGATAACATGTAAATATCATGTTATCATCGAGTTTCGTACACTTAGTATAAAATTTTCATGCTATTTTTTAGTTCAAGGTTCAATTCATGATGAATATGGTTTAGAAACTTATTTGCAAAAGTGCATTTCTATATTTGCGTGAAAATTCCCTCCGGTGCGCAAAATTGGATGGGTTTTAAACACCGTAAAATTTTCATATATCGAGAACACTTGTTCCATTGCTATAGATATTTCAAATCAACCACATGTAATTGGTCCATCTCATGATAAGGATTTCAATTTCATAAATTGATCTCCTAATATTTAATTTTCATGCAATTTTCACACCCAAATAAGAAATAATATTTAAACAAAATTAAAAACTTACGTATGGCAAGGAGGCAGTTGCGATGGTGGATAGCGGTGTTAGATATGTATATGGCCTAAAGGCCATTATTGTACATATGTTTTATATTATAGTGGATGCTTGGATATATATAGAGAGGACTTTCTTGCTCGACATGATAGTATGCTATCCGGTTTCACTTTGTCTTAACATGTAAATTTGTATTGTAATACTGTCTTGCTCTCACATGTTGATAAAGCCCTTAAGATGTGTACTTAACTACAAGGACTTTGATGGAGATCATACTAGTGGGGCCAGGATAGTCCACAAGTACATCCTATAACTGTTCCTAGTAGAGGGTGTATCGAGACGGGGCATCGATACTCCAGACTATACTAGCGTATACGCTTCTTGACCCATATGATGGGCGATGGATAGATCCCACATCCATTGGTGTTTGACATCAAAGATGGTATACGGATGCTCAGTGGAGACTGGGTACACTAAACGGACTCGCCGAGAACTCCTAGATGGCATTATACCTATCATCATATAGTAGTTCTCTGATGACACTGGTACAGGTTAGTCTGTAGACCCGAGATTATCATAGAGTCTTGTGTGATTCCAACCGTGCTTTAATTTCCACCTTACCACGTTCATGAGAATGTGCAAAGCGGTGACTTTTGGATACAGTCCCGAATCACATGGAGGCAATGAGCGATAGGAGGGGTTTCGTCTCTCTCGATATTGGGGGTTGATGTTGCACTGTGCTCGATTGGCTATAACAGGAAGTCCCTGGCCAGGGCTGATATGGAGATCTACTCGTAAGTGTTATCAGTAGTTTTTCGACCCGTTATGAGCCTCACATCGGCACGACTTATCGGTTACTGGGGTCTGAAGTTCACCACCCCTAGACTGGATATGCGACATATCAGACGAAGAGACCGGACTATACGGTAGTGTTGCTGATTGGATTCGCAGGAGTATGTACAGGCTTGCTTGTTGATCTTCTGATCGCTCAATACCCGGGTGGCTGTTACGTTTAGCTGACCGCTTGCAGCTTGTGGGTGTTTGATATGATCATCACCTACTGCAAGTGTATTGACGAGTCTTTAGAGTCTTACACAAAGGTTTCCTGGCTCAGGCGAAACGGAGTAGGAGCACATATGTGATATGTGCGGGACTGAGAATAATACGTGTATGTGATACCGTATTCTATTCTCACGATATGTGATATCGGCCGGTTATATGTGATATAGCCGGGTTATCGAATCAAGTGTTGATTCGATGAAATGATACATGTTATATTAGTCGGTTATATGTGATATAGTCGGATTATTAAATCAAGTGTTGATTTAATAATTTAATGTATAATTATATATTTGATATATTAAATTACATTAACTAATATATGCTCACTTAAGTATTTCTTTTTCTCACTTTTAATACATATAAAATATATGTGATATATGTTTATTGTACTCATTTCTTTTGTTCACAAATTATATATGTGATGTACAAAATTATGACATGCTTGGTTATATATGCAACTTGGGTGTATGAGACTAACACCATACTAGAGATTATGGTAGGTTTTTAATAATTTTAGTTAATTCAAAATTGCTTGGAATTAGTCATGGATGAGCTTTGAAGAAGCTTGTAGATTCATTGACTAAGTCCACCAATTTTGTTTTAACCTATGATATTTGTTGACCTAACCCTAATCAGTTAGCCATGGTTTATTCTCTACATGGGTTAAGAATGACATAGCTCACCATGGTTGCATTTCTAACATCAAGCTCATTATTCATTCATCTTTTTCCTTCTTCATCTCCTTCAAGCTCTCTCTCTCTCTAGGTTTTGAGGAGATAAAGAAAAATAGTGAGTAAATAAATTCTAAAGTAAACAAAATTCCTACTTCATCATCCTCTTCTATACTGGCCATATAGTTTAGAGTGTTTGCTTCACTAATTCATTATTAGTGAAGAGATGGCTTGAGTTCGTGTTTCCTCGAAGTAGATCATCTTGGATTTGGAAGACTTCAAGCAAGCATGCATCATTCACCTTGTGGAGCCTCTCAAGAGTCCGGGAGTTCTTTGATCGCAATGAAGGGACCACTACTTGGAGCATTTGAAGTGAAGGACCGGACTTCAAAGGTTGTAATCCCTAATCACTTAGTTGTAAAGTTGTTTACATTATGTTTCGTATGATTCTCTAGTTAAACATCCTAGGTTAAAGTTCTTTAGCATGACAAAAATTTGAAAATGGCATGGACGATGCCATCCGAAACCTTGCGGGCGTGCTTAGGAACCCTGCAGTGGTATCAGAGCCTAGCTAGAGAATTAGATGGATTGTGTAGGATTACGAAACCGAAACAACTCCGAAACACCCGATTTAAAACCCTAGTTTATGTCGAATTTTTTAGGGAGTTAAATTTTTTTTTTAAACAACTGCAGAATGTTGTATGTGATGCAACATGAACACTGTATAAAATCAACCCCCCTCACCTTTTTAGGCCGGCCACACTTGTTAAAAATCCGGCCAGATAGACCAAGTAGCAGGGTTCAGGGTTCAATTTTTTACAGTGTTCCAGTCTCTGGGGTTTGGTATTTCAGGTGTTGTTTGTTTTTGCTAAATTTGCATGTGATGTTATATTTATGCTTTGGCTATTCGGAGTGTTTCGTATTCATAATTCTAGCTTTGTTTCAGGTTATTTAGACGGTGTTAAAAAGTTCGAATGGATATCAAATACCCACTTTAACCCTCGCTGGAAATTTTTCAAGAGTTGGATTTTTTTCCAAGTTAAAAAACATTCTAAAATCATGCAAGTAATGCGGTGGACCCTCTAGAAGAACGAAACCCTAACTCGATTCTCTGACCGTAAGAACCGCCACCAAACCCTAGGGTTTGCGGTAGTTCCACGTCGCCACAGGTGAGGCATTGGTTGACCCTTCTACGGCTGGTTCATTGGTACTGTGGCATGTACTGAGTACTTTTAAACTATGCTCAAGTGTTGAGCTTTTGGGAAATTTTGGGTGTTTGTTGATTCGATCGGAATGTTTAACGTCGTCTAGCTTTTTCTGGAATGTGATACAATATGTGGAATTCATATAGTTAGGCATGAAATCCGAAATATGTGATATTTCGGGTTTACGATGTCTGAAGTGGTTGTGGATTCCAAATGTTGTAGTTTGATATTTTCTTTTCTGCGACTGTAAGTGTAATATGTGGTGTATCCCCGGTTTCGTTGCTATATGTCAACGACAATTAGGATACGCATATTTACTTACGTTGATAACATGTGATGTTATGTGTTGCTGTGATATGTTATATTAGATCGTCGTGTTTTGAATAGCCGGGGGTTTTATGTGAGATGAGAGTTTTCATTTTCATTCATGTAAAATTCATTGTATGTAATATTCTTTTATTGGGGCACTTCCGGGTTGAGGATGATGTCACCATTGTTGTATATTATTTACTTTTCCGCATTAGGATAGACCCAAGGTGGGGAGCACAAGTAACCGGGTTCTAGAGTCCAGTGGGAGACCAACTCGAGGAGTCGAGTCCAGGTCTCCTAACTCTAGAATTGGTAGGGTTGCTTGCCGCTCTCGTAGGGGTCTAGGGATGTGGGTTTGGCTATTCATCGTGACCGTGGAATCCGTATTTTATATAGGCTTAAAATAAAACACGGACCTCCTAGTATATCCAATATTTCATATGTTATCTTCTGCTGCTGATATTCTGTGATGTGATCACTTTATATGCATGAGACGAATGCCTTATTATTGTATATATGATATATAAAAAATGTTGCTTATGTTTTGTACCCGCGCTAATCCCGCCCCGCTATGTCGTTAGTTAAGTAACCTGACGGTGCATAACGGGTCATTGTGGCGAATGCGGATGGCATAAGCGTACGTTGTATTTTCGTTTCTTCTGTGATACTTAAGAAGCATAAATGATGGGACTTCATTAATGAGATTAATGAAAGAAAAAGAAACCTAAAAGATGTTGACAAAACAAATTTTCAAAAAGAGTAGCTCTAGTTTTTGCTTTGCATAGCGGTATTCCTTGTAGAATATCCAGCACCTTATTCGATAGGGAAAAAGCCGAGATCCCTTCACCGGGAGTGACCTCTTTAGCGAAACTAGCAGATACTACAACTCACTCGGTTTTGTTTTTGATAGTTTCTATAGTTTTTGCTTTGCATAGAGGTATTTATGAAATATCCTGCACCTTATTCTATAAGGAAAAAGCCGAGATCCCTCACCGAGAGTGACCTCTTTAGCGAAACCAGTAAAAGCCTCAAAAACACTCCTTTTCAAAAATCACTTGTTTCTACAACGATATCAAGTTCATTACGCAAAAGGTTTTCATAAAAACCCGACGTAGCTCTCCGTCATTTCAGATAAGTACTACTTAGTATTCGTGCTACGTTTTTTGACTATGTTAAGGCGTAGTGTGCGGTAGCTAATTAGTGTATATCGGCTAAAGCATGAGATGTGATTAGATTAGGGTAGTCATACGAATTTGTTGACTATGTTAAGGGTCGTGCGGGTGGGTTTAATTCAATCAAAAAATGATGGGTTGAACTTGGCTAGCGATTATGATTTGTTGACGATGTTAAGATCATAAGTTGCTATGGGCAAAAGTATTATCGAGAGTTTCAAGTGCTGAAATTTGCAATGAGATTGCATACCTTCTATGAGATAGTAGGATCCCGATACCCACTACGAGTAAGAGTTACTTCTGAGAGAGTTTTACACATCACAATTAACCGATCAAGTAGGTGTCTAGAAAGGTGTCAACGGGGTTATGCCTCTGAGAAAACGAGGTTTATTTTAATTAGGTCTGGGCGAAAGCACGGGGAACCTCCCTCAAAGTACCAACACTGGTCTGGCTGAAAGATTGGCGAACTTGTAAGGTGTAATTAATCCCGGCTAGTTTTACCTTTTAGGGTTTGAAGAAAGATTTGATAAAAATAGTGGGAGCCATCCTGATTAGATAAGATAATAACCAATCTAATCTTATAAGAGCATACGCTAAAGTATTTTCTTCTCTCTCTCTCTCTCCAGGTAGTGACCGTGTTAGGCCTTAATCAAGATAATAATATGAATGTATTGACCGAACCTGGTTGTTATACTGAGCAGGAGAGCATTGGTTCCGTTCTTACTTATAATTGTTATAAGACTAAGCAGGAAATAGGGGAATATCCGGATTCCCACGCCGCCAAAACGAAGAATAAGCATGTTGATGTATCTTCTTCGGGTGTGTTAGTTATCGAGAACTGTTTCTCAGTTCACTCTACGTCCAAGGTATTAGATACCGGATCGGGATCCCACATATGTAATATGTTACATGGGCTACGGAAAGGTGGAGAACTGGGAATGGGAGATCATTCCATAAGAGTGGGGAATGGTGCAAATGTTGCAGCCAAAGCAGTTGGCGAATATCACCTTATATTACCAAATGGTAATACTTTGATTCTGAACGAATGCTGTTACATTCTGACCCTGATATGCAATCTTATATCAGTTTTTTTATTAAGTAAAGAAGGATATAATTTTGTAGTACATGATAATATTATGAACATCTTCCTGAATCAAAAGTTGATTGGATCAGGCTCGTTAAATAATGGCATATACATTCTAAATCAAACCACAGTTCTTAACATACAAAACACACAAGAGGAAAAGTTCAGAAATGAACGAATCCTTCTTGTGGCATTGTAGACTAGGTCATATCAATGCGACACGACTAGCTAAGTTACATAAGGATGGATATTTGAATCCGTTCGAATTTTCATCTTATGACACTTACTAGTCATGTCTCAAAGGCATGATGACCAAAACTCCATTTAGTGGACACGGAGAATGAGTTACGGAACTCTTGGGACTGATACATAGTGATGTATGTGGTCCCATGTCTACACATGCCAGGAACGGTTCCTCGTACTTCATTACATTCACTGACGATCTCTCAAGATACGGACATGTGTTCCTGTTGAAACACAAGTCTGAAGCTTTTGAGAAATTTAGAGAATATAAGCACGAAGTCGAGAACCAAACGGGTAAAAGTATTAAGATCCTTCGATCTGATCGAGAAGGAGAGTACTTGAGCAATGGGTTCCTGGATATCTAAAAGAGAATGAGATTCTCTCTCAGCTTACTCCTCCGTATACACCACAAAACAACGGTGTATCGGAACGGAGGAATCGCACACTATTAGATATGGTGCGCTCTATGATGAGCACTGCTGAGTTGTCTATTTCCTTTTGGGGTTATGCGCTTGAGACAGCAGCACACCTATTGAATCAAGTTCCATCTAAATCTGTACCTACCACACCATATGAGATATGGAGTAGGAAGAGACCGTATCTTAAACGTGTTAAGATATGGGATTGTCCGGCCTATGTCAAAAAGCAAAATCCGGACAAACTCGAGACACGATCGGTTCTATGCAAGTTTGTGGGATATCCAAAGAATTCACAAGGATATACTTTCTACCACTGAGGAACAAAAGGTGTTTGTTTCTCAATACGCCACCTTTTTAGAAAAGGAATTTCTTGCAAAGGAAATTAGTGGCAAAGAGGTAGAACTGGAAGAAGTTCCAGCTACACAGACTACAACTAAAGATTTAGTGGAACTAGAGGATTCGATAGTTCCCGACGAACCTCAGCCGCTCCGTCGATCTATTAGGGTTCCTCATCTACCTGAGAGATACTACGGTTTTCTCATTGATGGTGAGAGCGAGGATTGAATCATGGAAGATGATGACCCGACTAGCTTCAAGCAGGCCATCACGAGTGGGGACTCTGTGAAGTGGCTGGATGCAATGCGATCTGAGATGGAATCCATGTACACCAACAAAGTATGGACTTTGGAAGTTGCTCCTGAAGGGGTAAAACCTATTGGGAGCAAATGGATCTTTAAGAAGAAACTTGGTGTAGATGGAAAAGTTGAGACTTTCAAAACTAGACTTGTTGCAAAAGGTTTTCGTCAACCACCAGGTGTGGACTATGATGAAACCTTTTCTCCAGTGGCTATGCTTAAGTCCATCCGGATCCTACTTGCCATTGCTGCATACCATAACTACGAAATCTGGCAAATGGATGTTAAGACCACCTTTCTAAATGGTGATTTAGAAGAGTGCGTGTACATGACTCAGCCAGAGGGTTTCGTAGACAGTAGGAGCAGCGGGAAGTGTGCAAGCTGTTTAAATCCATCTACGGGTTAAAGCAGGCATCGCGGAGTTGGAACATCTGTTTTGATATGGTATTCAAAGAGTTTGACTTCATCAAGAACGTAGATAAATCTTGTATATACAAGAAGGTGGCAAAGAGTAAGGTTGTCTTCCTCGTATTGTACGTGGATGACATACTCTTGATAGGAAATGATGTTCCTATGCTGCACTCGGTCAAGCTCTTCTTATCACAAAAATTCTCAATGAAAGATCTAGGTGATGCCTCCTGCATCTTGGGAATTAAGATCTATAGAGATAGATCTAAACGGATACTGGGATTATCCCAATCCAGATACATTGACACCATACTAAAGAGATTTAGTATGGAAGAATCCAAACGTGGGAATTTACCCACGATCTCTGGACTCACTCTTTCCAAAAAGATGTCTCCTAAGACTGATTTGGAAAGAGCTCGCATGCAAGGGATACCCTATGCTTCGGCAGTAGGCTCCATCATGTACACGATGCTATGTACCAGACCCGATGTAGCATACTCACTAAATGTAGTGAGTGGGTATCAAGAAGATCCAGGAGAGAGTCACTGGACAGCTGTGAAGGATATTCTCAAGTACTTTAGAAGGACTAAAGAGATGTTCTTGGTGTATGGTAACGGAGAACTCCAGGTGGAGTCCTTTACCGATTCGAGCTTCCAGAGTGATAAGGATGACTCTAAGTCGCACTCGGGATTTGTCTTTACCCTCAATGGAGGGGCGGTTTGTTGGAAGAGTTCCAAACAGGAAACCGTAGCAGACTCGACGATGGAGGCTGAATACATCGCTGCCAACGATGCTGCCAAAGAGGCTGTCTGGATGAAGAAGTTCATAAACGAACTTGGAGTGGTTCCGTCCATTGAGCATCCAATACCTTTGTATTGTAATAACAATTGAGCTGTGGCTTTGGCCAAGGAACCCAGGTCCCATATGAGATCCAGGCATATTCTAAGGCGGTATCACCTGATCCGGGAGACAGTTGATCGCCGGGAAATCGAGGTCAGGAGAGTTGACACGAAGGACAACACTGCGGATTCACTCACGAAGGCCATACCCCAGATACAATTTGAGAGACTCTTCGGGATGTTGGATATGAGATACTACAACAGCTGGCCTTAGTGCAAGTGGGAGATTGTTAGTTATGTACATGCCTTAGAGGCCATTATTTTGTATATTATAGTGGATGCTTGGATATATATAGAGAGGGCTTTCTTACTCGACATGATAGTATGCTATATGGTTTCACTTTGTCTTAACATGTAGATTTGTATTGTAATACTGTCTTGCTCTCACATGTTGATAAAGCCCTAAGGATGTGTACTTGACTACTAGGACTATGATGGAGATCATACTAGTGGGGCCAGGGTAGTCCACAAGTACATCCTATAACTGTTCCTAGTCGAGGGTGTATCGAGGCAGGCATCGATACTCCAGAGTAGACTAGCGTATACGTTTCTTGACCCATATGATGAGCGATGGATAGATCCCACATCCATTGGTGTTTGACATCAAAAATGGTATACGGGTGCTCAGTGGAGACTGGGTACACTGAACGGAATCGCCGAGAACTCCTAGATGGTATTATACCTATCGTCAGATAGCAGTTCTCAGATGACACTGGTACAGTTTAGTCTGTAGACCCAAGATCATCATAGAGTCTTATGTGATTCCAACTGTGCTTTGATTTCCACCGTACCACGTTCATGAGAACGTGCAAAGCGGTGGCTTTTGGGTACAGTCCCGAATCACATGGAGGCAAAGAGCGATAGGAGGGGTTTCATCTCTCTCGGTATTTGGGGTTGATGTTACGCTGTGCTCGATTGGCTATAACAGGAAGTCCCTGGTCAGGACTGATATGGAGATATACTCGTAAGTGTTATCAGTAGTTTCTCGATCCGTTATGAGCCTCACATCGGCATGACTTATCGGTTACTGGGGTCTGACGTTCACCACCCCTAGACTGGATATGTGACATATCAGACGAAGAGACCGGACTGTACGGTAGTGTTGCTGATTGGATTCGCAGGAGTATGTACAGGCTTGCTTGTTGATCTTCTGATCGCTCAATACACGGGTGGCCGTTACGTTTAGCTGACTGCTTCCGGCTTGTGGGTGTTTGATATGATCATCACCTACTGCCGGCGTATTGACGAGTCTTTAGAGTCCTACACAGAGGTTTCTTGGCTCAGGCGAAACGAAGTAGAAGCACATATATGATATGTGCGGGACTGAGAATAATACATGTATGCGATACCGTATTATATTCTCACGATATGTGATATCGGCCGGTTATATGTGATATAACCGGGTTATCGGATCAAGTGTTGATTCGATGAAATGATACATGTTATATTAGTCGGTTATATTTGATATAACCGGATTATTAAATCAAGTATTGATTTAATAATTTAATGTATAATTATATATTTGATATATTAAATTACATTAACTAATATATGCTCACTTAAGTATTTCTTTTTCTCACTTTTAATACATTTAACATATATGTGATATATGTTTATTGTACTCTTTTCTTTTGTTCACAAATTATATATGTGATATATAAAATTGTGACATGCTTGGTTATACATGCAACTTGAGTGTGTGAAATTAACACCATACTAGATATTATGGTAGGTTTTTAATTATTTTAGTTAATTCAAAATTGCTTGGAATTAGTCATGGATGAGCTTTGAAGAAGCTTGTAGATTCATTGACTAAGTCCGCCAATTTTGTTTTAACCTAAGATATTTGTTGACCTAATCCTAATCACTTAGCCATGATTTATTCTCTACATGGGTTAAGAATGACATAGCTCACAATGGTTGCATTTCTAATCTCAAGCTCATTATTCATTCATCTTCTTCCTTCTTCATCTCCTTCAAGCTCTCTCTCTCTCTAGGTTTTGAGGAGATAAAGAAAAATAGTGAGAAAATAAATTCTAAAGTGAGCAAAATTCCTACTTCATCATCCTCTTCTATACTAGCTATATAGTTTAGGGTGTTGGCTTCACTAATTCAATATTAGTGAAGAAATAGCTTGAGTTCGTGTTTCCTCGAAGTAGATCATCTTGGATTTGGAAGACTTCAAGCAAGCATGCATCATTCACCTTGTGGAGCCTCTCAAGAGTCCGGGAGTTCTTTGATCGCAACGAAGGGACCACTACTTGGAGCATTTGAAGTGAATGACTGGACTACAAAGGTTGTAATCCCTAATCACTTAGTTGTAAAGTTGTTTACAATATGTTTCGTATGATTCTCTAGTTAAACATCCTAGGTTAAAGTTCTTTAGCATGAAAAAAATTTGAAAATGGCATGGACGATACCTCCGGAAACCTTGCTGTCGTGCTTAGGAACCCTACAAGCGGCAGCTCCGGTGGATAGCGGCGGCGGCAGTGCTACAGAGAGTTTGCGGCTGCGGTAGCAAAGGAGACAATGGCGGTTGCAGCTGTGGTGGTGGCAAGAGAGAGAGAGAGAGAGAGAGCGAGAGGACTTACCGGTGGCGACTGCGGTGACGGAGGGGACGACGGGAAGGAGGGAGGTGACTAAGGCGGATGCTGGAGGGGCTACGGGAGAGAGGGAGGCGGCGACTGTTGGAGAGGTGGGGGAGGCGGCTAAGGAGGTGACGGGAGAGGGGAGATCCAGGAGAGGGAGGCAGCAAAGGAGGCGGGAGAGGAGAGAGGCGATCAAAAGAGGCACCTGCTACTGAAGAGGAAGATGGAGTAATGGCTTATGGATTTTCATAATCCTACTATTTAGTTTTGATGATTTTATACAATATTAATAGATTTATACATGTGTTTCATATTGCATATTTCATTATACTGTATATGAGTTTGGTCGTGTTTGAGAAAGATTTCAGATTATCAAATGACATAAGCCTATGTTGGAGGATGGAGGAAATTGAGTTAAAACAACAAATCTATTGGAGGTTGCAGGATAATGGACTAGAGCTTCTCAAAGATCAAGTTCAAGCTTAAAGAAGCTAAGGAGCTAAAGTTCAAGTTTAAAGAATCGAAGAATTCAAGAGTTCGAGCTAAAAGTGCAAAATCTCGAGAAAATTATTGTAAGTACTTCATGGCCTATGAGATTATCCAATAAGAGCTCAAGCAAAAACACGAAATCTTGCATAAAACATGTGGTTTATACCTTGCATGGTTTCATCGTTCAAAACGTTTGTTGTTTCAAAAGGCAAGTTTTCCAGGTTCTTACACTTCAGACATCTGGTCTTTATAGCCTTTGAAATATCAGAAAGTGTGCAAGTTTCCAGGCGTCTGAAGATTATTTTTAGCAGACGTCTGAAAGTATTTTAATACTGTATGTTTTTTAATGTCAAACGTCTGCCATTTGAACTTCAAATGTCTAGGGTGTGCTATGCCCTTTGGAGACCCTATTGCCAGATGTCTGAAGATCATCTGTGACAGACGTCCGAAAGTCTTTTAATACTGCATGTTTTGAACGTTAGACATCTGGCTATTGAACTATAGACGTCTCGGGTGCGCTCTGTCCTTTGAAGGCCCCTTGTTAGATGTCTGCAGTTGATCATGGCAGACGTCTAAAACTCTATTTTTGATGAAAACATTTCGTCTGCCTATTTACTCTTCAAACGTTTACCTCTCAAAAAATTTCAAAAAAGATTACCATTACTGTGGATTAAATATTCCAACGGATCTATTTTTAAGGGAGCAGAAGACTGGCCTGTTGACCTTCAAACGTCTGCCCCTTCTGTCAAAACTGCATTAATTCTTTTTCCTTAGTTTTTTCGTGGGGCTATAAAAAGGTGTTTTGGTGAGAATTTATGAGCATCTATTAACTTAACATTTCATTGAAGTATATCATTTTTCTCACCAAACAAAATACACAAAATCTTGAACTCTTAATTTGCAAATCTTATACTCATTGAAGTATATCGAGAGCATTGATTGTAAAACTCTTAAGAGAGTAATTTGGATTTTAATTTTCCTTCTTCTTTTGTGTGAGGTCTCTCTAGTGTGAGAGAGCCTTTGTAAGGAGGAAGAACTTGTTGAGAAACAAGTCACTCGAGTGTTGAGTGGCGTGGTATAATGAGTTGCAAGTGTGCAGCGTGCTTGTCTCATCGGAGACGTGAATAAGTGGAATGAGCTCATACGCCTAAAGAAAGTGAACCAGGGGATCTCCCAAACCACTCTAAAACCCTTATGTTTGCAATTTCTTCTCTATCTATCTCATTATATTACTTTCTCTTTAAGTGTTTGTTTATTTGATCGCAAGTAATTTTTAATTTGTGGGTATTGTTAGTTTAATCATATCCGCCCTCTCTAGGATTATTTCAATTGGTATCAAAGCAAGGTGCTCTTCTTGTTAGGTTTAATACCCTAAAGAGATTCAACGGCCTCTACCTTTTCACATAGTATGGGATATTCCCAATCCATCACTAAACCATCATATTTTGATGGCTTTAACTTTACCATTTGGAAGTTAAGATGGAGTCCTTCCTAAAATCCCAAATGAGAGATGTTTGGAGATACACCTTCTTAAAAGAATACTTGTTACCCGATCTTGATGAAGATAGTTAGACCATAGAACAAAAAAAGGCATATGAAACTAATCATAAGACCAAATTTGCCTTTTTTCTTGTCTCAATGAAAATGATTTAGCTCGTATTATTAAATGCAAAAAATGCTTATTCTATGTGGAAAGCATTATTAATTTCTCATGAAGGTAGATCCAATGTTAAGAGGGCAAAAATTGATCTTTTGAAAACGGAGTACGAAAAATTTCAGATGTTGCCCAATGAAAACATTGATGACATGTTTAGTTGTTTTATTTGCATTATTAATCCTCTTGACTCCTTGTTAGACGATCCCATGAGGAATGAGGAAAAAGTGTGAAAGATACTTCGATCACTTATCAAGAAATGGAAAATAAAGACAACTACTCTCAAGGAGATAGCTGACATTAAGATCATGTCTTTTGAAGAGCTCCAAGGGAATCTCAAGACTTATGAGATGGAACTCAAAGCCTATGAATTGGAAGATGAAAAAGAGGAGAAAAAAGATAAGCTAAAGGGCATCGCTCTCAAGACTACTTCCAAGGCTTCATCAAAATTCAAAGCTCCATCCAAACCTAGTAACGACGAGGAGCTTAGCGGAGATGACGAGGATATCGCTCTTGTGACAAGACAATTCAACAAATTTCTCAAGCTTCGAAGAAATTTCAAGTGAGGAAACTTCCCAAGAGATCGTCCCTACAACAACAAAGAAATTGACCCTTATTTCAAGTGTAGGAAGCCCGACCATCTTATTGTCGATTGTCCTCTCAATAATGAAAAGGAAGCTCCTTAAAGACCCAATCGAAGAGCTTTCAATGCTAGAACATAGGATGATTCAGAACGAAGCGATAATGATGATCGCCCATCCGATCAAGAAATAGCTAATATATGCTTCGTGGAATATGAGGATGAGGTAACGGGTGATTTAAACTCTTATTCATTTGAAAAATTGATTGAATCCTTTGGTACTTTACATGATACTTTTACTAGATGCAATCTAAATATTCCAATACTAAAAAGAAAATTGTTTGTCTTGAAAAGGAAGTTTCTTCCAAAACTTGTAGTGAGTGTGAAGTTCTAAAACTTGAGAACGAATCTCTTCTAGCAAAAATTGCTTCTTTAACTAGTTCTCTTGAAAATACAAATTTTAAAAATGAGAGACTCGCTACTTCTTTTACTTCTCTCAAAAGCAAGTATGATTCCTTAACCAACACTCAAAATGCTATGTTATTTGATGTTGATAAGATGAAGGTTAATATTAATAATCTTGGTGTCACTCTATATAAGTTTGCCACTGGCAAAATTTCTCTTGATACCATGATGGCAATTTAAATGTTTCAAATAAGAAGAATGGCATTGATTTTCAAAATGCATTGCTTTCTCATACTAGTAGCCCCAAACCGACACATAACAGGGCTTCTTTCAAAACTACTTTGTTAAGGCTACTTGTTCGCATGCATCTATTTTGTATGATCACCATGGATATGCTTCTACTTCACATCATCATGCTAGAGTTGCTCATGCTTCAAGTTTTAGAAAATCTTTTACTAGAACTACTCGTGTTAAGAATCCTACTTCACATCATCACCATGCCAAACACACGCATGCACATACACGTTCTAGAACTGCTAATGTTGTAACTATTGTGGCAATTTTGGGCATATTTCTTACCATTGCAAGGTTAGAGCTTACAAGAATTTGATTTGGGTTCTTAAAACTAACCCCCATGGATCCATTAAGTCTTGGATACCAATTTACATTTATTGCATATTCTATAGGTGCACCACAAATTGCGGCGTGAAGATCATTGGTATCTTGATAGTGCTTGTTCAAGGCATATGACCGACAAAATTAAGAGATTTGCAACCTTCTTAAGAGAGAAATGTGGCATGGTCATCTTTGAAGATGATGATAAAAGTAAAATTATTGGTAAAGGTAATATTAAGTTTAATACTACTACTTTAGAAGATGTTCTTCTTGTTGATGGCTTAAAACATAATCTTCTAAGCATTAGTCACTTTTGTGATAAACGTTTTAAAGTTGCCTTTGATAAAATGTTTGGAAAATTCTTGATTCAAATGATGATGTGGTTCTTTGTGGGAAAAGAAGTGGTAATGTTTATTCCATTGAAGCATATGATATTTCTAATGAAAATTTTGAGTGCTTAAGTGTTGTAAAGGATGATAGTTGGATATGGCACTGACGGCTTGGACATAATTCCATGGACCTACTCTCAAGCACACAAACAAGGACTTAGTCATTGGTATGCCAAACCTCAAATTTCCAAAAGACAGGTTATGTGATGCATGTCAAATGGGTATGCAAGTCAAGAACTCATTCAAGCCTAAGGTTGTGGTATCAACTTCTAACCCTCTTGAATTGATTCACATGGATTTATTTGGTTCTTTTAGGACTTTAAGTTTTGGTGGTAAATTTTATGTCTTTATTATTGTTGATGATTTTTCTAGATTTACGTGGGTTCTTTTCCTTGGTAACAAAAGTGATGCCTTTGTTGCTTTCAAAACTTTCTTTAACAAAGTGCAAAATGAAAAACAACTTTCTATTGTGAAAATCTGTAGTGGTCATGGAGGTGAATTTCAAAACGGTTTTTTTGAAGATTTTTGTAATGATCACGGAGTCAAATATGAATTTTCTTGTTCTAGAACTTCACAACAAAATGGAGTCGTTGAACGGAAGAATCAATCTCTTCAAGAAATGGCTAGGACAATGCTAAATGAACATAGTTTGCCTAATAATTTTTGGGCTGAAGCGGTCAATACCGTATTGTATATTATAAATAAGGTTGTTATTCGTAAAGGACTTGAGAAAACCCAGCATTGGATATTTTAAAGATTTTGGAAGCAAGTGTTATATTTTAAATACCAAAGATCCTTTTAGAAAGTTTGATGCAAAAATTGATTTAGGTATTTTTCTTAGCTACTCTTTTACTAGTGATTAGTCGAAAATATTGTATTTTTAACACGGCAATTTCCCTATCATTTGCACTCATTTAGAAGTGTACGGTATTCATATTTCACATATTAGCAAAACTGTCGCAAAATATCAGATTGCATGTATAAGACTATAAAACCGACACTATAAAGGAAATTGACCGCATTTCATGGCATCGCACCATCCCTATATTGCGCAACACTTGTTTTGAGATCTGTGCATGAAAATCCAGAAGAAAGGCCAAAATTTACATGGTACCAATCAAACATGACGCCAACTCAATGATTTGGAATCTGGTATTGATGTAAAAGGCATTAAGCAATTCAACATATCATAAAATACAGAGAAGGACATCAAAAGCCAGCACCAGAAAGATGCAGCCCCAAAGATCCTACTTGGCCGCGGAACCGCAGCCTAAGCCGCCTTGTGTCGCGGTTCCGCGGTGGTCTTGCCCCTTCATCACCTCAATTTTGGTGCACAATGTCAATCTCAGCTCCCACACTTCAGCAAGACATGTCATTTTCCAGAAGATTCCAGAGACTTCTGCCAGATCAGCAAGCTTTGGGATCAACACTAAACTAGCCTATCATTCTAGAAACTTCTCCCTAAACCCTAGCTTAAACCCTAAGCTAAAGCCTAACAAACTCTTTCTAGAAGCCTCAACAAACTTTTGGAGGGAATTGTAATTTCAAACCTAGACCTAGGGTTTGGGAGATCTATAAATAAGACCCTAGGCTCACTTGTAAACCATCTTGGAAAAAAAAAAGCTAATCATCTTTAGCCAATTTTAGTATCAATCTAGATCCATTCACTCTCTTCATCTTCTTCCACAAGTCTAGTGAGAGAACTTGTGTGAAACCCTAACCCTAATTCCAATCAAAAGCCAAGATCCCGAGTACCCATCAAGCAAGAAGCCTTCCAACCTTTTATGAGCCGAGCCGATCTTCAACAGAGCAAGTGGTCCAAGCCGATCCGCGACTCACGGAGCCGAGCGACGCCAATTCGACAATTTAGTTCTTCCTCTTGTAGTTCTTGAGCGACTGTAATCAAATTGTTGATATAAATAAAAGGTGATATTCTTTTATCTTGTTTTCTTTAAATTCTCGCATCATGATATCTTTTCAATTCTTGAGTGCTTTCTGTGTGATGATGTTTGAGTAATACTCCGCTCGTCGAGGAGTCGAGACGATCAATAGAATGATGATGTAATATATCTTAAATCGATTCTTGAATCCTACGAGTTTTGTAAACCCTAGCAAGTTCAAGAATCGACGACCCAATTCGTTGCGATGCTTTCTTGATTGATATCGCTCGAGATTGGGGAGTTACGATCGTTTCTTGAAATTGCTAGAGGCTAGAATATGAATGATATCGATGAAAGAACAAGGGTTAAACGATGAAACCCTAGTTTCACGAGAAAGCCCTAACTCTCATCGATCATCATCGATCTAGCATCAATCCTTCGAAGGACAAGAACACGAAACCTTGAGATTACATCACGTCTATAGATCTGATCGATTCCTACGAGCCTCATTTAGATTCTTGACATTTTGGTTGGAAATATCATCGAAACCCGATTCTTGATTTGTTTATCAGTTTCTTGATTCTTGAATAAACATCGTGACACCTGAATCAATCGATAAATTCTTGAATCATGTTTTCTTTTCTTTTCGATTAACTTTTCGATTCAAACAAATTAAACATAGAAACGAATCGCACAATCCCTGTGGACGATCCGCACTCGCTTACGATCTACAATCGACACCGTAATTGATTGCGGTCAAATATAATTCTTTGATTGTGAATTTTATTCAATATTACCTACACACAGAAACTTATTCGCTTTATTCGATTTACACAAACAAGAAATCATTACAATTAAATGAAACCGTTATCAGGAATCATTTGAGTATTTGATTTGATACACACAATCGGAATTTAACGATCAATCAAATGGCACCGTTGCCGGGGATCGCGCGCTAATTCGTTTCATATTATAGTTTGAATTGAAAGATTTATTCCATTGTTATTTTGAGATCAAAATTCGTGCAAACCCTAAACGATTTGTTGTGTTTCATTGCAAGGAAATCTGAAGCTGTTTGGCAATTGAAGAAAATTTTTGGGATATACCAGAGAGCAGAGGGAGTCTACAGAAGCTCCTTGGTGAAGTTTTGTTCAGTGATCCCATTGTTCAACCGCGGAAGCGCGGCATAAGGAGGGATTCGCGGCGGAACCGCGGCCCCTTGGAGGGTTCTCTGTACAATTTTTCTTCAGGTGATTTCTTACCTTCTCCTCTCTCCTCTTTTTAGCTCCAACTAACAATTTTCTGCAGGATTCTTTGCAAATAATCGCAGCTCGCAAAAAGCAAAAATTAAAATTGTGCGTGATTTTGTTTCTTGGTTGTTTGCATTCTAAATACGGAAATTAAGGGGCACAGCCAAATCCAAATTAGGTGGGGATTTCATTACCCTTCCTAGACCCCAAAAATCGCAAAACTTGCATCCGCATTGACCCACATTAACTAAAAAATATCTAGAGATGACTCTAAGGACCGTCGCGCTCAATTAGGACAAGAGAAGGCCGTGGGTAATTCATTGCTTATCCGCATTTTCTTGTGGTGCCTAAGGCGAGTGTGTCTAAGGCTAGTGGTTTTTAATTAGGCCCGCTACTTACGTAGTGGAGTACCTTCCCACTTACCTGGCACTTATCCGGCCACAGGGGGACAAAGAGGCAGCGGAGGATTCTATCCTGCGACTTGTCTTTTGGCAGTTAGGAGCGGTCTAGAGCCAGACCTAGGTGACCACTAGATTCTAGGGTTAGTGTGCTGCATTTGTTGTGTCGCATCATTTTTTCAAAAATCCGTCCCTTTTTCAAAGCAAGCACCGCATTCATTCATTACCCCTAATTATAAGTCAACGCTGCCACTTGTACTAACCCTTTTTAGTGCAAGATAGGCTGGACACGGGATTCTAGTGCCCGTTTAGTCCGCGTACCCTTTATCGACTCCGAAGTCGATATTTCTCCATTTACCTTTTCTTTACCCACTACCACACCCACACCGATGGATCCGAATCCATCAAACTTCTTTAACCCTAATCTGCCACCGTCCGTTGGTGCGCAGAATCCACCCCGCATTTCTTTCCAGGAGAGGTGCTACCCTATTCGAGGTCCTCTTTCGACCTGCTTATCCACACCACCAGCCAATGGGGATAACTTTGAGATTAAGCCCCAGTACATCAATCTTTTACCCAAATTCCACGGACTCGAGACTGAGGACGCTTACGTTTTCATTACCAAATTTGAAAACGTATGCGCAATGATGGGTACGTCACAACTTTCAGTGGATGCTATGCGTCTACGACTTCTTCCATTTACTTTGTGCGATATAGCCGAGAAGTGGCTATATAATACTACCGCACACTCTATTATGAATTGGGAAGAATTCATCGCTGCATTCCTTAAGAAATTTTACCCAATACAAAAGACAGCTCGAATCCGTAGCGAACTGAATCAATTTGCCCAGCTCCCTACTGAACCATTTTCAAAATGCTTTGAACGTTTCAAGGATCTATTGGTTCAGTGTCCTCATCACGGCATTCCGAGATGGGAGCTTTGCCGAATCATTTATGAGGGCATTAACCCAAACACTAAACAGAGCCTTGAAAACATGTGTCAAGATACTTTTATGACCAAGGATGATGGGGAAGCTTGGAAGTATTTAGAAGAGTTCGCTGAAAAATCACTACAGTGGGAGAGTGGAACCCAACCATTGAATAGGGGTGGCGTACACCAAATAGATGTGTCCATAGGTGTTCGAGCTGAGATGGCAGCAATGCAAAAGAAGCTCGACGCTATGGAACACAAATTTGCAGCAGCCTCCCTAAATCCAGTGTCGCTCCCCAAAACTGTTTGTGGGTGCTGTTCTGATCCGTCTCATTTAACTGAAGAATGTCCATTAAACTCTGCGTTTCAAGGTCACGAGCATTCTAATGCCGCATTTCAAAGATCTCGAAACGATCCATATTCTTCCACGTACAATCAGGGTTGGAGGAATCACCCGAATTTCGCTTGGAACCAAAACCAATCTCAAAACACGGTTCCAAACACGAATAATTTTCAAAGGGCTCTTCCTCCACCACAACAGCAACCCCTTCAACTCACTCAGCACCCCTATCAGTCACAAAATTTCCAAAATCAGGTCAACACTCCTACACAGTCTAATCCTATGACCTGTTCTGACGAATTCTCTCAATTCACTCAAACCATGAAATCACTTTTATCAAATTTCATAGAGGTTTCGACTGAGGTTAGATCTTCCGTCAGTGAGATAAAGAAAACTCAGCGTCCCAAGCTGAGAGTATCAGAACGATGGAAGCTGAAATCGCAAGCCTAAAAGCCGAAATGAGTGCGAGAGAAAAAGGGAAACTTCTCTCTCAATCCCTACAGAATCCTGGGCATTACAATGTAAATGCCGTCACAACGTTGAGATCGGGAAGAGTGCTGAACAATCATATCGGGGAAGGTATTGATGATACTGAAAATCATATCAACACCCCGGCTGAGACCTTTCCACACACACACACTTCTCCTTCTGATCCTTCTTCTTCTACCACACCACTTTCTCGCGAGCCTATTCTCCATTTCCCACTAGGCTCGACACCTGAACCCAACCCTTATAGTTCTCCACAGACGGTCCCCACACCTCTTTTGGGACCGCGTCTACCCCCTCTTCCTTCTCCTGTGATGGACCCTGCGCTTATTGCGAAAGCTCCTTACCCGAATCGGTTAAGGGGTAATAGAATGAGTACTCATATGGAGAAAATTATGGAAATGTTCAAACAGGTTAACATCAATATCCCTCTCCTAAATGCAATTCAACAAGTCCCCGCATATGCGAAAATTCTTAAGAACTTGTGCACTAGGAAGAGGAAGACTCAAGTGCCGAAGAAGGTCTTTATGGCTAATAATATCAGCACTGCTTTTATTCCCCAGCTACCAAAGAAACGTAAGGACCCAGGATGTCCTACAATATCGATTTCGATTGGGGGTAAAAACATAAATCGTGCTCTTTTAGACCTTGGTGCAAGTGTTAACCTCCTTCCATATTCTGTCTATGAGCAATTAGGGATTGGAGAGCTGAAACCTGCTCACTGCACTCTCCAAATGGCAGACCGTTCAATCACCAAACCAAGGGGTGAACTAGAGGATGTGTTGATAAAGGTCGGGGAATTTGTTTTCCCTGTAGACTTCATTGTACTCGACACACAGCCTGTAGCAAACCCCCGGAGCCAAATTCCGGTGATTCTGGGTCGTCCTTTCCTTGCCACTTCCAACGCTGTTATAAACTGTAGAAATGGTTCAATGAATTTATCATTTGGAAATATGACCATTGAACTAAATATCTACAAAGTTGGAAGTCAGCCATCAGAACCCTCTGCTCATATTTTAGATGTGTGCTCTGTCCATGAGATCGCTCCCAATAGTTGTGGAGCTGAGGAACTTTGCTTTACTGATCTCGATGACATTACCACATCTCTGTTTGATTTCACACAAGATCTTAGTGAGGACATTTTTTCTGCACTTGAGTCCTGCACTCCTGACTTTTCTCCACCCGAGTCTGTATCTTTCACAGGCTCTGAGCTTCTTTGTAAATCCAAAAATCATTCAATGATCCCTCCTTCTATCATTTCTCCGCCCGAATTAGATCTCAAAATTTTACCTTCTCACCTTAAATATGCATATCTAGGTGAGAATGAGTCTTTACCGGTTATCATATCCGCTTCTCTTACATCAGAGCAAGAGAATGCAACTTTATCGGTATTGAGATCTAACAAAGAGGCGTTTGGTTGGAGTATGGCGGACATCAAAAGGATTAGTCCCTTGATTGTCGAACATCATATACACTTGATGGATGATGCCAAACCAACCCGAGAACCACAGAGACGGTTGAATCCCGTCATGAAGGAAGCGGTCATGAAAGAGATCGTCAAATGCTTAGATAATGGTATTATATACCCCATCTCCGATAGCCAGTAGGTGAGTCCTATACATGTCGTTCCTAAGAAATCCGGCATCACTGTTATAACCAATGAGGCAAATGAGTTGATTCAGACACGCGCCCAAACTGGGTGGCGTGTATGTATTAATTATAGAAAACTCAATGCTGCCACGAGGAAAGACCACTTTCCTCTACCATTCATTGATCAAATGCTGGAACGCTTAACAGGACGAGAGTATTATTACTTTATGGACGGATACTCAGGCTATAATCAGGTCCCCATCGCCAAAAAGGATCAAGATAAAACCACTTTTACTTGTCCTTTTGGTACATTTGCTTACAGTCGCATGCCCTTTGGGTTATGCAATGCTCCCGCTACCTTTCAGCGGTGTATGATGGGGATATTCTCTGATATGGTAGAGAATTTTCTGGAGATCTTTATGGACGATTTCTCGATTTTTGGAGACTCTTTTTCTGATTGCCTATCGAATCTTGACGCTGTTCTTACTCGTTGCAAAGAGAAGAACTTGACATTGAACTGGGAAAAATGCCATTTTATGGTCCAAGAAGGAATTGTACTTGGACATGTCATTTCACAGAAAGGCATTGAGGTTGACAAAGCTAAGATAGATGTCATTCAAAACCTCCCTCATCCCAAAAGCGTCAAAGATATTCGATCTTTCCTTGGCCATGCGGGCTTTTATAGGAGATTCATTAAGGACTTTAGCAAAATTGCTAGACCTTTAACTTTTCTCCTGGGCAAGGATACGACCTTCCATTTTGACTCGAACTGCGGGACAGCTTTCGACTCACTTAAACACTCACTCACTTCAGCCCCCGTGTTATCATCACCAAACTGGGACTACCCCTTTGAGCTGATGTGTGACGCATCTGATTTTGCAGTAGGTGCAGTCTTAGGACGGCACATCGATAAGATGCCACACGTGATATACTATGCAAGTAAGACCCTGAATGATGCGCAAATCAATTATACAACCACAGAAAAAGAACTCTTAGCGGTTGTATTTGCATTAGAAAAATTCAGGCCTTACTTAATTGGCTCACCTATAGTTGTGTATACTGACCATTCCGCTTTAAAACATCTTCTGGCGAAGAAAGATGCAAAAGGTCGACTAATACGTTGGATCCTTTTGTTACAAGAATGCGATCTTGTTATCAAAGATAAGAAAGGATGTGAAAACGTAGTAGCTGACCATCTTTCACGCATCTCTTCTTCCCCTGTGACCCTGCCGATCAATGATTCATTCCCTGATGAACAACTCTTGAACGTATCCAATGAACCATGGTTCAGGGATATTGTGAACTATCATGCCACGGGACTTATACCGAGCGATTGGTCAAAACAGGACAAATACCGTTTTCTTTCCCAAGTAAAACACTTTTACTGGGACGAGCCTTATTTGTTTAAATATTGTCCTGATCAGATCATTCGCCGGTGTGTCTCGAATGAAGAGTTCAAGAGTGTTCTTTCTTTCTGTCATGATCAGGCCTGTGGGGGTCACTTTGGTCCTAGAAAGACAGCGGAAAAGGTTTTGCAATGTGGATTTTATTGGCCGACCTTATTCAAGGACGCATTTGAGTATTGCAAAACCTATACACAATGTCAGTATACAGGTAGAATCTCCCAGAGGAATGAAATGACTCAGCAACCCATCTTGGTTGTTGAAATATTCGATGTTTGGGGCATAGATTTCATGGGTCCCTTTCCCAACTCCTTTGGGAATTTGTACATACTGCTGGCGGTTGATTATGTCTCAAAGTGGGTAGAAGTCATTCCATGTCGCACTAATGACAAGAAAGTTGTCATTAAGTTCTTAAAAGAGAATATCTTCTCGCGATTTGGACACCCACGCGCTATTATTAGCGATAATGGGACACATTTCTGCAACAGGTCTTTCGAGACTCTGATGCGAAAATACTCAATCAACCACCGACTTTCTACACCCTATCATCCCCAAACAAGCGGGCAGGCTGAAATCTCAAACAGACAAATCAAACTTATCCTGGAGAAAACTGTTGCTAAAAATAGAAAAGATTGGTCGACCAAACTGACGGATGCTCTTTGGGCATTCAGGACTGCATTTAAAACCGACCTAGGAATGTCTCCATATAGGATAGTCTTTGGAAAAGCATGTCATTTACCCGTCGAGATAGAGCATAAAGCATTGTGGGCTATTAAGGAAATAAATTTTGATCTAAACCTTGCTTGCAACTTTCGGAAGCTGCAACTTAATGAGCTAAGCAAACTCCGCGATGAAGCTTATGATAACGCTGTAATCACAAAGAATAGGACTAAGGTTTTTCACGATAAAAACATTTTGAGAAAAACATTTTCACCTGGTCAACAAGTCCTTCTTTATGATTCACGATTACACCTTCACGCGGGTAAGCTCCTATCTCGATGGAAGGGACCTTTTGTTGTGCGGTCTGTATACCCGCACGGGGCAGTAGAAGTAGAAAATGTTAAAAACGGCACATTTTTCAAAGTGAATGGACACAGACTTAAGCCGTATTTTTCCACTGACCCCACGGAGGAGCTCTTGTTCTTACAAGAGCCAGTTTATTTTGATTAAAATTCCTCCGTCTCACCTTCATGTCCAGTATATCACTGCATCATTTTTTGAATGGAGGTGAGTGAAAAGAGTAAGTTTGGGGGAAGTTCTTCACTTATATATTTTGCCCCCATTAATAATTCCCCCCAGGCTTACAGTTTTGTAGGTATAGCATTTGGCAACAGTGAGGACACTGTTGAAAACAAGTTTGGAGGAGGTTTGTGCTTATTTTTGCATCATTTGCATAAGCACAAAACATTTCTTTAAAAATCTATAAAAATTGAAAATTTTTCAAAACCAATAAAAATTTAAAAATTTCCAAGTATAAAAATAATTTTAATATTTACACATTTTGTAGATAAATAAGATAATGAAAGTTTAGATAGTGAAAAATTACATCCATGAGATTAGAAGAATTTAAGAAAACTAAGAAAATTAGAAATTTTCTTATACGAACTAGTAATAAGTAGTTTTGAGCCGTTGTCCCAAGGGTTAGTAAGATGAAGGACGTCACTAATCTGAGGATAAAAATAAGTCTGAAAAATAGTTTCTATTCTGGAAGCCAAACATTTTGAACGTTAATACCCTGCTATTCGCACTTACACACGTCTTGAAGCCTGGGATAGTAGAGGATACCTTGAAATGCTCTTGTCTTAAAGCCAATGTATGAAGTAAATAAAAAGAAAAAAAAGTGAATAAAGAAAATATAAAGTGGTGAAAAAAAATGGACACTGGTTTTGTTATCACCAAGGGCAATAAAAAAATGTATAGCGAGGGTGCTTCTTCACCTAGTGCCCTAAGGCCAACTGGTCTGGGAGTCACTGCTATGCCTCAGGTGGTGCAAGACGAGAAAAATACACCAAGTAAGCAAGCACAGGAATAATCGGTCGGTTAGTACCTCAAGAAGTATTAACGGTCGCATGAAAGTGTGTGAGCAATCTCATCTAAATATTCATTAATTAAAAAGTACTGAGGCTGATGGGCAAGAGTATGATAGCTTGAATTGAATTCTCCGGGTGTAGGGATGTCCTTTACACACACGCAGGGTTATATGATCGATGTTTGGAAGAAAGATAGGAATGAAGAATAAGACGATGTTTTATTGAGCGAGGACGTGATTTCTGACATCTTTTCATGACCATTAAGATAGGGCTCATGACAACCGAAAAGCTAGCTTAGTTGGAAACCCTAATTTTCAAAGCTTTTCTTTTACAATTCTTTTCTTTAAATGTAATATTCATGATCTTTCTTTTATTATTGGATTTTGTGGGTGCAATCCGCTGAAAACCCTCAGGAGACAACACTCCTCCTACTAGGGACACCTAGAGGTTTTAAAGGCTTGTTGCACGTGCTCAGTGCAATCGTGTTGCCTACGAAAGTGTGCTAGTTAGTTTTTCTCTTTCTTTATTTTCTCCTTCTCTTTTTAATAAAACAGTTCGCTCGAGACGATCGAAATTAAGTTTGGGGGAATTTGATTAGTCGAAAATATTGTATTTTTAACACGGCAATTTCCCTATCATTTGCACTCATTTAGAAGTGTACGGTATTCATATTTCACATATTAGCAAAACTGTCGCAAAATATCAGATTGCATGTATAAGACTATAAAACCGACACTATAAAGGAAATTGACCGCATTTCATGGCATCGCATCATCCCTATATTGCGCAACACTTGTTTTGAGATCTGTGCAGGAAAATCCAGAAGAAAGGCCAAAATTTACATGGTACCAATCAAACATGACGCCAACTCAATGATTTGGAATCTGGTATTGATGTAAAAGGCATTAAGCAATTCAACATATCATAAAATACAGAGAAGGACATCAAAAGCCAGCACCAGAAAGATGCAGCACCAAAGATCCTACTTGGCCGCGGAACCGCGGCCTAAGCCGCCTTGTGTCGCGGTTCCGCGGTGGTCTTGCCCCTTCATCACCTCAATTTTGGTGCACAATGTCAATCTCAGCTCCCACACTTCAGCAAGACATGTCATTTTCCAGAAGATTCCAGAGACTTCTGCCAGATCGGCAAGCTTGGGGATCAACACTAAACTAGCCTATCATTCTAGAAACTTCTCCCTAAACCCTAGCTTAAACCCTAAGCTAAAGCCTAACAAACTCTTTCTAGAAGCCTCAACAAACTTTTGGAGGGAATTGTAATTTCAAACCTAGATCTAGGGTTTGGGAGATCTATAAATAAGACCCTAGGCTCACTTGTAAACCATCTTGGAAAAAAAAAAGCTAATCATCTTTAGCCAATTTTAGTATCAATCTAGATCCATTCACTCTCTTCATCTTCTTCCACAAGTCTAGTGAGAGGACTTGTGTGAAACCCTAACCCTAATTCCAATCAAAAGCCAAGATCCCGAGTACCCATCAAGCAAGAAGCCTTGCAACCTTTTATGAGCCGAGCCGATCTTCAACAGAGCAAGTGGTCCAAGCCGATCCGCGACTCACGGAGCCGAGCGACGCCAATTCGACAATTTAGTTCTTCCTCTTGTAGTTCTTGAGCGACTGTAATCAAATTGTTGATATAAATAAAAGGTGATATTCTTTTATCTTGTTTTCTTTAAATTCTCGCATCATGATATCTTTTCAATTCTTGAATGCTTTCTGTGTGATGATGTTTGAGTAATACTCCGCTCGTCGAGAAGTCGAGACGATCAATAGAATGATGATGTAATATATCTTAAATCGATTCTTGAATCCTACGAGTTTTGTAAACCCTAGCAAGTTCAAGAATCGACGACCCAATTCGTTGCGATGCTTTCTTGATTGATATCGCTCGAGATTGGGGAGTTACGATCGTTTCTTGAAATTGCTAGAGGCTAGAATATGAATGATATCGATGAAAGAACAAGGGTTAAACGATGAAACCCTAGTTTCACGAGAAAGCCCTAACTCTCATCGATCATCATCGATCTAGCATCAATCCTTCGAAGGACAAGAACACGAAACCTTGAGATTACATCACGTCTATAGATCTGATCGATTCCTACGAGCCTCATTTAGATTCTTGACATTTTGGTTGGAAATATCATCGAAACCCGATTCTTGATTTGTTTATCAGTTTCTTGATTCTTGAATAAACATCGTGACACCTGAATCAATCGATAAATTCTTGAATCATGTTTTCTTTTCTTTTCGATTAACTTTTCGATTCAAACAAATTAAACATAGAAACGAATCGCACAATCCCTGTGGACGATCCGCACTCGCTTACGATCTACAATCGACACCGTAATTGATTGCGGTCAAATATAATTCTTTGATTGTGAATTTTATTCAATATTACCTACACATAGAAACTTATTCGCTTTATTCGATTTACACAAACAAGAAATCATTACAATCAAATGAAACCGTTATCGGGAATCATTTGAGTATTTGATTTGATACACACAATCGGAATTTAATGATCAATCAACTAGTAAAGCTTTTCGTATTTTCAACAAAATCTCTAATACTATAAAAGAGAGTATGCATGTTAAGTTTGATGAAACTAACCCTTTTGCTAATAATGTTGTAGTACTTGAGAAAGAAGATGATGAAGTGGTTCGGGTTCGCTTGGAGGAAACTTACATCTCAAAAGAAGATTCTAAACAAGAGCCTTATTCAAGTGAAGTAGTAGAAGTGGATGATAAATCCGTGCCAACTCTTCCCAAAGATTGGAGATACAACAAGTATTATCCACCTACTCAAATCATCGGTGATGTGTCAAAAAGGGTAACCACTCGTTCTCATAATCCAAATTTCTTTACTAACATTGCTTTCATGTCTCATATTGAACCTAGAAATGCTAAGAAATCTATTATGGATGAGAATTGAGTGTGTGCCATACAAGAGGAGCTTGTCCAATTTGAGAGAAGCAATGTTTGGAATTTGGTTCCTAAATCTAGTGATAGACACATTATAGGTACAAAATGGGTCATTAAGAACAAACTTGATGAATTTGGTGTGATCACTAAGAATAAAACAAGACTCATAGCACAAGATTACAATCAAGAGGAAGGTATCGACTTCGATGAAATTTTTGCTCCAATAATTAGATTAGAAGCCATTCGTATTTTACTCTCATATGCATATTTTAAAGATTTCAAAGTCCATCAAATGGATGTTAAAGGTGCTTTTTTGAATGGTGTTCTTGAGGAGAAAATTTTTGTGGAACAACCACCCGGTTTTCAAGATTTTAAGCATCCCAATCATGGTTATAAGTTGCATAAAGGTTTGTATGGTTTAAAACAAGTTTCTAGAGTTTCGTATGCTAGATTGTGCACATTTTTTCTTGAAAGTGGTTTTTCAAAAGGCAAGGTTGACACAACACTTTTTATTAAAAAGAAAAATGGTGATATTTTGCTTGTACAAATCTATGTTGATGATATTATTTTTGGGTCTACTAATGAATCTTTATGTTAGGAATTTGCCCATATCATGCAAAAAGAGTTTGAAATGAGCATGATGGGTGAACTCAAAGATGGTATCTTCATTAATCAAGCCAAGTACACGAATGATCTTATCAAGAATTTTGATCTTGAGGATGCAAAACCAAGCACGCCCCTATACCCACTACAATAAAGCTTTCAAAAGATGAATCCGATAAGGATGTGGACATCACTAAATATTATGGTATGATCGATAGTTTACTTTACTTAACCGCGGTGGACCCGATATAATGTTTAGTGTTTTTTTTGTGCTCGTTTCCAATCGTGTCCCAAAGAATCGCGTCTAAATACAGTGAAAAGAATCTTTAGATATCTTAGGGGAACGATTGGTTTAGGTTTGTGGCATCCGAAGAATAAAATTTTTAATTTTATATCTTATTTGGATGCGGACTATGCAGGGAGCCAAATAAACCGTAAGATCATGAGTGGAACATGCCAATTTCTTGGAAATTGTCCGGTCTCTTGGTTATCCAAGAAACCAAACTCGATTACTCTATCTACGGACGAAGCGGGATATATTGTTGCGGGTGCTTGTTGTGCTTAAATAGTTTGGAAGAAGCATACACTAAAAGATTTTGATATGCTTGTAGATCATATTCTTATTCTTTGTGATAACACAAGCACGATGCACATAACTAAGAATGCAAATCAACATAGTAGCACCAAAAACATTGATGTACGCTATCATTTTCTTCATGATCATCATGAAAAGGGGGCATCATTATTGAGCACATATCTACATAACATCAATTGGCCGATATCTTTACAAAACCCCTAGATACTACACGTTTTGCTTATATTAGGAGAGAGCTTAATACGTGTTCAATTGATTGATGTTGTGATTAAGTATCATCTTGCCAAAATGACATCTGCAACACTCGTTAGGGGAACCCAATTGTGAATTTGTTATTTATAACATATCTTAGGATCTAGCGAAGTGTGTTTAGGGCCTTCATTGGTTTGACGACACTAAAGATGAGAAAATCCTATTTTGCCTATATCTTTATCTCATCTTTGTAACCATATGATATTAGAACTTGTGTATATATATTGCAAATGTTTTTTTTTTTGCATGTATCAATTGCTTTTTCTTATCTTATATACATGTTTGTTGATGTGAGACATATGCTTGTCTTGAAAGTTATTCAAACGTTTAACTTTACTCTTTCTCACATCAACTCCTATTAGTCTTCTATGCATACATTTAAAGGGGGTTATTCAAACGTTTAACTTATTTTTTTATGTACGCATGTGTTTAGGCGAGCTGTTCAAACGTTTAACTCCTTATGACACCCTTTCTGATTATGTCAAAAAAGGGAAGAGTAATAGGTCTTATCAATATATTAAAATTATTCAAACGTTTAACTTTAATATATTGATCTTTTTATCGATTATTGAAGTTATTCAAACGTTTAACTTTCAATATATCGATGTGTTCTAGTAATACTTTGGCCTTATCAAAAAGGAGGAGATTGATAGCTTATGGATTTTCATAATCCTACTATTTAGTTTTGATGATATTACACAATATTAATAAATTTATACATGTGTTTCATATTGCATATTTCATAACACTGCATATAAACTTGGTCGTGTTTGAGAAAGATTTCATATTATCAAACGACATAAGCCTATGATTGAGAATAGAGGAAATTGAGTTAAAACGATAAATCTATTGGACGTTAGAGGATAATGGACTAGAGCTCCTCAAAAATCAAGTTCAAGCTTCAAGAAGCCAAAGAGCCAGAGTCCAA
This sequence comes from Agapanthus africanus, assembly GCA_030015575.1. NCBI lineage: Eukaryota > Viridiplantae > Streptophyta > Magnoliopsida > Asparagales > Amaryllidaceae > Agapanthus > Agapanthus africanus. Next base: position 123,703,991 of record JASDDO010000001.1, read on the forward strand.
GTTCAAAGAATTGAAGAAATCGAAGAATTCAAGAGTTCGAGTTAAAGGTGCAAAATCTCTAGGAAATCATTGTAAGTACTTCATGGCCTATGAGATTATCCAATAAAAGCTCAAGCACACACACACACAAAATCTTGCATAAAACATCTGGTTTATACCTTACATGGTTTCATCGTTCAAAACATTTGTTGTTTCAAAAGGCAAGTTTTCCAGGTTTTTACACTTCAGACGTCTGCCCGTTATGCTTCAGACGTCTGGTCTCCGTAGCCTTTGAAATATCAGAAAGTGTGTAGCTTTCCAGACGTCTGAAGGTCATTTTTAGCAGACGTCTGAAGGTATTTTAATACTAAATGTTTTTTAACGTCAGACATCTGCCATTTGAAGTTCAGACGTTTAGGGTATGCTTTGTCTTTTGGAGACCCCTTTCTTGACGTCTGAAGGTAATCTGTGACAGACGTTTGAAAGTCTTTTAATACCTCATGTTTGAACGTCAGACGTCTGACTATTGAACTTCAGACGTCTCGGGTACGCTCTGTCCTTTGTAGGCCCATTGTCAGATGTCTGCAGTTGATCGTGGCAGACGTCTGAAGCTCTATTTTTGCAAAAAGATTTCTTGTTCAGACGTCAACCTATTTACTCTTCAGACGTTTCCCTCTCAAAACTTTTCAAAAAAAGTTACAGTTACTGTGCATTAAATGTTCCAACGGATCTATTTTTTAAGGGAGCAGACGTATGGCTCGTTGACTTTCAGACGTCTGCCCCTTCTGTCAAAACTACATTTAATTCTTTTTTTCCTTGGTTTTTGTGTAGGGCTATAAAAGGGTGTTTTGGTGAGAATTTATGAGCACCTATTAACTTAGCATTTCATCGAAGTTTATCATTTTCCTCACCAAACAAAATACACAAATCTTAAGCTCTTAATTTGCAAATCTTATACTTATTGAAGTATATCTAGAGTATTGATTGTAAAACTCTTGAGAGAGTAAATTGGATTGTGATTTTCCTTCTTTTTCTTTTGTGTGGGGTCTCTTTAGTGTGAGAGAGCCTTTGTAAGGAGGAAGAATTTGTTGAGAAGCATGTCACTCATGTGTCGAATGACGTGGTGTAAGAAGTTGCAAGTGTGAAACATGCTTGTCTCATCGGAGACATGAATAAGTCGAATGGAATCGTACGCCTAAAGAAAGTGAATCGGGGGATCTCCCGAACCACTATAAAACCCTTGTGTTTGTAATTGCTTCTCTATCTCTCTCATTATATTACTTTCTCTTTAAGTGTTTATTTATTTGATTGCAAGTAGTTTTTAATTTGTAGGTATTGTTAGCTTAATTCTAGTCACCCTCTCTAGGGGAGGGGGATGCGGATAGTGAAGGGTGAGGGGAAGCGGCTAAGGAGGTGACGGGAGAGGGGAGCTCCGGGAGAGGGAGACGGCTGAGGAAGCGAGAGAGGGTGGAAGCGATTAGAAGATTAGGGTTTTTTATAATTTGGGTGAGAAATGAGGGAAGTGATCGACCCAGCCCCTTTTTTATTTATTGGGTTATTCCGTCGGGTATTATCCGACAGAATAACCCAATAAAATAATTAAATTATTTTCTGTTTAATTTGGGTTTATTTCGTCGGCTTGTAGATTTATTCTGTGGCTTAGACCCAACGAATTAACCCATCGGACGAAATAAGACTATATTTCTTGTAGTGTAAGCTTTTGCTCTAAAGTCTTCAATTTTTTGACGTTTTGATGGTGAAAGCCGGTCCAAGTCCTTCAGCAGGATGCTTGCGCGGGGTGAAAGCCCATGGCTTTCACCGAACTCTTCTTCTCTCTTGTTCTTTTGATTTGATGGAGAAAGGAGCTCTCTTTTTATGGGTTTTCTTAAGAAAGAAGACGAAGTGAAGGATGAGAGAGAAAATCATCTCAAAAGAGGTGGAGGTTCAAAATTGTAACGACTCTAAATTTTCTGTACAAAATTTTCTTTTTAAAGTACAGAAAGGAGTTTCTTAGCCTGAGTACAAGTTATAAATTAAATTTGTTTAAGACCAGCAAGAAACAACTTGTAGCTCACTGATAAAGCATTGCACTGATGTGACATAGCCCCTATGTTCGAATCCCCTCAGATACATATTATTTTTACTGATTTTTCTTTTAAACATTTTGAAAGCCCAAAAGTTTACACGTGCAATACATGTAAAATGAAAAGTCTGAGAAAAATAAACATGTGCTGAATGTTATATGAACCGACCTAGACACGTGGTGATCATCCGACGGCCCAACTCAAAAATTTGGCCGGCGAGATCGGGGAATAGACCGACGGCGACGGGTCCCCCGTGGGGAAAAGTCCCCAAACTCTGCACACTAGTCGTATGGCCTACCCCCACTACTCCAGTACTGTTTGATTTCTCTGTAAATTAATATAGAACTTAAATTCACTCATAAATTATATTTTAAAAACATTTTAATTCTCTCTTCAATTCTCAAAACCCTAATTACATCCTATAAATACCACATCATACCCTAACCCTCCTCATTCTGAAATCTATTGTTAAAATTTTCAAAAATTTTCCAAGCCAAAGAAGGGTACAAGTGGAGTTAGCACTAGGTCAAATTCCGGCGACGATTCCGGCGACCCCGCGACTCCACGAAGCCACCAAACTTTCCCTCAACCTCCCTTCTCTTCTCTAAGATAGTAAGTTCAGTTCCCTCTCTTCTCTTCTTTTCACATCTCAAAACTTCTTTTCAATGATGTCGGTAAGTGGAGTTATACCGACATTCATTTCTAAAACTTTTTAAAACAACAATTTTTCTTAAGAACTAATTATCTAAATCATTATACTTTGTTTTTTAAACATTAAACAATACTTATAAATAAGTTTCATTTAAAAACTCCATATAAAACAACTTTTATCACACTTTTACACTTAAAAACCACAAAGTTACATATGACATCTTTTATTATTTTTGCTTGTATTACCTTTAGAAAAATCTCATGAGGTAATGACCTACCTCTCACACAATACGTATCATGACATAGCACGATTAGCTTTTAACAATATATATATTTTGGGACAAATACGACTTTTACATTAAAATACCATAAACTATCAAAACCCGTATTCTTTAAATTGTGTTATTTACATTCCTTACAATTATATCTCTACAACCTATTTTGGGAAACCTGATCGGTATGGTGCGGGTTATCGCACATTCTCGAGACTAGTGGAGCGAGATGCAGACCTCCTCACAGAGCATACGATCTCAATGAAATTTTTAATACAATTTTTAAGAAAAACGTGATTTCTATTTAATAAATAAATTTTATTTTTAATAATTATATATATATATATTATCAAATCATCTATTTTAAATATATAATAAATTCCATGTGTTTCTAAACAGAAAAAAGGAATTACATTCCATGAAAATACCATCAAGAATCCATACAAGTCAAATTTACACAAAAATACCATGAACTATTCAGCTAGGTATTTATTCATTAGAATACCTCACTTTTAAAAATTACATCCATGAAAATCCTAAATACGATAAATAAATACTTGAAGTTTATTTTGAAAGTATACTAAAACTATTTTTCATAAAACCCCCTTGAGTTATATAAAATTATATTTAAGAACTTTAATAAATATGGGTTTAAGCGGGATCAATTCTCTTGAGCCCCATGAAGCCGGAAAAAGTGAATGCTTACCTATTTAAGGTAGAAAACTTAACGGTGTTATCAATGGTAATTGTCTTGGAAAAAAATACAAATCCTGCCATCCATGTACAGCAGTTACCGATAACTCCCAAAGCTAATTCAAAATCTAAATCAGTTTAAAGTGTCTGACTCAAGTCTGAGTCTAACTTATGTCTAAATCCAAACTCAACCTGAATCTAAAACCGAACATGAACTTGAATCCAAACTCAAGTCAGATCCAATTCAAACATGAACCCAAAGTCTAGCATGCATACTAGAAACTAAACCTGAAAACCAGAACAATATCAACATGCAAACATGACTCGACTTGACTCGAACCATGAATATAACTTGAAATGAATACAAGAATACTCGACATGAATACTCGATATCGATATGAACTCTATCTGGCCACTTGATGTATTCATGGATTCGAGCAAGACCTATAAATTTAACTGTAACTTAGCATATACGGGGTGCTGGGGTAGTTTATGCGTGAATCCAACGAAATATCATGAGTCCCACTAGATGATGAATACATGCCTACTAACACAAGCAAACTATCATGAGGGCCCATGTTTCCTTGCTCCTGGATTACAGCCTGTTGAGTTTGGAATACTTCAACACTAGGTTGAAGTCCCGTTACTAACACTTGATTCAGGCCCGTGTTTCCTTACTCCTGGATTATAGCATGTTGAGTTTGGAATACTTCAACACTAGGATGAAGTCATGTTACTAACATTTGATTCGGACCCGTGGTTCATTACCCCTGAATTACAGCCTATTGGGTTCGAGAACGCTCTTGAGATTGGTTGACATTCACCCTTGAACTTACGATAAATAAGTATACCCAAGTAGAGACTTGTTAAGACACTTACCTTCACTGCATGTTCACCATACTTACACTATACGGTCATATTACTTTTATATTGCTATGCTCATGCTATCATATTTATCTACTTGTCATTCATTACCATACTTGTTCACCTATATCATGATACAACTGCATGCTACATAAACTCACCATGAAACGACATGCTGACACATCATAATCCATAATCCATTGTTCATGATATACATTTTTCTTATCATTACAATTTATATTTCACTTCATTCCTTGGGACTTACCGAGCGAAAGTTCGCTGACGGACATTCCACCCTTCTCTGTTTTCTTGGAGTGTTCGTCAGATACTGTGGAGACTGAAGAGGTAGACATCTCAGAGGAAGAGCACCATCAAACCGAGACCCAGGCCTAGACCGGTTACATTTCCTCTGTTTATATATATCGCCTGTTTAGGCGTTTCAATCCTTGTATTTTCTTTCAGTTAAAAATCATGTATTGTAAATGAATCAAGTTGAATGTAAATAAAGTTGTTGAAGTTTTAATCTCATGTTTATTATCTTGTCATTTTATATTGCTTATTTTACGCTTAGCGTATTTATTCCGAAAAATGACCTTCTCGAAATAAATACGTCGCGGGCCTCGTCACGTATCTGCTTCCGTCTACTGGGAAGCGAGGCGTGACAAAAATCCTGGAGAATGAGAAGAGAATAGAAGTTGCTATCATTTCCTTATATAGTTGGCTTTTATAGCCTTACATATTTACATCTTAGCCCTTGAGCTTTACAATTTTCGTTTTTTGCCCATTCATTTACATTTATTCCTAGTTATTTGCGTATTAAACTCATTTATCACATTTTCCTTTTCTTTTCTTGGCATGCGGCCGGCCCTATGCTTGAGCTTGGACTTGTTGGAGTTTGGCTTGACTTGAGCTCGGGCCCACTTGCTTGGAATTGGACCCGGGTTGATTGGGCTTAGGCCTACCAGTTCGGGCTTTAACTTTGACTTTTTTTTTACTTTGGCGGTGGAGTGTAATTTTTTACCACAACAAATACACACTGCCATATCCCCGTATCCTATATTTTGGGATTTTGCTGTGTCGTCATACTGCATCATGTCGTATCCGTGTCTCCGTATTCGTGTCCATACAACCTTATGAATTGTCTTAATTTTTTTAGGACAACAATGAAGTATGAAGTAAAGAACTATACAATTTTATTAATAATAACGCTTAATTCCAAAAGACTGCCAAATACGTTGTCTCGGTTACGAGAAAATACCAAATTCTTTCACAATTATTAGAAACTACCATGGTTAAAAATTTTATAAGTTTTTTGTGGTTTCTTGCAATTTATTATTGATGTGGCATCTTATTTATGGTAGTTTTTCATAGTTTTGGAAAGCTTTGTGACAGTTTCATCTAGTTTTTAAAAGTTATGCGGTAGTTTCTTGTGTATTTAATAAGAATTTGCAGTTTCTCGTAATCAGACCAAAGTATTTGACAGTTTTTTGGAATTAAGCCTAAAAATCATGTTGTCATACTTATACACGTATGGATCGTACAAAGGAGAAATACGATATTTCTAAAGAGCAAAGTGAATTGGTCAAATCTTAGCAAGCTAAATGGAAAGGGATCTCATTAAATAAGCAAACAAGTTCCAAATTTTTTTTTTACTTCAACCACTCTATTATCATATAAAGTCACATAATTCGCGAATTATTCGGCGAATTCGCAAATAATTCATGAATTATGTGACTGCCGATTAAATTTGCGAATTATTCGCCATCACCAAACGCGCCGAATTATTCACGAATAATTCCCGAATTATTCGCGAATTATTCAAAAAAATGAATTATTCAAAAAAACAGCAAATAATTCACGAAATCAAAATCTAGCATCTCATATATTAATTTTATATTAATTTTTTGCTCGAAATCCTTCCCGAACATTTCCCGAACACTTACCGAATCTTTCCCGAATACCTGCCGATTTTTTCCGAATAGTTTCCCGGATCCGAATTTTCGACCTCGCCGAATTATTGCCGAATCACAAATTTATGACTATGATCATATAAACTAGCCTTATTTAGCTGTATACGTGGTGGTGTATGATGATCTTTCTATCTTGAGAGATATAGAGGTTCCAACTATATCCATAACAAACCAACTATCTAACCTAATCAAACGTATCCTATCAATTGCTTAAAAATATAATAGATAAACATATAAATTTGGTATTTCATGCCCCCGCCTTACACAATCTCCCTTTCTAAAAATGAACTTGTTCTCCATGTCATACTCAAGAACAGCATAAGAAAGGATATAATTTTTGTAAATTATTAACAATTTTTAGTGAATATAGGACAGATACTTAAATTAGATTTTTCCTTCAAAAACACCTTATAAGGTGCGAACATTTGGGACCCATCCCTTCCCTAACCAAACAGTGCTGAAACTTTGATCTCAGAAATGACGCAATTTTTGGACAGCTATAGACGGTTTATGTGTTCCATGCCGTCTCAAATATACTTTTCTGAATGATCTCATGGTCATATAGGTGATTCTATCTTCTGAATCATAAAAATAAAATAAAATTGAGCAACACGGCGAGAGCATTGCAAATTGTCTTAACCCAATTAAGATTTATAATATGCACTCGCTATATGTAGATTTGTTGATTTCAAACTGCCCCCATATTCTTCTATGGAAGTTGCTTGTTTTGAGGACGCCTGTGATTCATTAATGACTTCACAATGAATATTGGAGGGATAATTTACGCAACTATAAAAAAAATATCTTAAAAGGTGTGAAGTTTCTGTGAACATTTGGGACATACTTTATTAAATTAACAGTGTTGTGTTGGAAAACTCATGTCCCCTTGTGTTCGTTGCATCTCTTAAGCTTGTGGTCTCCTTTTTCCATAGAATATCTGATACTTTTATGCACCAGAGTGAGAAAATATCTGAAAGTCTCTTTTGGATTATACTAAAGAGTACAGGATAGAGATAGTTCAATTCCAAATAGTTGGGCTATCTAGAGCAAGCACATCGATCTCATAATTAATTGTGATGAACTAAACCGAAGTAATTAGGATGCAAGCTGGCAACAGTTGATGAACTTGATATACAAGGGGGTGTAAGATGAGCTATCTAATTCAATAAAAGTCGTATTCTAGTCCTGCTACTTGTGATCATTCATGTTCCCACCATGCATATAACTTCCAATGCTTTTCCACTGGAAATAAAGACAAAGCAGCAAAAATTTGAAGCTCTAAAAGATAAGAGAGAATATCCTTTGCAGGTTTCAAGAGGGCGGTATTTCCTGTGTTTGAATTTGTCGGGTCATCGATGCAAACAGAATCGAATACCATCACTGAATTCAAGTGGAAAAATAGAATAGACAAGGACAATGACTTGTGTACATGAACGCTAGATTGGCTTGAACCTGTTGGTTTCATCATTTGGTCCGAAAAGACAAAGTTTTGGCCAAGTAGACTGCGGGACCGCTCTCACAAGATGGCAACATGATAGCAGGAGAGCTAAATGATTCTGCTTGTTCATTAGCAGCTGCATGCCAGACTACTCTCGCATATTCCCTTAATTTGGGCTTGAGACATGGAACTGGCTACAAGTAACCATGATACATGCACTTTGATTGTTATTTCCTTAGTGAGAGCATGCTTAATTATGAAGCAGCAGTGCAAGGTTATGAATATTATAGGTCTGTTAGAATACAATAGAACTTATAAAGTTTGGGCACCGGCATAGACTCTAAGAAGAATCATGTTGCATCAATACAATTATTCTGATGTTGGAATTGTCTCAAAGAGTTCACAGTTCTAAAATGCAACCAATGAAAGCGCGATGAGACCAAACCTTACTATTCGATGGAAGGAGATTCGCCCCCGCATGGTTCACATGTTATACCTAGAATAAACATCACAATTCATTTTAACTGACATCATGGTAGAGTTTTAATTTTATAAAACCTTTTGACCTTCTAAAAATCAATAAATTTGATAAATTCATGGAAATGAAACGACGATAAACTTCGGGCAAGATCAGGTGTGGGTAAGGGATCTTCTCTGGAACCCCAACATATACTTCATGTATGGGACCAGGCTAGATGCTTTGCAAGTTGCAAAGCCATATTGGTAGGGTTTTATTGCTGCTTTTCGGCTTTAGCATGCGAATTTTCGACATTCCTTTTCATTCCTCATCAAACGGATTGATTTCAAGGATCTTAATTAGAAGCAGTCAAGATTTTTCAACCTCTACTCATTCAATTATGGACTAAAACAGTAAGGAGGCAGCACACCTGTGGGAGCCATGGAAAAATCGTGCGCTGTCCTCCCCATCCTGTCTATAAAATAGGAGCCCCTCTCTCCATACTCTTCACCAAACAAATCTACTCACTTCATCCTATACCTATTCTTTTCTCTTCTTAGAGTTTATCGAACAAATCAATATGGATAGCCATAGTACCAATGCTTTTTCTTCTTTGCTTCCAATTGCAGCTACACTAGTGCTTGCTCTGCTGTTGAGCATCCACCTGAAACCATGCAATGGAGCCAGACTATTCCTTGCACAAGAACCAGCAAGCACTCAATTCATAAGAACCTCATGCAGCAAAACAACATACCCGACCCTCTGCTTCAACTCGCTCTCATCCTACGCCAGCACCATCCAATCCAGCCCCATGCAACTCGCTCACAGCGCTCTGTCAGTAAGCATGCGCGCCGCAACGTCCACGTCAGCAGCCATGACGACCATGTCAAAGGGCGGCGGAATGAGCCATCGAGTTGCAGGTGCCATGAGGGACTGCATGGACACTGTAGGAGGCTCTCTCGACGAGCTCAAACAAGCCATGGCAGAGATGGGGCATCTCGGAGGGGGGAATGATTTGGGGTTTCAACTCAATAGCATTCAGACTTGGGTCAGCGCAGCGCTGACCGATGATGATACTTGTATGGATGGTTTTGCAAGTCACGCAATGGACGGAAATGTTAAGACTGCTGTCAGGGGCCATGTGTTGAATGTGGCGCACTTGACTAGCAATGCACTGGCTTTCATCAATGCCCTTGCTGCTGCTTTCCATTCCACAACCCCTTGAACTTGGTATCTATTATCATTGAGTAGTGTGTGTGTGTGTGTAGTAATTATTTTGTTTTCTCATAGTCTACGAAAACTCTGTAGTCTGTATTCATGGGTTGTAGATTTTCTTTCCTTTTCTTTTCTTCTTCTGTGGAGATGTATACTGTATGGTTTCTTTGAAGTAGTTATGAATTGGTGAGAGACGAGTAATATTTTTCTCATTGTAAACCTTATAATCTCAAACATAAATCGGAAGACCGAGACTTTCTACAATTTAATTACATCTCTGATCGCTTTATCATCGACTCATTCCTGAGTCTCAAAAGAGTTAAGGCTTTACACTACTGTACGGCGGTAACTGAACCTATGATCTCCCATATCTGAACTGACCGAAGTTTGCTCGTTAAAGCATGACCGCGGCACAATTCATCATCATCATCTAAGCCTTTTTCCAGTCAAATGTGGTTGGCTATGGCAGCCACACAATTAATTGGAAACACCAATTATTTATTTTGTCTCATCATCTGTTTTTTTTCTTTTCGACATTTCAACATCACTTTAGACAAATTGAACTTGATCACCCATTATAGACCTAAGCTACCCAGATGATGAAAGGCCAATTTTCAACTAAACCATCATGCTATCTTACTAGAATTCACCGCGGGCAATATCTGATATTCCTCAAATTATTGATATTTTTCCCATATCCACCTTAAACATCAATTTGAAGACGTTTTACGTATCATTTTATCCAATATTATCTCCTGTAAGTATCACAAAAAACTCAACCAGCACTTGACCTCATATGCACGTAAAATCTGATTTACTGAAACAGGAATTCTGAATTCAAAACACTCCCAAAATCTAAGTGATTTGGTACCAAATAAGAATTTTGCAAAAATTCAAAACATGCCTTCATTTCTCTAATCCTGAAGTATAATAGACCAAATCCAAAGCCCCAAAATATGATTTATTATTAACTACCTTCAAGTGTCTAGACCAAAATTTACAAGCAAACCTCTTGTTCTGGTATGAGCATTTTATCAAACATGTAATAGGGGGGGGCCTTTAAAGAATCTTCAGAATGTGATGGGCATTTGATCAAATATTATTAATCTAGCAGTAGATAATTTGGGTTTGAACACTTGGACTTGACAAAATTGAGCAATTTCTCATCAACAGCCAGTTTGTCTTCAATTTTGAGTTGTGTATTTGTATCATTGTTTGTGATGAGCTTAGTGTAACGACCGTGCCTTTAGTATACTGTTTTTAAATATAAAAAATATATATGTTGGTTTCAGAATGATTTGTTTTGATTAAAGGAAAAGGAATTATCTACGTTTAAAACTCGGTATATATATATGTTTCTTTTTTATTATATGCATCGTCATTACTTGTATTCCTTTGATCAAGACATTGAGGCGTTGTTCTGAGGTCATAGGATCGAATCTTGATGTTGCATTTATTTTTGGTAAAGATTACTATTTTTGAAAAATCCTATATTCCTCTCAAATTAAAAAGAATCTCAAAAGTTCGGATTTTGTGCGATTGCAATCATGCATAATCATTTTTTAAAATTCAAAATCGAAACTAAACATATTTCTACTCATTTATAAATATCTCCTTCTGTCATTTATTTTTCCCTTCAGTTTAAAAACATCCTTAAAACCATAGGTTTTTTTTCTTTTCACAACCGTTTTCCCTCCACTCCAAAAATACCTCATCTACCTCTACCTTTTCCCTCTCCTTACCGATTTTCTTTAGAAAACTAAGGACCCTAGCAAGAAGGAAGAAGATCATCGGAGAAGAGGCTCCTTCAATCACCATCTACATCGAACCTCGATCGAATCGAAGTTTTCTCTACACAATTGGACTATCCTAGATCGTCTAGACTATAAATCTTCTCAAACCCTAGATCTTATAATCGCCCTCTCATCTTAGATGTCGTTGATCATTACTGTTAGTCTCCCATGACAGAACATTATTTGCAATTTTTTGTATTTTTCTGTTGGCTGAATTTTTTACTGCGCAGTCAATAGTAATTAGGGCAGAACCCTATCATACAGTGCTCTTTTGAGTTACCATCCTTAATTTGAAATCTTCAGTACACATACACTCACGTTTTCTCTGTTGAACTCGAAACCTAATAACGACATCTTTTATGAGTTTTAAGTTCTCTAAGATCAGACTTTGTCTGTGCAAAACTTGAACGGTTACTAGTTGCGAACTTTAAACATAAAGGAACTAGTGCACTCCAATTAACAATTTTAAAAGATGATATCTTAGGGTTTTTAAAAATCAGCAGAGCAATTGTTCCAACCATGAGAATCTAGTCTAAAGATAACAACTTGAAGCAAACAAAAATGAGCAAACAGTTACTAGGTAGAAGCTATAACCTTTGTAGCGTCTTCAAGTGCTTCTAAATTGTGTTGGACTCCATTGTAAGCTCCTAGAAGCTCCATGGAATAAGATTGCAAGTCCGTCTCCTCCATCAAAGATGATCCACCTTGAAGGCACAAGTGTAATGGCTCCAAACTCATACTAGAGTTAACCTAAGCAGTAAGGTTGTTAATCTAATCAGCTAGGAGTTGTAATTTCTTCTTCACTATAATTTTCGCTCCTTTTATTTTCTTTTTTTAATTTGTTTTCTCAAGTGTAAAGAGAGGAGGAAGGAGATGGGAGCTCTCAAAAAAAGGAGTGTGAATGAAGAAAATTCTTAACTATTTCTAAAAAAATGTCTATAAATATATTTCCTCCAAAATAATCCTAGCCATTGGATTAAACCAACCAATCAAGTGTCCACAATCTTCTCTTGATTACGCATGTCACCATACTACAATATGGTGAGAATATATTATGCCCAAGGAATAACATAAGCTAAAGAAAACAAAAGAAAAAAGAATAAACAAAAACAATATATACATTTATATATAATAAAACATACTAAATACATATACTTGTAATTATTATCCAAGGTATTTAAAATACATAAAAGAGAGATTGATTAATAGTGACATAATACTAGTAAATACATAAACAATATATATGTATAAAATATTATATCGGCACTCGATTTAATATCTGTCTTTCTAAAAAGATCGGCAAGTATTACAACCGCCCGATTACCGTCGGGGTATAAAATACACTAGTTTTAATCGAATCCAAGCGCGTACCAATGTACCGCAGCTACAACATTTTGCCAAAGCCGGAAACCCTCTGTGTCGGACCTTAAAAACCCGATAATACGCTGGCAGTGGGTTTAACCACAAGCACGTCAGCGGCAATAACTGTACGTAACGGCTACCCGGGTATTGTCGAAAAAGAGATCGACAAGCAAGCTTATCCGAACCCTACTGAGCCTATCAGCGCCATGTACCATACAGTCCGATTTGTTCGTCTAAAGGCATCGCATATCTGGTCTAGGGGGTGGATAACGCCAGACCTCTAATAACCTGATAACTCATGCCGGTGTAAATCCCTATCACCAATAAAGAAACTACTGATCGCCATCAGTAAATCCCATCCGCCTAGGCCTAGGTCTTATGGTGATGGCCAATCGTACACTGCGCGATATCAACCCCTAATACCGAGAGAGACGAATCTCCTCTATCGCTCACTGCCTCCAAGTGCATCAGGACTACACCTAAAAACTACCTATTTGCACGACTCTTTAAAACCATGGTAGGGTAGAAATCAAAGTACAGTAGGAACACACTCGAGACAAATGACGATTTCGGGTCGATAGACTATGTTGTACCGATGCCACCTAGGAACTACTATCTGATAATAGGGATAATACCATCTAGCATGTTCCCGGCGTGTCCGTCCAGTGTAACTCATAACCCAATGAGCACCTATATACAATCTTTGGCGACTGACTAACACCAATGGCTGTGAGACCGACCATCGTTCCTTGTCAGGATCAAGAAACGTATACACTAGTCTACTCTAGAATACTGATGCCCAGTCTCGATATTCCTACGATATGGACATTTAAGGATGTGCTACCCAATTCTCACAAGTGTGATCACCATCATAACCCTAGCAGTCAAGCATGAATCCTATGGGCTTTATCAATATCTAATAGTGATATGTTATATAATGACAAAGTCAAACCAGATAGCATACTATTATCTCAAGTAAAAATGTTCTAACCGTATAGATCCTCTCTCAATCATCATAATCGTCTGCTTGCGATTACAATAATTGCCTTGAGGGCACTATATCCAACAATCTCCTACTTGCACTTAAGATTAATTATTGCGGTATCGCATACCCGCAGCTTGTGTGCTATCGAATACCCAACTTCTCTACTGATCAGTTTCACAAACCGTGTTTATGAAACATTCGTGTTCGAGAAATAGCCTAAGTGAGTGGATCCGCTCCAATATTTCTATCTTTATCTCTCTATATCACAACTTCACGGAGAACGTCTATTTCCCCAAATGAGTGATACATATTTTAGAACTTGTCTGGATATCTGCTGGGGCCAAGTTCATAATATGAACACCAAATCCAACAAACTTCTTAGACTGTATCTTCCACTGAATTTAATTAGTATCTTGCACCATGCCTACTTCAGTATCCGCTTGGAACCCCATCCAACATACAGCCCCTCAGAAGGGGGTAAACTTGTAACTCTGACAGTCACTCTGTCATCCAAGACATCTTGGAAGCCATAACTGGTAACCGCCTACTGTAGGAGGCTGTCATTACCATATACCAAGAAAATTCTCTTATGTTCATAACTGCTTCCCTTTGTTTCTTCAGGATTGGATTAATATCTGCTCACTGCAGCTAGTGCAAAAGCAACATTATCCATCTCCTGTGTGGAGAAATACCTGTGACAACTACAGTTTAACCGATTATAGAATAAGAAACCTCACTTCCTATCTGGAGTATGTCCTCCAAATCCGTGAAGAGTGTTCCCTACTGCCTTCTTATCAGGTTCATCTGTTATTTTGATGAAGTCAAACACTGTGACTGTCACATCAAAACAGATGATCCATCTCCGCTATACCTGTTTTAGTCTATAAATAAACATAAGTTACCTGCCCACCATGCTTCCGCTGCTCCCACTGACTACAACAACCCTCTGGCAGATGCTGGAAACTTAAGCACACTAGCAAACTAATTTTAGAAGATGGCAACATGGATTTCAAAAAATTTCTAGTTTGCTAAAGTTCCAAAACCATGAATCGAACTAAAGAGCTAGAACTTGCTAACAAATACTAGTAAGTTAAACTAATCTACCATGTGTAGAATACTCACATTCTCGAGCTTTTTCTTTTGCTCCAATTGGGCTAGACTCTAGCAAGCTCTCAAGAGCTCCGGGTCGTGTTTGCAAGCCGGTCCTCCCTCGCCAAAGATGTCCACCTGAGGGAAACGATCCAAGATCCAGCTTCACTTAGTGAAGCAACCGATGCTCCAAGCTCTCTAGGAATGGAGAGTGGAGATGTAGGAATTTTCCACTATTTTTTTCTCTCAAATCTAAGCTCAAGAGAGAGCAACTAAAGAAGGAGAAGGTGAAGAAGTGGCCACGAGCAAGTGTTAAAGGCATGAGAGAGTGAATGTAGAAAAGAATAGAATGGCTTCATGATTTTTAGCAACCATGCAAAACAAAATCTCACAACAATATATTTTATCCTAATGAAGCCCGCCCCTCTTTACATGTCTTCAACCATACTTAATACCATCTTACCCTCCACCTCATTTGCAAATGATTTTCTAAAAAAAAATCATATAAGGTGTCCATCTTCTAAAAGATATTCTGTAGAAATACGGAATACAACCCAGTATACGTATCGAAATACATATACGTATTTGTATAAAAATACGAATAGTCAAGAGAAAAAATGAATAGTGAACAATAATACTAGAATACATATATTAAATATATATATTATTAAATCAAAACTTGATTTAATAATCCGGCTTAATCCTAAGCCGCCAGTATTATCAACCGTCTGATTAAAGTCTGCGTAGCTTGTACACATATTTAATCAGACACCTGTATGTACCAATATACGCCATATACATCATATCGCATGAGCCGGGGAAACTCTCTATGTAGGACTGTAAATACGCATCAATACGATGGCAGTGGGTTTAACCACAAGCACGTCAGCGGCACTAGCTGTACGTAACGGCTACCCAGGTATTAAGCGAAAGGAAAGCCGACGAGCAAACTCATCCGTACCCCTACTGAGCCTGTCTGTGACAATCTCCGTACAGTCCGGTCTGTTTGTCTAATATAGCATATCGGGTCTAGGGGTGAATAAATTCAGACCCCTAATAACACGATATTTCGTATTAGTGTGAAGCCTATCACCCACTGAGAAACTACTGATCCAAATCAGTAAATCTCTTCCACCTTGGCCAAGGATTTTCGGTGATGACCACCCATGCACAGCGCGACATCAACCCCCAATACCGGGAGAGAGGAATCCCTGACGATTCGCTCACTGCCTCCATGTGGCTCAGAACTGTACCCAACTAAAACCTTTTTGCGCGACTCCTTTAAGCCATGGTAGGATAGTAATCAAAGCACAGTGGGAACTCACACGAGACAAATGACGATCTCAGGTCCACAGACTAACATGTACTCATGTCACCTGAGAATTACTATCTAACAATAGGTATAATACCATCTAGTATGTTTCCGGCGAGTTCGTCCAGCGTAAGTCATAACCCAATAAACACATGTATACTATCTTAGATGACTAACTGACACCAATGGCTTATGAGACCGGCCACTGCCCCTTGTCGGGGTCTCGAAAAGCATACATTAGTCTACTCCGGAGTATCGATGCGCAGTCTCGATACTCTCTCGACTAGAAATATTTAAGGATGTGCTTATAGACCGCCAAGCTCCCACATATATGATCGCCATCATAATACTGGTAGTCAAGAAAGAATCCTATAGGCTCTATCAACATATAATAGTGATCTATAATACCACATAATACATGTGCATGATAGAGATGAACCAGATAGCATACTATCATCTCGAGTAAGACTATTCTACCCGTATAGGTCCTCCCTGAATCATCATAATCGCCTGCCTGCGATTACAATAATTGCCTTGAGGTCACTATATCCAGCAATCTCTCATTTTTACTTAAGGCTAATTATTGCGGTGTCGCATACTTACAGCCCATGTGATACCGAACACCCAACTTCTCTACTAATCAGTTTCGCAAATTATGTTTGCGAAACTATCGTGTTCGAGAAAATAGCCTCATTGTGTGGATCCGCTCTAATGTTTCTATCTTTATCTCTTTATATCTCAAGTTCACGGAGAAAGACTATCTTCCGAAATGAGCGATACCTGTCTTAGAATTTGTCTAGATATATGATGGGACCAAGTTCATAAATGAACTCCAAATCCAACAAACTTCTTAGACTATATCTTCCATTGAATTTAATCTGTATCCTGCGCCATGCCTTCCTCAGTATCCCTTAGACCCCCTGTCCAACTTACTACCCTTCAGAAGAGGGTAAACATTAACTCTGATAATCGCTCTATCATGCAAGTCAGTTTGGAACTCTGAAATGATAATCGCCTCCTGAAGGAGGCTGTCGTTACTATATACCAAGAACATCCTCTTATGTTTGTAACCGCTTCCCAATGTTTCTGCAGGATTGGATTAATATATGCTTATTGCAGCTAGTGCAAAAACAATACCTGGTGTGATACTTGATATCTCATAATTGACTCAATTGCCTAAACAAGTGATATGTCAATTATGCAAATCGCTCTTCTCATCAGTCTAGAAGACATCTCTTTAGAGAGGGTGACTCCATCACTTACGGATACACCACCACGCCAGGAGTCGTCCATTCTAAAACACTTTAGAATAGTGTCAAAGTACTCGAATTGGGACACTTCCCAAATCTAGATCTAAAACCATAGATCAAGTCACCAAAATCCCTTATATCTTGTCCAGATTCTATGTGGAGAAACACCTTGTGACAACTACAAGATAACCGTTCGTAGTATAGAAATATCACTTCCTATAAAGAGTACGTCATCCAAATACCATGACATCACCATCTACTATCTTCTTACCTGGTCAATGTGTTGTTCTGATGAAGTCAAACTCTATGACTGTCATATCAAAAATAGATGATCTATCTCCGCTATACTTGGTTTAGTAAATAAATAGACCTAAGCTACTGGCCCACCATGCTTCCGCTGCTCCCACTGACTACAACAATTCTCTGGCAGAGTCATATACACGTGCACTTTTAAAGCTAATTTAGAACGACGTTATAGTCATCCACCTGCCGGATCTCATAGTCTAGAATAGCAGTAGTGGTAAGCTTAGGTCATCAAAACCTCCTTGTCACCGTCTTTGAGAAGACCGAAGTACCTTTCAGGTGGCTGAGCTTACCCACCAAATCTACGAAGTGGCTAATAGATTGTCGAATCCAATTGAATCCTTAGGTTCTACTAAATTTTCAGTAATTGTTTGTGGTTCCGGAATCACTTCCAGTTTTACCATACTCTTACTAATGTTTTCTGAAAAGAATTCATTTTACTAAAAAGGTGGCGAGTCAAGAATAATATAACTTGATCCTGCAAATGGTAGAATGTTAACCCTCGTCAAAACTCAGGATAACCCACAAACTGCCATTACTAAAACGTGCCTTAAGTTTATCCGGATTCTGGTTTTAAGCATAAGCCGGACTACTCCATATACTTTAATATCGTTAAGATATGAATCCATTTTATATCCAATATAGAAACAATAGCATTATTTTAATTGGAACCAGATTCAAAAATCATGCAGCCGTTTCCAGTGTATGTCGACTAAACGGAAGAAGGCCAAGCAACATTACTCGTCAAGGAACGCATCCACAGGTGAGTAACCTGAGAGAGAAGCTAGTGTTAGTAATATGTATGCCCTAAAGGCAATTATTGATGATATATTGGATGCTTGGACATATATATAGAGGACTTTCTTGCTCGACATAATAGTATGCTATCAGGTTATCTTTATCTTAACATGCAGACTGGTATTTATACTTTCTGTCTCTTACATATTGGTAAAGCCCTTAGGATATGTACTTGACTACCAGGACTATGATGAGATCATACTAGTGGGGTCAGGGTGGTCTATAGGTACATCCTTGAATCGGTTCCTAGTCGTGGGAATATCGAGACCAGGACATCGATATTCCAGTGTAGACTAGTGTGTACGTTTCTTGTCTCTTAGAGGGCGATGGTTAATCCCACAACCATTGGTGTGTGACATCAAAGATTGTACACAGGTGCTCATTGGAGAATGGGTACACCGAACAGGACTCGCCGAGGACTCCTATGTGGTAATATACCTATCGTCAGATAGCAGTCCTCTGGTGACACTGGTACAGGTTAGTCTGTAGACCCGAGATCGTCATAGAGTCTTGTATGGCTCCCACTGTGCTTTGATTTCCTCCCTACCACGACTCAAAGGATTCGTGCAAACAGGTGGATTTTGGGACCAGTCCCAAGTCACATGGAGGCAATGAGCGATAGGAAGGGTTTCGTCTCTCCCGGTATTGGGGGTTGATGTTGCGCTGTGCTCGATTGGCTATAACTGGAAGTCCCTGACTAGGGCTGCTGCTGAGATTTACTGATAAGAGTTATCGATAGTTTCTCGAACCGTTATAGGCCAGACATCGGCATGACTTATCACGTTACAGGGGACTGACGTTTACCACCCTTAGACATGATATACGACATATCAGACGAAGAGAGCGGACTGTACGGTAGTGTTACTAATAGGCTTCATGGAGAGTATGGACGAGCTTGCTTGTTGATCTTCATATCGCTCAATACCCGGGTAGCCGTTACGTCCAGCTAGTACCGCTGACGGCTTGTAGGTGATTGATATGATCATCACCTACTGCTGGCGTATTGACCGGTCTTTAGAGTCTCACACAGAAGTTTCCTAATTCGAGCGAAACTTAGTAGGGCACATATGTTGATATGTGTGTGGTACTGATTAAATATGAGTATGTGATACCGTATTATAATCTGGCAGTTATCTGTTATCGGTTCGGTTATATCTGATATAACTAGATTGTCGAATCAAGTGTTGATTTGATAATGCGATATACAGATGAATGATATTAGTCGGTTATATATGATATAACCGGATTATTAAATCAAATGTTGATTTAATAATGTGATATATATTATATGTGATATAATTATATCTTAACTAATATCATTAGCTCACTAATTATTCTTCATTATATATATATATATATATGAATATATATGATATATATATATATAATAATAATAAAGCATGGCTTGATTTTCTATTTTGAGAAAAATAGAAAAGAGGTGGAAAATGATAGCATGGTTGCAAGCATGGGGTTTATTCATAGTTTATTCATCTTGACTCGCTATTCAAGCATGGTTGCATTTTTATATTGCAAAATTCTATGCTTGAATGGGTGGGGGTCAAGAGTTGTCATTGATTCTAGTCTCATTCTCAACACTTAGCCATTTTCTTGAGTTGCTCCCATGGTTTCTTTCTAGCTTCTTCCTCAATTGCTATAATTCAAGCTTCAACCCTCACATGTGATGTGAACCATGAAACTTGAACACAAACTTGTGAGCTTTTAACATCCCCTACTTCACCATCCTACACCAAACTAGCAATTTGGTGTTGTGTGTTTCCTACACTAAAGGAGTTTAGTGTAGAGTTAGCTTAAGCTAAAGGAACTTCGGGTGGATCGTCTTTGGCACGAAGATCGCGAAGAAGGTTCGTTCAACTTTTAGAGGAGCCTAGTAGAGTAGCGTGGACTTCAACCCGGAGCTTTAGAAGAGAAAGACTCGAACTACAAACGTTGTATGCTCTTGTCTTCTCTTGGTTTAATCACATCACAAAGGCAAACCCTAATAATCTAGTAATAATCTTGTTAGTCTAACTTAGCACCTAACAAAAATTAAAATGTGGCATGCTTGATGCCTCTAGAACCTCATGGTGGTGTTAAGGAAGACTTTCAACTAGTTCTCAAATATATTACTCACGACGGAATATCTAGCAAAAGTATCTACAACTTCGATCACCTCGAAAAATCCTAATACTTCCAACACATAGTTCTCTAATTTATTCTTATACCTGTAACTTCTCAAAATTTGGACCTTGTATTTCAACGAAATGTGTCCAAAACCAGAGGTCATAAGTATACGGAAAATAATGTGAGTACCAACCCTTTGTCCTAATGGACAATGGACAACATACAATACTTTGTATAAACCCTCTGAGTTTAATAACTCAAACCCTATGCGTCGTAAGTTGAAAACTGCATTATGGTTAAGAAGAATTACACCGTTATTGAATGCACCTTACCTAACCATCAACTGATATAAGTAAATGTCATAAACATAATTTCAAAATTTTATCACTTTATAAAATAAACATACAAATATATCGGTTTGAAATTGGTGCATAACGGATATTCAAAACCAAATATTTGTCGTTAGGCAAAACCCACATGATTTGCTTAAATATCACCAGTTACAAAGAACTGTGATATATTGAGAATCTAATCACCTTATTCCCAATGTCCTACTCCCACTCAATATCTGTAACGCTATACAAATGTGAGAATCAAGTCTGGTAAATACATACCCCGGAGTCAGAATCTAATTGGGAAAGCAGTTTTTAATTAACACTACACAATAAACTGAAACATGAAAATGTTTCGAGAGGGTGTCCGGGTATTCCTAATAATGCCTCTTCTACTATCTGGATCCATGACAGTAGTCACAATTTCCCTTATCCCCACTCCAATCCCTTTATATGTCTTTACTTCTTACCTTCTGTATATCATATTAGGCTAATTGGTTTTCTTCCTTCCCTACCTTTCGGCACCAGCCTAAGGTTTGGAAGAAGACTATCCAATAAGCATAATAGGTGTGTTCTTCTAATATAAGGAGATTTCGCAACCTGAAAGAAGGTAAAAAGAAAAGACAATCGAATAATCCTATTCAATTTCCTCATAACCGGAATCCTTTCTCGAATTGAAACAAGTTTTTTCGAGTTCGTATGTAACTATACGATGGAATACCCAAGCAATATGGATTTTCGTAGTGATACAAAGTGTTCTGGAGAAATGCAAAGGGGAAGTAAGAGTGGCAGGGATATATGCGGTTTTATCGTAAATCATGATAACCCAAAATCAAAGTGTGTAAAAAAGTTCGGTTAACTTGGTTCATGAGTTTTAGTTTAAGGTCAGGTCATGGTAGTTGCCAAAGATAGAAAAGAAACACTCAGCGTGCATTCTAACCTAGATTAGATTGGTTAATCAGTTTATCTAATCAGGATGGCTCCCACTGTTTCCTCGAATTCTTCTTCAAGCCCTAAAAAGAGAATTAGTCGAGATCATCTGAAAATCACTCGAGAAGTAACACTACTCATCAGTGGGAATCGGGACCCAACTATCATCGCACGATAACCTTGACGGAAGCCGACCAAAATTATCACATTCTAAAAGGTATACGCATACTTGGCAAGTTTCCTTCATATTTGAAACTTCCGATATGGTTTTTTGCCCTTAGGACCCTAGTGACCTTGACAGAGTTAACAAATCAAAGAGTCCTAGTCAAGTTCAACCCATCATTATCTTGATTGCATTAAACCCATCCGCACGAGCCCTTGACAGAGTCAACAAGGCTGCACGACTGTCCGAACCAATTGCATCATATGCTACAAACAAACACCACTTAGCTATCGTACACTACGCCTTGACGGAGTCAACAAACGCAGCATGAATACTAAGCACTACTCGTAGGAAATGACAGAGGGCTATGGCTGGTTTTTGGCGAAAAACCTTTAGCGTAATGAACTTGATATCATTGAAGTACTCGAGCAGTTTTGGAAAGGAGTGGTTTAGGCTCCGCATTTTTTAAAACGGGTGGTTTTGTAGAAAATCGATGGTTTTGAAGAAAATCGAGTAGTTTATAGTCACGTAAACTTTTCCCAAAGAGGTTACTTCCTTTGAAGGGATCAAAGCTCTTTCCTCATCGAATGAAGTGCAGGATATTTCTAACTGAATACCTCGACGCAAAACAAAAGGAAACTCTTATAGTTTTCAAAAAATGGTTCCAAAATCATTTAGGTTTGTTTTCCTTGCACTAATCAGAATTAATGCAGTCCTATCAATTAATCATATCATGCCGGAAAAAAACAAAAATAGAAACACGTATATATATGCCATCCGCATTCACCACAGGGTCCCGGGTCTTCACCGTAAGCTTACTCAACTTACAGTAGGGCGGGGATAGGACTAGCACGGATGCAAAACATATACAGCGTCTACTAAATATATATATATATAAACATTCTTGTTATGCGTGATATCAAGTAACATCACAGAAGCATCACCGCAGAATCACAGCGGAAGCAAACACAATATGGAAATACGGATAAACTTGAAAAGGTATATTTCAATAGAGTCAAATATGAAATGCAATTTTCCGGTCGTGTGGATAGCCCGTAGTATCAAACCCTAGACCCCTACGAGTGCGGCAAGCCACCCGCCAATCGCAGAAGCGATGCAATCATAATCAACGAAGTAAGTGAGCCATCCAGCACTTCTAAAATCCGGTGATTTTGGCACCCCTCCGCGGGTCAATCCTATACTCCCTATGAGTGTAGGGAATAGCCCGCTAATTCTAGAGTAAAGCACCCCGGTCTCAACGCTATGAGATGGAAGCCCGTTGCCCTTTAGAACCCGGCTGCTCGAGCACTCCGCCGCAGGGTAATCTTAGTGCATGTAACGAAAACCTGAATATACAAAGGTGACTACGTCCGCAATCAGGACGCGCCCCAAAGAATAATTCAAGTCGCGATAACGACAGTCCACATGTCGGACGCTCGCCACGCAATATAAATATACATTATATCACAGAGAATTCTATCTAATACACACACCGGGCTATCAATCGCGACAAATTCAACGTAACCATAATCAACATAGCAACTCAGAACATCAACGCGAATATCATATCCGTAAACCAGTCTGATTGTACATAAAGAAAAATTAAAAACCCACGTGTGATAAGGAGGTGGCTGCGATGGTGGATAGCGGCGGCTCCGGTGGATAGCTGTTGCAGCGACGCTACAGAAAGGTTGCGGCTGCGGTGACAAAGGAGACGGCGATTGCGGCTGCGGTGGTGACAAGAGAGAGAGAGAGAGAGAGAGAGTGAGTGAAAGAGAGAGAGTGCGAGAGGACTTACCGGTGGCGGCTGCGATGGCGGAGGTGGGGGTGACGAGAAGGAAGGAATCGACTAAGGCGAAGGGATGCGGCTGCTGGAGGAGCTACGAGAGAAGAGGGGGAAGCGGCGGCTGCTGGAGAGGAGGGGAGAGGGGGCGGGTAGTGGAAGGGTAGGGGAGGCGACTGGAAAGGGGACCTTCGGGAGAGGGGGAGGCGATTAGAGGAGGCGGCGGCTGCTGGAGAGGAAAAGGGAGGGGGGAGGCGGGTAGTGGAGGGGGGGAGGCGGCTAAGGAAGCAACAGGAGAGGGGAGCTTCGGGAGAGGGAGGCGGCTAAGGAGGCGGGAGAGGGGAGGGGGGGGCGATTACAAGATTAGGTTTTTTTTAATTTGGGTGAGATGAGCTAAGAGATTGACCCAGCCCTTTTTTATTTATTGGGTATTATCTTAAATTATTTTATGTTTAATTTGGGTTTGTTTCGTCGACTTGTAGGTTTATTGCATCGTCTTAGACCCGACGAAATAGCCCATCCGACGAAATAATTTTATATTTCTTGTAGTGTAAGCTTTCGTTATAAAGGATTCGATTTTTAGACGTTTGATGATGAAAACCGATCTAAGTCCTTCATCAGGAGGAGGCTTGCACGGAGATGAAAGCCCATGGCTTTCTCCTCGAGAACTCTTCTTCTCTCTTGTTCTTTTGATTTGATGAAGAAATGAGCTATCTTTTTATGAGTTTTCTTAAGAAAGAAGATGAAGTGAAGGATGAGAAAGAAATCACCTTAGGAGAGATGAAGGCTCAAATCCAAGAGAATGCGAAGAGAACAGAAGTTGTTATCATTTCCTCATATAGTTGGGTTTTATAGCTTTACATATTTGCATTTAGGCCTTGAGTTTTGCAATTTTGGTTTTTATCCATTCTTTTACATTTATTCATAGTTATCTGCATATTAAACTTATTTATCACATTTTCCTTTTCTTTTCTTGGCATGCGACCGATCCTATGCTTGAGTTTGGACTGGTTGGAGTTTGGCTTGATTTGGACTCGGACCCACTTACTTGGGATTGGACCCGAGTTTGTTGGGCTTGGGCCCACTTGTTTGGGCTTTGACTTTGACTTTTTTATTTTGGCAGTGGAGTGTAATTTGTTACCCCAACAAACACACGCATTGCCATGTCCCCTTATCCTATATTTTGGGATTTTGCCGTGTCGTCATATTGCATCGTGTCGTATCCGTGTCTCCGAATTCGTGTCCATACAACGTTATGAATTGTCTTAATTTTTTTAGGACGGCAATGAAGTATGAAGTAAAGAACTAGAAAATTTTATTAATAATAAGGCTTAATTCCTGAAGACTGCCAAATACATTGTCTCGGTTATGAGAAACTACCAAATTCTTTCAAAATTACGAGAAAATGCCATGCTTAAAATTTTTATGAGTTTTTTAGTCGTTTCTTGCAATTTATTACTGACGTGACACCTTATTTATGGTGCTTTTTCGTAGTTTTTAAAAGTTTTGTTGCGGTTTTATGTAGTTTTTTGAAAGTTATGCGGTAGTTTCTTATATATTTAATAAGAATTTGCCAGTTTCTCATAGTTAGACCAAAATATTTGGTAGGTTTTTTTGGAATTAAGCCTAATAATAATGTTTTCATACTTATACACGTATGGATCGTACAAAGGATAAATACGATATTTCTAAAGAGCAAAGTGAATTGGTCAAATCTTAGCACATTAAATGGAAAGGGGTCTCCTTAAATATGCAGACAAATAAGCTCCAATTTTTTTTTTTACTTCAACCACTCTATTATCATATAAACTAGCCTTATTTAGCTATATAAGTCGTGGTGTTTGATGATCTTTCCATCTTGAGAGATACAGAGGTTCCAACTATATTCATAACAAACTAACTATCTAGCCTAATCAAACATATCCTGTCAATTGCTTAAAAATATAATAGATAAACATATAAATTTGGTATTTCATTCCCCCGCCTTACACAGTCTCCCTTTCTAAAAATGAACTTGTTCTCGATGTCATACTCAAGAACATCATAAGAAATATACTTTTCTGAATGATGGTCTCATGGTCATATAGGTGATTCTATCTTCTTAATCATAAAAATAAAATAAAATCGGGCAACAAGGCGAGAGCATTGCAAATTGTCTTAACCCAATTAAGATGATCTATAATATGCACTCGCTATATGTAGATTTGTTGATTTCAAACTGCCCCTATATTCTTCTATGGAAGTTGCTTGTTTTGAGGACGCCTGTGATTCATTAATGACTTCTCAATGAATATTGGAGGGATAATTTACGCAACTATAAAAAAATATCGTAAAAGGTTTGAAGTTTCTGTGAACATTTGGGACATACTTTATTAAATTAATAGTGTTGTGTTGGAAAACTCATGTCACAACTACAGTAAGGGGTTGCCCTACCGGATATAGTTATCCGTGGAGGCAATAAAAGTTTGCCCCTACGGATTAATCCGTAGGTCCACATGGTTGTTCCTACGGTGCCATACAAATTAATTTAAAAATATTAAAACGTAATTTGTTATTTGGCCCTACGGAGCCGCAAAAGAAGAAGCTACGGGTGAATCCGTAGGGGCATGTATATGGGTTATTAATAAGAAAATAAACACAAAAAAGTCCTCGATCCCAAAAAAATACTCTCTCTCATCACTCAATCTCCTGCGCGCGCCTCTCGTCGCCACCGCCCGTGCCTCGTCGCCACCACCCTCCCGCGCGCGGCTCGTCGTCCCCGACATCACCGTCTACTTCCTCGTCGCCACCGCCCGCGACTCGTCGCCAATTGCGTCGTTGATCGTCTCCGGTGTCTTCCATCGGCGGCCTAGCTACATGTTTGTAAATTTCATAGTTTTACTTCTAATTATGTTGTTTTTGTTGATTATTGGGTTGCTACTTGAGCTAGGGTTAGGATTCAGGGTTCGGTTAGAGGGACGGTTAGGGTTCAGTTGAGGGTAGGGTTCAGTTGAGGGTAGGGTTGGTTAGGATTCAGTTGAGGTTAGGGTTAGAGTTCGGTTCAGTTAGGGTTAGGGTTAATTAGTTAGGGTTAGGATTAGGGTTAGGGTAAGTCTTGGGCTAGGATTAGGGTTAGGATTTAGTGTAGGGTTAAGGTTGGGGTTTGGTTCAGGTTTAGGGTTAGATGCTAGGGTTAATTTGGGTTAATTATTGATAATTTGAAACGGTTAGGGTGTTGATTATGATTAATTAGGCTAATTTGGGTAAATTGGGTTAAGTTTGGGTTGATTAGGGTTAATTAGGTTAATTTGGGTAAATTGGGTTAAGTTTAGGTTAATTAGGGATAATTTGTGTTAGGGTAACGATTATGGTTAACTGTGGTTAATTAGGTTAATTAGGGTTATTTAGGGTTAGGGTTTAGGGTGCACTAGTTCATTCGGTATGATACTCGTCACGCCCCACTTCCCAGAGCGCGCAAAGATAGGTACGTGACAGAGCCAATCATGCTACATGTGGATAGGAAATATCCCTCCACAGTCACATTACGGCTGTAGAGATATCAAGAACAATAATAAACAACTATCTAATACATGTCCATGAAACAGAATAACGAGTCAAAAATAAAATAATGCGGAAGCAAAAAGATCCAATACAATAATAACTGGAATGTACGTCCCATAATGCGGGCTCACATCAGGAATGAAAATACTGAAAGGAAACTAAATTAAACTAATAACAGGTCCTCACTGCTCGGCCTGTTGATCAAAATACTTATGGACATCCTGCGATAAAGATAAGAGATCTAGGCCATGCAAAACCCAGACGTCAGTGCGTCATAATATCAATAATTTTAAGCAAGCATGATGTAATGAAATATGCAGGCATGAAGTATGAACAGTAACAAGTCATCAGTAGCAAGTAAACCGTAGCATGAATATAGATCAGTGAACAGGATATAAACAGGTGAAGTGCAGTGAGTAGTCTAAACTGTGCTATAGGGTTATCTACTCTAAAGTTATTCGAAATCAATTAATGTAATCCTCATCGTAACCCATCGGTCTATGTCCTGTTCATTCCCCACGGGACCACGGTAAAATGATATAATAGACTGTAAGTCTATGTCCCGTTCATTCTCCACGGGACCACGGTAAAATGATGTAATAGACTGTCAGTCTATGTCCCGTTCATTCCCCACGGGACCACGGTAAAATGATATAATAGCCCTTTGAGTTACGTTCAGCTACATTCTTGATTTCCACATACCTTCAAGTTATGTGTGTAAGTCAGGTATTTATAAATCTGAGACTAATGCCAATACAGGATCAAGCAGGAATAGGTTTGTCTGTACAGACAATAGGATATGTCCATCGGGACAACATGTCAGGATTGTCGGCATTAGAAACAGGATCAGGTAACATGTCAAGTAGTGATATATCAGGTCATGTCAGGTAGTGTACATGTATCAAGTCATGTCAAGTAGTGGTGTATCAGGTATCAAGTCAAGCAGTAGTATATCAGGTCATGACAGGTAGTGCACATGTGTCAAGCGGATGCTCATACTAAAACCGTAGCAACTACGGATGCACGGTAAAGCATGGACGCAAAAATATTTTGTCAGGGGTTACATCATGACTATGTAGGATGCAAAATTAAAATTATCAAGTATGGTGCACTAATACAACAGTAACATGAAATAATATGGTCTCGGCGTGCAACTGCATATGTAATAAACCGTACGGATACAGACATATACTATAAAACTGTAAATCGATAAAATTTGCTGAATATTAAAACATAAGCACTATTATTTATTAAATAGATATTGATATAATAATATTAACATGGATAACATATTCAAACAGATTAATAACTATAAAAGTGGTATTGATTAACCATGCACAAGAAAGTTCCGTTCAGAAATTCAACGTCACCCTGATTTGTAAAACAACTTAAAAATAACAAACGTTCTCCAAAAGGGACGTGTCTTATACCAAAACAAAGATAATTCAATAAGGTTTTCATTTTTATAAGTATAAGTATCTCAGGTTGTCCCTACAAAAATCTATGAATATTCGAAATTGAAAGTTTGCTGCTGGAATTTCCCTGGACAGCAGTTTAGAGATATTTTCATTTGCATTTTACGTTATTTAAACAATTTATTTTGCAAGTAAATATTTCATAGACTTATAGTATTCTGAGTTATCTTCGTAACGAACTAAAGAACGTATACTAATGATTTTTCTATGATTTATAATGAATTTTATAAGGTAAGATGTACAGTAAATTTCAGATTTGTCGTATCCGCTTTTCAACGACGTTTCATGTGTAAACTATAATATTTTTAAATGTATAATATTATAAAATGTAGATTATAATCTAATTAAAGATAATAATAAGAAATATTACGACGATATATATTTTAAATGATATGGATGCAAACGGGTATCACATAATCGTAAAATGATAAACTAACAAGTGCGGAACATATAACTAAGCAATATGAAATGTAACTATTCAATTTGATGCAGTATATGATAGTATAGTATGTAACAAGATAAGTTTTTATGACCTAGATCTGAAATGATATGAATGGATGCAAACGGAACATCGAAAAGTTATAAAACTAAATATGGGGTGCATGATTTTAAATACAGGTATTCCATTGTTAAAATAGATGCGTCTAAAGTAATGTAGCATGTAATTAAGATTGGTTTGCATGCCCTGGATCTGAAATGCACTATACAAATGTAAACGGAACGTCGAAAGGCTGTAATGTGAAACATGCGATGCTTGATTTAAAATACAGGTGTGATATTTATTTAAATAGATATATAATGAGTTATATAGCATGTAGCAAGATTAACTTGCCTAGACGGAACAAGAACGGATGTGTAAGGAATGTCCTTCGTCGGCGAAATGTCGCGACGCGTGCACGGTACACGGAACGGTTCCAAACAATGCACGGGGGTGATCACGCAAGTCAGGTACGTTCACTGGATCACTCGGATCGTCAGCGACGAGCACGGCTCCGGCGGTGATCACCGGAATCAAGAAACAAGATCAAGAAAAAGAAAGAAGAAAGAAGAAGAAAAAGAAGTAAGAAGAAGAGGCTGTGTGTTAAATAAGGAAAGAAAAAATTAAATCAATAAAAAATATATAAATATATATATGCAGAGGAGAGAGAGAGAGAAAGGGGTTGTTAGTTTGTTAGAAAATTAGTTTAGATTTAAATTTAAAAAATCTTTTATTAGTTAACTAAATTTTAATTTGTATCAATTTATAAAATTAATATTATATAAATAAAATTTGATATTCTGGTAAATACAAATATAGTCCAAAACATGCCCGGGTCGGGTCTAAAATTCAGTTTTAAAATACGAAAAATATACATTTCGACCAAAATAAAAAAAATGAATGTCCGGATAACGAAAAATGCATACCCCCAAGAACGGATGCACGCACGTGCGCATAGCCATCCAAATAACTCCGTTTCACTGAACGAGACGAGAACAAGATGCGCGGATGCTACCACAGGGTTAGGGGTATCATGCAGGCTGTAGGGTTCCTAGGCACACTAAGGAGGCTCTACAAGGCATCGACCATGCCAAATTAAAAATTTTAGGTGCCTAACAACCCGAAGCAAGATCGATAACTAGATATTAGGCGAATCATAAAGCTAGTAGATAACAATTATCACTAAGGGAAGGGACTACAACCTTTGTAGATCCGGTCATCCACTTCTCTAGCTCCATGTTGACGTCCCTCCGCTGCGATCATCGGAATCCCGGACTCTAGCGTCGGTTTCATCGGAAAAATGGGCGGGCTAGGTCGTTGACTTCGATGCCGAAGATGATCTACGTCGAGGCGACTCAAACTCAAGCTCCACCTTCACTAGGTCATGAAACTTGTGAAGATAACACACTCTACTACATGGCAAGTGGTAGAGGATGAAGAAATAGAAAGTGGGTTCACTTTGGATTTGGATTTCTCACTTGGAATCATCACTTGGAAATTTCTAGCAATGGTTTCTTTTCTTCATGAAGAAGAAGAAGAAGAAAGAAAAGTAAGTGAATTATGAATCATAGAAAATCAAGTGATGGTTATCATTTAGCAACCATGGGTAAGTGTAACTAGTGTAGAGACTAAACTAGGGTTTAGTTAAATGGTTAGGTTAAGAGATAAAAACAAAATGGTCACTTTGTCAAAGATGCATGAAGCATCAAGAAGCTTCTTGCATAAAACAGAAGCAACCATTTAGTTTCTTTTTTCTTTTAACCAAAATAAATAAAGTAAATAAAACCCTAACCATTTATCTAAACATGGTGTATAGCATACACACACCCAAGTTTGCATGTATCATCAAACATGATACAATCTAGTGCACAAAAATATATCACATATACTACTTATGCACATCAAGTGAGAAAATCCATCTTAAGTGAACAAATACTAGTTAATGTAAAGTAATATATCAAATATATAATTATACATTAAATCATTAAATTAACACTTGATTTAATGATCCGGTCATATCGCATATAACCGACTAATATCAAGTGTATCAATGTATCGAATCAACACTTGATTCGGTAACCCGGCTATATCACATATAACCTGCCGATGATACAAATCGCGAGAATAGAATTCAGTATCACATACTGGTATTATTCTCGGTCCCGCACATATCTCATATGCGTTCCTATTTCGTTTCGCTTGAGCCAGGAAATCTCTGTGTAGGACTCTAAAGACTCGTCAATACGCCGGCAGCAGGTGATGATCATATCAAACACCCACAAACCGCAAGCGGTCTGCTAAACGTAACGGCCACCCGGGTATTGAGCGATCAGAAGATCAACGAGCAAGCCCGCTCACACTCCTGTGAATCCAACCTGTAACACTTACCGTACAGTCCGATATGTTCGTCTGATATGCCGCATATCTCGCCTAGGGGTGGTAAACGTCAGACCCCAGTAGCTTGATAAGTCGTGTCGATATGTGGTCTATAATAGTTCAAGAAACTACTGGTAACACTTACCAGTAAATCTCAGCAACCCTGACCAGGGATTTCCGGTTATAGCCAATCGAACACAGCGCAACATCAACTCCCTATACCGGGAGAGACGAATCCCCTCCTATCGCTCACTGCCTCCATGTGATTCGGGACTGTACCCAAAAACCACTGTTTTGCACACCCTCTTGGACGTGGTAAGGTGGAAATCAAAGCACAGTGGGAATCACACAAGACTCTATGACGATCTCGGGTCTACAGACTAACCTGTACCAGTGTCACCAGAGAACTGCCATCTGACGTAAGGTATAACACCATCTGGGAGTTCTCGGCGAGTCCGTCCAGTGTACCCAGTCTCCACTGAGCACCCGTATATCATCTCTGATGTCAAACACCAATGGATATGGGATCATCCATCGCCCATCTGTATGGGTCGAGAAGGTATACGCTAATCTACTCTGGTATATCGATGCACCGTCTCGATACACCCACGACTAGGGACCTTGAAGGATGTACTTATGGACTACCATGTCCCCAATAGTATGATTCGCATCATAGTCCAGGTAGTCAAGTATACATCCTAAGTGCTTTACCAACATGTAACAGAGAGACAATCAGTGTACACGTTAAGGTAAAGAGAAACCAGATAGCATACTATCATGTCGAGCAAGAAAGTCCTCCCTATATATATCCAAACATCCACTACAATATACATCCTATGTATAGTAATGGCCTCTAGGGCATACATATAACTAACAATCTCCCACTTGCACTAGGGCCATCTGTAGCAGTGGTTGTAGTATCTCATACTCAACCATCCCATAAAAGTCTCTCTCTGGGAAAAAGGCCTTTGTGAGTGGATCCGCCGTGTTGTCCTCTGAGTCTACTCTCCTAACCTCGATCACCCTGGAGATCAACTATCTCCATGATCAGGTGATACTGCCTTAGAATATGTCTGGGTCACTGATGGGACCGGGGTTCCTGGGCCAAAGCCACACTTCCATTGTCACACAATGGTAGGAACCTAGTTCATCTCATGAACCAATATACACCCAAACTGCCTCTTTGGTAGTATCCTTAATAGAGATATTACCAGCCTTTATCGTCTAGTTTGCCACGGTATCTAGCTTGGAACTCTTCCAGCATACCGTCCCTTTACTGAGAGTAAAGACAATGCCTGTGACTGACATTCAGTCATCCTTATCACCCTGGAACCTTTCCAGTGATTCTCCCCAGGATCAATTTATACCATCTCACTACAACTAGTGAGTATCCTAATATCCAATTAGATCTATCTCATAGATCCAAAACCCAGGATTTAGTAGGTATCATTTTGATCCTATATGGAGAATCATTGTGATAAGCGGAGATTGGCCGAGCGTAGTATAGGAAACTACTTCCCTATCAAGAGTATGTCATCCACGCACTCTACGAGGATCACCACCATACTCCCTACTACCCTTTTGTTTATACAAGGTTCATCTACCATTTTGATGATGTCAAACTCTTTGACTAACACATCAAAACAGACATTCCAACTCCGCAATGCCTGCTTTATCACATAAAACATCTTGCTCGCGTTTCCGCTGCTCCTACTGTCTACGAGGCCCTCTGGCTGTGTACTTATAGACGCACTCTTCTAAAACATCACTTAGAAAAGCAGTCATGGCACCCAACCGCCAGATATCGTAGTCATGGTATGTAGCCGTGGCAAGTAGGATCTGGATGGACTTAAGCATAGCTACTTAGAAAAGGTTTCATCATAATCCATACCTGGTCAATGATGCAAACTTTTAACAAGTCTAGCTTTGAAAGTCTCAACTTTTCCATGTACACTAAGTAATCTTCTCAAGATATACTTGCTCCTGATGGGGATTTAACCCTTCAGATAAAGCAACTAAAGTCCATACTTTGTTGGTGTATAAGGATTCCATCTCAGATCGCTAAGCATCCAGCCATTCTTACAGAGTCCCACTTTTGATGGTCAGCTCGAAACTAGTTGGGTCATCATCTCATGATGCATTCCTCGCTCCCACTGTCATAGAGAAACAGAAGTATCTCTCAGGTGGGTGAGGAACCCTACTATATCGGCGGAGAGGCTGAGGTTCGTTGGAAACAATTGAATCCTTTGGTTCTACCAAATCATCAGCTATAGTTTGTATAGCTGGAACATTTCCAGTTCTACATAACTGACCTTGCCTCGAGCTTGTCCGGATTTTTCTTTTTAGACAGGCCGGACAACCCCAAATCTTAACAAACTTAAGATATGGACTCTTCCCTTTTCATATCACATATGAAGTGGTAGGCAACTGATTTGATTTGAACCCTATTCAATAGGTATGCAGCTTCTCAAGCGCATAACTCCTAAAAGGAAATAGGAAACTCAGTAGTACTCATCATAGAGCACACCATATCACATAGGGTGTTGTTGCTCCGCCCCGATACACCGACATGATGTGGTGTATACGGAGGAGTAATGCTGAGAGAGAATCTCATTCTCTTTTAGAATAATCCAGGAATTTCGTGCTCAAGTATTCTCCTCCTTGATCATATCAAAGGACATAATACTTATACCCGTTTTGGTTCTCTACTTCTAACTTATATTCTATGAATATCTCAAAACCTTCGGACTTGTGTTTCAACAGGAACATATGTCTGAATCTTGAGAGATCATCAGACAATGTAATGAAGTATAAAGAACCAGTCTTGGCATGTGTAGACAGGGGACCATACATATATCAACATGTATCAATCCCAGGAGTTCACCAACTCTTTCTCTGTTTCCAGTAAACAGAGCTATGGTCATCTTATCTTTGTGACATGACTGGCAAGTTTCATAAGATGTAAATTCAAACTGATTTAAATATGCATCTAAATGTAACTTTAGCTAGTCGGGTCACATTGATCTGACCTAGTCTACAATACCTCAAGAAGGAATCGTTCAATTCTGAACTCTTCCTCTTGTGTGTGTTCTGTATACTAAGAACTATAGTTTGATTTAGAACATCAATGCTTTTAGATAACGTGCCTGAACCGATCAACTTTTGATATAGGAAATGTTCAAAACATTATCCAACAATACAAAATTTTATCATTTCTTTACTAATAAAGAGACTGATATGATTTTGTATATCAGGTTCGGTATCTAATAGCATTTGTTCAGAATCAATGTATTGGTAATACAGGGTGACAGTGACTAACAGACTTGGCTGCAACACTTGCACTGTTTTCTGCCTCATGAAACTTATCACCCGTTCTCAGTTCTCTACCTATCTGTAGCCCATGTAACAAATTACATATGCGGGATCCTGATCCGGTATCAAATACCCAGGACGTAGAGGATACTGAGAAACAGTTCTTTATAACGAACACACCCGAAGATGATGCATCAACATGCACTTTCTTCGTTTGGGTGGCACGGGAAATCTGGTATTCCCCAAAATCCTGCTCTGTCTTATAACATTTATAAGTTGGAGCGGGACCAACGTTCCCCAGCCCAGTATAACAAGCGGGTTCGGTCAATACATCCGTATTATTATCTTGAATAAGGCGTGACATGGTCGCTACCTGGAGAGAGAGAGAGAAGAAAACACTCAGCGTATGCTCTTGCAAGATCAGATTGGTTATCATTTTATCTAATCAGGATGGTTCCCACTGTTTTTATCAAATCTTCCTTCAAACCCTAAAAGGAAAGACTAGCCGGGATTAATTACACGCTACAAGTTCGCCAATCTTTCAGCCAGGCCAGTGTCGGTACTTTGAGGGAGGTTCCCCGTGCTTTCGCACAGATCTAATTAGAGTAAACCTCGTTTTCCCAGAGGCGTAACCCCGTTGACACCTTTCTAGACACCTACTAGATCGGCTAATTGTAATGTGTAAAACTCTCCCAGGAGTAACAATTACTCGCAGCGGGTATCGGGATCCAACTATCTTATAGAAGGTATGCAATCTCATTGCAAATTTCAACACTTGAAATTCCCGATAATTTTGCTCCTAGCACCCTATGACCTTGACGGAGGTCAATAAACCATAGGCTACTAGTCAAGTTCAACCCGTCATTTCTTGATTGAATCAAACCCACCCGCACTACCCTTGATGGAGGTCAAC
This sequence comes from Agapanthus africanus, assembly GCA_030015575.1. Lineage (NCBI taxonomy): Eukaryota > Viridiplantae > Streptophyta > Magnoliopsida > Asparagales > Amaryllidaceae > Agapanthus > Agapanthus africanus. The sequence continues at coordinate 123,739,929 of JASDDO010000001.1, forward strand.
AAGGTCGTACGACTACCCTAACTCAATCTGCATCATATGCATAAGCAGATAAATACTAGTTAGCTACCGCACACTACGCCTTGACGGAGGTCAACAAACGTAGCACGAATACTAAGTAGGACTTATCTGAAATGACGGAGGACTACGACAGGTTTTTCTTAAAACCTATTGCGTAATGAACTTGATATCGTTGTAGAATCAAATGATTTTAAAATGGAGTGTTTTTTAGGCTTTTCTAGTTTTGCTAAAAGGGTCACTCCCGGTGAAGGGATCGTCGGCCCTTTCCTCATCGAATAAGGTGCAGGATATATCATATATACCGCTGTGCAAAGCAAAAACTATAGAAGCAATCAAAAGACAAACCGAGGGGTGTAGTATCTGCCAGTTATTGCTAAAGGGGTCACTCCCGGTGAAGGGATCTCGGCCCTTTCCTTATCGAATAAGGTGCAGGATGTTCTACAAGGAACACCGCGATGCAAAGCAAGAACTGTAGCTACCTGTTTTTGAAAATTCGATTCCACAACATCTTTTAGGTTTATCTTCTTTCATTAATCTCATTAATGAATATCCCATCATTTAAATCCACCTAAACATCACAAATAAATATAACGTATGCTTATGCCATCCGCATTCGCCTCGATGTCCCATCTGCACCGTTAGGTTAGGTAACTAACGCCAGAGCGAGGCAGGGCTAGTGCGGGTGTAAAACATAAGCAACGTCTATATAATATATCATATATACTATATACTATATCTATCTGAACATATCACATGATCACATCACAGATAACGCAGCAGAAAATATCATATGAAATATTGGATATACTAGGACGTCCGTGTTTTATTTTGAGCCTGAATAAAATACGGATTCCACGGTCGTGATGAATAGCCAATCCCATACCCTTAGACCCCTACGAGAGCGGCAAGCAACCCTACCAATTCTAGGGTTAGGAGACTCGGACTCGACTCCTCGAGATGGTCTCCCATTGGACCCCAGAACCCGGTTACTTGTGCTCCCCTCCTTGGGTCTATCCTAATGCGGAAAAAGTAAATAATATACATCAACGGTAACATCTTCCGCAACCTGGAAGTGCCCCAATAAAATAATATTACATACATGTTTTTACATGGATGAAAATGGAAAAAGACTCATCTCACATAAAAAAAACCCGGCTATTCAAACACGACGATCCAATATAACATATCCAGCAACACATAACATCACATGTCATCAACGTAAGTAAATATGCCCATCCCAATTGTCGTTGACATATAGTAACGAAACCGGCGATATCACATATTACACTTACGGTCACAGAAAAGAAAGTGTAAAACTACAACAGTTGGAATCCGCAACCTTTTTAGACATCGCATGCCTAACCAAATGAATTCCTTAGACATCGCATGCCTAACAATTATAAATCCCGCATTTTAGTCTCATTATCGAAAACTCTTTTCAATATCAAGTCGGGCAATTCAACAAGATTCCCGCCATTTTGATCGAATGCTCGTCGCAAACTTTAGTAGGCGTCCGCACCCCCGATGCCGTCGACGAAGTGCACCAAGGCGGAACACCGCTGCCGCGAGCACCCGAACGGATGCTTTCGGCAACGGGGTTCTCCTACAGTCACTTGGTCGGGGCTATAGGGTGTGGCTATCTATTAAGTTTACCGGCGAGTATCCGCGTACGCTACGTGATTGAGACGGACTTTTGATCACATCAAAATCCCGTGGCAACCGATCCAGTAAGACTAAACCGCTAGATTTATAACATTCAAATTAGTTATCTCATAACTACTTGTGGATTCCAAATATTGTATCACATTCCAGATAAATAGAAAATGTTAAACTTTTCGATCGAACAATCAAACACCCAAGTTTTCCCAAACAGCTCAACACTTGAAATAAGTTCAAAAACATCCATTTTATGCCACAGTACCAACGGTCCAGCCGTAGAAGGGTCAAGCCAACGCCTCACATGTGGCACGCCGTACTGCCCCAAACCCTAAGGTTCAAAGGGCGGTTCAAGACGGTCATATAATCGAGTTAAGGTTTGTTGTCTTCTAGAGGGTCCATCGCGTTACTTGCACTACTTAGAATGTCTTTAAACCACGGAAAAATCCAACAATTAGAAATTTCCCGGCAGGGGAAAAATTGGGTATTTATACCCGGTCGAACTTTTTGACATATTCTAAATTATCCGGAAAAACACATAGACAAAGTTTGACAATCCGATCGAATCTACGAACTCCCAATACAACCCAGAAAACTCAACTCTTGAGCATAAATTAAAATTACCCAGAAAATAGAGGAATCACTAAGGGACATTACTGTGCAAACAGTGAACCAAGAAGACATTTTATGGCCGTGGAACCGCCGCATGACCTAGGGTACGGCCGCGGTTCCGCGGCGCTTTGGACGAGTTGGGGTCACGTGCTGCACAGTAACTCTTAGAAAACCCTGCTTATTTTTCTGCATATTTTTAATTCACAAAAATCCCAGTTTGGAAAAATTGTACAGAGAAGGGTTTTGGATTAGGGTTTCGGGTTCGATCGGGTTTCTAATTTCGTCTACTCATCGTCTAAGGCTCTAGCTAGGCTCTGATACCACTGTAGGGTTCCTAGGCACACTAAGGAGGCTCTACAAGGCATCGACCATGCCAAATTAAAATTTTTAGGTGCCTAATAACCCGAAGCAAGATCGTTAACTAGATATTAGGCGAATCATAAAGCTAGTAGATAACAATTATCACTAAGGGAAGGGACTACAACCTTTGTAGATCCGGTCCTCCACTTCTCTAGCTCCATGTTGACGTCCCTCCGCTGCGATCATCGGAATCCCGGACTCTAGCGTCGGTTTCATTGGAAAAATGGGCGGGCTAGGTCGTTGACTTCGATGCCGAAGATGATCTATGTCGAGGCGACTCAAACTCAAGCTCCACCTTCACTAGGTCATGAAACTTGTGAAGATAACACACTCTACTACATGGCAAGTGATAGAGGATGAAGAAATAGGAAGTGGGTTCACTTTGGATTTGGATTTCTCACTTGGAATCATCACTTGGAAATTTCTAGCAATGGTTTCTTCTCTTCATGAAGAATAAGAAGAAGAAAGAAAAGTAAGTGAATTATGAATCATAGAAAATCAAGTGATGGTTATCATTTAGCAACCATGGGTGAGTGTAACTAGTGTAGAGACTAAACTAGGGTTTAGTTAAATGGTTAGGTTAAGAGATAAAAACAAAATGGTTACTTTGTCAAAGATGCATGAAGCATCAAGAAGCTTTTTGCATAAAACAAAAGCAACCATTTAGTTTCTTTTTTCTTTTAACCAAAATAAATAAAGTAAATAAAACCCTAACCATTTATCTAAACATGGTGTATAGCATACACATACCCAAGTTTACATGTATCATCAAACATGATACAATCTAGTGCACAAAAATATATCACATATACTACTTGTGCACATCAAGTGAGAAAATCCATCTTAAGTGAACAAATACTAGTTAATGTAAAGTAATATATCAAATATATAATTATACATTAAATCATTAAATTAACACTTGATTTAATGATCCGGTCATATCACATATAACCGACTAATATCAAGTGTATCAATGTATCGAATCAACACATGATTCGGTAACCCGGCTATATCATATATAATCTGCCGATGATACAAATCGCGAGAATAGAATTCAGTATCACATACTGGTATTATTCTCGGTCCCGCACATATCTCATATGCGCTCCTATTTCGTTTCGCTTGAGCCAGGAAACCTCTGTGTAGGACTCTAAAGACTCGTCAATACGCCGGCAGCAGGTGATGATCATATCAAACACCCACAAGCCACAAGCGGTCTGCTAAACGTAACGGCCACCCGGGTATTGAGCGATCAGAAGATCAACGAGCAAGCCCGCTCACACTCCTGTGAATCCAACTAGTAACACTTACCGTACAGTCCGATCTGTTCGTCTGATATGCCGCATATCTCGCCTAAGGGTGGTAAACGTCAGACCCCAGTAGCTTGATAAGTCGTGTCGATATGTGGTCTATAATAGTTCGAGAAACTACTGGTAACACTTACCAGTAAATCTCAGCAACCCTGGCCAGGGATTTCCGGTTATAGCCAATCGAACACAGCGCAACATCAACTCCCTATACCGGGAGAGACGAATCCCCTCCTATCGCTCATTGCCTCCATGTGATTCGGGACTGTACCCAAAAACCACCATTTTGCACGCCCTCTTGGACGTGGTAAGGTGGAAATCAAAGCATAGTGGGAATCACACAAGACTCTATGACGATCTCGGGTCTACAGACTAACCTGTACCAGTGTCACCAGAGAACTGCCATCTGACGTAAGGTATAGTACCATCTGGGAGTTCTCGGCGAGTCCGTCTAGTGTACCCAGTCTCCACTGAGCACCCGTATATCATCTCTGATGTCAAACACCAATGGATATGGGATCATCCATCGCCCATCTGTATGGGTCGAGAAGGTATACGCTAGTCTACTCTGGTATATCGATGCCCCGTCTCGATAAACCCACGACTAGGGACCTTGAAGGATGTACTTATGGACTACCATGTCCCCACTAGTATGATCCGCATCATAGTCCAGGTAGTCAAGTACACATCCTAAAGGCTTTACCAACATGTAACAGAGAGACAATCAGTGTACACGTTAAGGTAAAGAGCAACCAGATAGCATAGTATCATGTCGAGCAAGAAAGTCCTCCCTATATATGTCCAAATATCCACTACAATATACATCATATGTATAGTAATGGCCTCTAGGGCATACATATAACTAACACAGTCCATGCAATGTATTTTAAAAATATTTTATGTGACTTAAAATGTTATATTGTAAAAATGTAAATGCCACATAAAATGCCAGTATTCAAGATGTATAAATTAAAATGAAAGTGCACGAGTCCATGTAACAGGTCAGGATAAATCATAAACATGAATCAAGACTGGTTTCAAGCATGCGGGTCTGGTCGGATGCAAATACAAATGTCAAATATACTATTCGCACCCAAAACACAATAAATCAGGAAAATACCATAAATAAAGAAATACATAAATTAGAACTGGTATAAATGAACTAGGGTATTACATTATATCCAACTACAAAAAGAATTTCGTCATCGAAATTCCCAAGACAAGAAAAGGTAGACAACACGAATCTACAGGAATAGGTGTCGAAAGTTCTGTCGAATTTCTTCTTCTCGTTCCCAAGTCGATTCTCCATGCGAGCGATTTCCCCAAGAAAAAAGTACGAGAGGGATAACCTTGTTATTAAAGACCTTTTCTCTTCGATCAACAATCGGCATCGATCGTTCCTCAAAGGTCAAATCCTCTCTTACAGTCAGCTCCGAATGATCTAGCACATGTGCTTCATCTCGAACATACTAACGGAGTTGAGATACATGAAACACGTCATGAACATTCGCCAAATATTGTGGTAACGCCAATCGATAAGCCACTTCTCCAACACACTCCAAAATCTCGAAAGGCCCCATGAATCAAGGACTAAGCTTACCTCGACTCCCAAAACGAATAATCACTCCTCTAGTAGGTGATATCTTCAAGAATACCAGATCACCAACATCAAACTCTAGAGGTCTTCTCGATATATCGGCCCAACACTTCTGCCGATCTTGTGCTGCCTTCATATAATTCCGGATAGTATTAACTTTCTCCACAGTTTGCACGATCAAATCCAGTCCCAATAATCTTCGTTCTCCAATATCGTCCCAATAAACATGTGAGCGACACTTGTGATCATACAATACTTCGAATGGAGCCATCTGAATAGTCGCCTGAAAGTTGTTGTTGTACGAAAACTCCACCAAGTGTAGATGATCCTTCCACGAACCCATGAAATCCAACATGCAAGCTCTCAACATATCTTCAAGAGTTTGGATTGTTCTCTCCGACTAGCCATCTGTCTGAGGATGATAAGCTGTGCTAAACTTCAATCGCGTCCCCAAACTTTCTTGTAAACTCCTCCAAAAGTGCGATAAGAATCGGGTGTCACGGTCGGACACGATGCTCACAGGTACTCTGTAAGTCCACGGTAGCGCCCCGGCCGTCTAACAGACGCCAAATGCGGAACAAAAACTTTTTACAAACTGGCGCTATCGCGTACTATAACCCGGATCTGCCATTAAAGCTAAACTAACAAACTACAAAGTGGGTAGAAATGTTATACCGAACGATCCGAGTCCTTCGGTCTTCAACCATCATCCCACGCTTTGTTGCGGCTGCTCCGATCTCCTCGATCTCCAGTCTTCTCGTCCAGGTGGCACCACGTCGACGGATCTTTAAACGGGCTCCCGCCTCTGAACCGAGGCAACTCGATTATCAAGTTTGCTAAAAGAGATGACCAAGATTGATGTAGAGAATGAGTAGAACACTTTGTCTCGTTACGTCCAAAACTATGGATGAACGGTTAATGAAGTTGCCTTTTGAAACTTTGATGGAAATAAAAGGAACTATGAATTTCCATACATCAAATCTATCATAATCTTTTTCCAAAATACAACCATAGCCCACCAAAAGAAGTGGCCGGCCATTTATCAAGAGGGGGGGTGAGTGTAGGAGAGGGAAGAGTGACCATAAGATTAATGAAGAGAAATGAGTCACAAGACACCTTGCAAAATCATTAATGACAAACAATGAATCATAAACCTAGTCATCCTTTCATTAAATGCAACCAATGAAACAATAACACCACTCTAACCCAGTCACCTCTTCTAGAAACTTCTAGAACCTTCCACACTCATCAAGAAAAGATAAATCCGTATTTAACCGAATGTTAAATACGGGTGATAGAAAACTGGAAACTGGCAACTTCCAAAAGCGATCCCAAAACGAATTTCAGGATAACCTCGTAACAGTATAAACATACCCGCATTTGTATTATGACCGAATACAAATGCAACTGAGACAAAGATATTATATCTACACAGTATAATACTCGGATCCGGCTTAAACCAAAGCCTACCAGTATTATCTGCCCGAGACACGTGCGTAAACGCACGTGTATTTTCCGAACCCTGCCATAAAACCATACGGCCTCTACAACGTTTCGCCCGAACTTGGAAAACGGTCTGTGGGGGACTCTAATGACTTATCAACACACTGGCACTGGGTATAACCACTAGCACGTCAGAGGTACAAGCTGTACGTAACGGTTGCCTATGTATTGATTGGAAGGGAAGCTGATGAGCGAACTCATCCAGAAACCCTACTGAGCCTGACAGTGACAATATCCGTACAGTCCGGTCCGTTCGTCTAAAGAGTATCGCATATCAGTTTAGGGGGGTGGATAAAGTCAGACCCCTAATAATGCGATAAATCGTGTCGGCATGAAGCCCATCACCACCTGAGAAACTACTGATCCAAATCAATAATTCTCCACTACCTCAGCCGAGGATTTCTAGTGATGGCCACCCGTGCACTGTGCGACATCAACCCCCAATACCGGGAGAGACGAATCCCCGACGATCCGCTCACTGCCTCCATGTGGCTCGGGACTGTACCCAAAAAATACCTGTTTGCACGTCTCCTTTGAGCGTGGTAGGGTAGAAATCAAATCACAGTGGGAACTCACACGAGACAAATGACGATCTCAGGTCGAAAAACTAACATGTACACATGTCACCTGGGAACTGCTATCTGACGATATGTATAATACCAACCAGCATGTTCCCGGCGAGTCCTGTCCGGTGTACTCATAACCCAATGAGCACCTGTATATATCTTAGGTGAACCAACTGACACCAATGGCTTGTGAGACCGGCCGCCGCCCCTCGTCGGGGTCTCGACTGTATACACTAGTCTACTCTGGAGTATCGATGCCCTGTCTCGAAACTCCCACGACTAGGGACACTTTAAGGATGTGCTTATAGACCCCAGCTCCCACGTATATGATCGCCATCATACTGCTGGCTGTCAAGCAGAATCCTATGGGCTCTATCAACATGCAATAGTGAACTAAAGCATGTATACGATGATAAAGACAAACCAGATAGCATACTATCATCTCGAGCAAGACTGTCACATCGGTATAGGTCCTTCCTCAATCATTGCAATCACGTACCTGCGATCCAATAATTGACTTTGAGGGCACTATATCCCACAATCTCCCATTTGCACTTAAGGCTAATTATTGCGATGTCGCATACTCACAGCCCGTGTGATACCGAACACCCAACTCCTCTACTAATCAGTTTCACAAAGCTAGTTTGTAAAACTCTTGTATTCGAGAAATAGCCTCAGTGAGTGGATCCGCCCTGATGTTTCTTTCTATGTCTCTCTTAATCTCAAGTTCGCGGAGAAAGCCATCTCCCGAATCGAGTAATATCTGTCTTAGAATATGTCTGGATATCTGATGGGACCTAGTTCATAAATGAACTCCAAATCCAAACTTCTTAGACTGTAGTGATCACTGAACCTAATCAGTATCCAGCACCATACCTCCCACAGTATCCTCTTGGACCACCTGTCCATAATACTGTCCCTCGTCAGAGGGAAAACTATAACTTTGACAATCACTCTGTCATACATGTCACCATTGAAGCCTGGAATGATAACCGTCTCCTGAAGGAGGCTGCCGTCATCAAATCCGTAGAACATGCACTTATGTTCTAAAACTGCTTCCTTATGTTTCTCCAGGATTGGATTAATATAAACTTATCGCATCATAGTGCAAAAACAACATCTGGTGTGGTACTTGACATCTCACGATTGACTCAATTGCCTAAGCAAGTAATCTGCCAATCATGCACATCCCTCTCCCCTTTAGTCTGTAAGACACCTTTAGAGAGGGTGACTCTATCACCTGCAGGTACACCACCATGCCAGGAGTTATCTATTCTAAAATACCATTAGAATACTATCAAAGTACCCATATTGGGAAACTACCCAAATCTAGATCTAAAACCATAGATCTAGTAACCAGAATGTCTGATATTATATCCATGTCCTTTGTGGAGAAACAACTTTGTGACCACCAAAGTACAACCGATCGTAGTATATGAATTTTACTTCCTACTCTGTGTATGTCATCCAAATACCAGGACATCACACCCTACTACCTTCTCAACAGATCCATCCCCTATTCTGATGAAGTCAAACCCATGACTTTTATATCAAAATTAGATGATCTATCTCCGCTATATCTGCTCAAGCCTATAAATAGACATAAGCAACTTGCCCACTATGCTTCCGCTGCTCCCACTGACTACGACAACTCTCTGGCAGAATAATATATACGTACACTTCTAAAGCTAGTTTAGAACGGCGCTATACTTAACCTCCTGCCGTGTCTCATAGCCTGGAACAACTGTAGTGTCAAGTCTGGATAAACAAGAACCTCCCTGTCACCGTCCTTAAGGCTACCGAAGTACATCTCGGGTGTCTGAGGTTACCCACCATATCTGCGGAGTGGCTATTGGAATGCCAAACCTGATTGAATATATAGGTCCTATTAAATTTTTCGTAATCGTTTGCGGTTCTGGAATCACTTCCAGTTCTACCATACTCCCACTACTGTTTTCTGAAAAAATCCATTTTACTAAAACTGTGGCGAGTCAAGAACAATATCACTATTGATCTTCCAGATGGTAGAAAATCAACACTCGTCAAAGCCAGGGTCAACCCACAAACTGCTATTACAGAAACGTGCCTTGAGTTATCCAGTGTCTGGTTTTAAGCATAAGCTGGACAACTCCCCTTATCTTAACATCGTTAAGATATGAACCATTCTATATACAATATAGAAATAGAGGCACTAATTTAATTGGAACCAGATTCAAACCATGCAGCTGTCTCCAGTGTATATCAACTTAATGGAGAGAGTCTAATCAGTATTACTCAACTCAGGAATATATCCATTTATGAGTAACCCGAAAGAGAAACAAGTTTCTCAAAACCATTACTATCAACTGAATACCAATCACAAGAATCTACATTTTCGATCTTTTTGAAGAATCCCGATACTTGCGATACCTGGTTCTCTACTTTATTCTTATACCCACAACTTCTCAAAACTTAGACATTGTATTTCTACGAAACACTTGTCTAAAAACTAGAGAAGTCACAAGTAAACAGAACATAGTATGATGACCTACCCCTTTGTCCTGACGGACACTGGACAATATACAATACTCTGTATAAGTCCGCTGGGTTGATAACTCAAAACATGTGCATCGCAGATTGAAAACTGTACCCAGGCGATTTCCTCAAACATCACCAATTACAACGAATTCCGATATAATGAGGATGATCTCCTAATTCCCAATAACTTACTCCCACTCATCATCTGTAAAACTATACAGATATGAGAATGAAACCTGGTAAATATATACCCTGGAGTAAGTAGCTAATCGGGAAATCAGTTTTCCATTAACAATGTAATGAAACATGAAAATGTTTCGTAGGGGTATCCTAGTATTCTTAGTAATGCCTCTTTCATAAACCATTTCATGACTATAACCGTATATTTCTTTGCCATCTCTCCAAATCCCTTTATTTGTCTTTATTCATTACCTCCTGTACACCATCGTTAGGCTAAGTGGTTTTCTTCCTTCTCTACCGTTCGGCACCAGCCTATGGTTTGGAAGAAGACTATCCAGTAAGCATAATAGGTGTACCCTCATAATCCTAGGAGTATTCGCAACTTGAGAGAAGGTGGTGATAAAAGACAACTGAATAATACCTTATTCTATTAAAGGTGAAATAGGAGTGGCGATGAAGTACTTGGTTTGGTCGTGAATGATAGCAGTCGCAATTTACTTTGCCCTCTTTCTAATCTCTTTATTTTGTCTTTACATATTACCTTCTGCACACCCTACTTAGGCTAATTGGTTTTCTTCATTCCCTATCTTTCGGCATCTGCCTATGGTTTGGAAGAAGACTATCCAATAAGCGTAATAGGTGTACTCTCCTAAACTAAGGAGCCCTCGCAACCTGAGAGAAGGTGATAACAAAAGACAACTGAATAAACTAATTCTTTTTCTCTTGAACCTGGATCCATCCTCGAAGAAGTTCCTTCGAGTTCGTATATAACTATACGATGGATCTATCCAATGGAAGTGGATGTCCGTAGTAATACGGGGTGTTCTGAGAAATGCAAAGGGTAAAAGAAGGAGCGACAAATGACTTATGCAACTAAGACAATCCAAAAGCCAGTAGTTTAAGAAGGTTCGGTCAACTTGGTCACTGAGTCATAGTCTAGGGTCGGTCAAAGGTCGCTGCCAAAGAGAGAGAGAGAAAAGAAACACTCTGCGTGCACTCTAACCTAGATCAGAATGGTTATCACTTTATCTAATCAGGAAACCTCCCACTGTTATCTCAAATTCTCCTCCAAACCTGAAAGAAGAATTAGTCGAGATCATCCGAAGAGTAAACCAACTCATCAGTGAGAATCGGGATCCAACTATCATCGCATGATAACTTGATGGAAGCCACTCAAGTTATCACACTCCAAAAGTATGCGCATGCCTGGCAAGTTTGCTGTATGTTTGAAACTCCCGATGTGATTTTTGCCCCATGCTCTTATGACCTTGACGAAAGCCAACAAATCATAAGTCACATGTCAAGTTCTACCCGTCATTATTCAGGTTAATTTGAACCCACCCGTACATACCCTTGACGAAAGTCAACAAGGTAATACGACTGTCCCAAACCAACACATCTATCTATGCTACAAATGAATACCCAGCAGCTACCAAACATTATGCCTTGACGAAAGCCAACAAACATAGCTTGAATACTACTGACCATCCATAAGATACGACGGAAGGCTACGACTATTTTTTGGCGAAAAAACCTTTAACGTAATGAACTTGATTTCGTTGAAGGAACCTGATAGCATTTTATAAAAATATAGTGACGAAAACCTTTTGCTAAAGAGGTCACTCCCGGCGAAGGGATCTCGGCTCTTTCCTCGTGGAATGAGGTGCATGATATTTCAACTGAATACCGCGATGCAAAGCAACTTGTAATCGACTATAGTAAAGTTATTACCCTGACGCAAACTTCTGCCCAAGGGGTCACTCCCGGTGAAGGGATCTCGGCCCTTGCCTCGTCGAATGAGGTGCAGGATATTCTAAACTGAATATCACTATGCAAAACAAAAAGAAACGTCTTTGTAATAACACTTTTTAAATTGGTTCCAACAACATCAAATATATGTTTGTTTTATCCTTGCATTGATAAGAATCAATGCAGTCCCATCAATCAATCACACCAGAAAAGAACAAAAATATAATGTACGTATATGCCATCCGCATTCATCACTGGGTCCATCACCCGTTAGGTTACTTAACTAACGACAGAGCGGGGACTGGACTAGCGCGGGTGTAAAACATATATATACCAATATACAGTAATCGCTCCAGGCGTGATAATATGCAACATTACAGAAAAGTAATAAGCATCACAGAATAATACAGATAATCTGGGATCCCCGGGTTTCCCAGAGCCGCTACTGAAACCCGACGTTCCCCTGGTCGTGTGGATAGCCTGTGCAATGAAACCTAGACCCCTACGGGTGCGGCAAGTTACCCGCCAAAACCTGAAGCGAGGCAGCCCCCTTACAGCATAGTGAATGGACCACCCGTCACTTCACGGAATCCGGTAACCTGAGCACCCCTCCTTGGGTCAACCTGTACCCCCTACGAGTGCGGCGAATAGTCTGCCAGTTCTAGAGTGAGGCCCCTTTGCCTCTCAATGCCATGAGATACGGACCTGTTGCCCTCTAGAACCCGGCTATTCGTGCATTCCGTCGCGGGGTAATCCTAGTACTTAAAAGAAAATATATACAACGGGTACATCGATCTCAGCCCGGTCGTGCCCTAAAAGAATATTATACAAACAGGCAGTGACGGCAGTCCACATGTTGGACGCCCGTCCCGCAATATCAAATGTACAAATAAATCCAAACAGCACTACCATTGCACACTGCTATCCACCACGACATATCCGCAACATCACAACACAACATAGAACATCAACACGAATGTCGCGTTCGTAAATCCGTCTAAAAGGACTATAGTAATTAGACGCAATTTACCGCTCAAATGACATTCCCGGTCGGAGATATAATGTAAATACTGCATACTAACAAGTTTAAAATTTTGATCGACAAAACTCTCCGAAGTGGGCCCCACGTACATCTGCTGTACAGTAAGAAAATCTGGGTCCAAAAGAAATATACCAAAAACCATAATTTCCCAAGACTAACATACTGGAAAAAATTGGATCACTGTTCCCACATACTGGCCGCGGTTCCGCGGTCAAACCCTAGCTTTGACCGTGGATCCGCGGCGGTACTGTAGGATCACATGCCCAAATTTTCCCAGAATGCTTAAAAAAACCTGCTTTGTTTTCTGTGATATGTAAAATAATTTTCAGACCCTTTTAAAAATCGACAGAAACTTTAGACTTGGAATTTGCAGTTTTCGAAAATCCGTTCGATCGATATTTTAAGCGCGTTAGCACAAGTTAGTAAAGCTTAATGGTGAGGCTCTGATACCACTGTAAGTCCACGGTAGCGTCCCGGCCGTCTAACAGACGCCAAATGCGGAACAAAAACTTTTTACAAACTGGCGCTATCGCGTACTATAACCCGGATATGCCATTAAAGCTAAACTAACAAACTACAAAGTGGGTAGAAATGTTATACCGAACGATCCGAGTCCTTCGGTCTTCAACCATCATCCCACGTTTTGTTGCGGCTGCTCCGATCTTCTCGATCTCCAGTCTTCTCGTCCAGGTGGCACCACGTCGACGGATCTTTAAACGGGCTCCCGCCTCTGAACCGAGGCAACTCGATCATCAAGTTTGCTAAAAGAGATGACCAAGATTGATGTAGAGAATGAGTAGAACACTTTGTCTCGTTACGTCCAAAGTTATGGACAAACGGTTAATGAAGTTGCCTTTTGAAACTTTGATGGAAATAAAAGGAACTATGAAATTTCCATACATCAAATCTATCATAATCTTTTTCCAAAATACAACCATAGCCCACCAAAAGAAGTGGCCGGCCATTTATCAAGAAGGGGGGTGAGTGTAGGAGAGGGGAGAGTGACCATAAGATTAATGAAGAGAAATGAGTCACAAGACACCTTGCAAAATCATTAATGACAAACAATGAATCATAAACCAAGTCATCCTTTCATTAAATGAAACCAATGAAACAATAACACCACTCTAACCCAGTCACCTCTTCTAGAAACTTCTAGAACCTTCCACACTTATCAAGAAAAGATAAATCCGTATTTAAACGAATGTTAAATACGGGTGATAGAAAACTGGAAACTGACAACTTCCAAAAGCGATCCCGAAACGAATTTCAGGATAACCCCGTAACAGTATAAACATACCCGCATTTGTATCACGACCGAATACAAATGCAACTGAGACAAAGATATTATATCTACACAGTATAATACTCAGATCCGGCTTAAACCAAAGCCTACCAGTATTATCTGCCCGAAATATGATACGTGCGTAAACGCACTTGCATTTTCCGAACCCTGCCATAAAACCATACGGCCTCTACAACGTTTCGCCCGAACTTGGGAAACGGTCTGTGAGGGACTCTAATGACTCATCAACACACTGGCACTGGGTATAACCACTAGCACGTCAGAGGTACAAGCTGTACGTAACGGTTGCCTATGTATTGATTGGAAGGGAAGCTGACGAGCGAACTCATCCAGAAACCCTACTGAGCCTGACAGTGACAATATCCGTACAGTCCGGTCCGTTCGTCTAAAGAGTATCGCATATCGAGTCTAGGGGGGTGGATAAAGTCAGACCCCTAATAACGCGATAAATCGTGTCGGCATGAAGCCCATCACCACCTGAGAAACTACTGATCCAAATCAGTAATTCTCCACTACCTCGGCCGAGGATTTCAAGTGATGGCCACCCGTGCACTGTGTGACATCAACCCCCAATACCGGGAGAGATGAATCCCCGACGATCCGCTCACTGCCTCCATGTGGCTCGGGACTGTACCCAAAAAATACATGTTTGCACGTCTTCTTTGAACGTGGTAGGCTAGAAATCAAAGCACAGAGGGAACTCACACGAGACAAATGGCGATCTCAGGTCGACAAACTAACCTGTATACCTGTCACCTGGGAACTTCTATCTGATGATATGTATAATACCAACTAGCATGTTCCCGGCGAGTTCTGTCCGGTGTACTCATAACCCAATGAACACCTGTATACATTTTATGTGAACCAACTGACACCAATGGCTTGTGAGACCGGCCACCGCCTCTCGTCGGGGTCTCGACTGTATACACTAGTCTACTCTGGAGTATCAATGCCCTGTCTCAAAACTTCCACGACTATGGACACTTTAAAGATGTGCTTATAGACCCCAGCTCCTACGTATATGATCGCCATCATACTGCTGGCTGTCAAGCAGAATCCTGTGGGCTCTATCAATATGCAATAGTGAACTAAAGCATGTATACGATGATAAAGACAAACCAGATAGCATACTATCTTCTCGAGCAAGACTGTCATATCGGTATAGGTCCTTCCTCAATCATTGCAATCACGTACCTGCGATCCAATAATTGACTTTGAGGGCACTATATCCCACATACTCCATGCAATCTCACCATCTCCTGCATGTACCGTTTTGCTAACGTTTCCGTTGACTGACCAACTCGAAATGGTATGAAATGAGCGGCCTTGGTCAATCGATCAATAATCACCCAAACTGCATTGTTGCCCTTTGGACTTCGCGGTAAAACTGTCACGAAATCTATGGTTATATGTTCCCACTTTCATTGAGGAATCGGAAGTGGTAGCAATAAACCAGCAACCCTTTGATGTTCAGCCTTAACTTGCTGACACACCAAGCACTTTGCTACAAGGCGAGCAATCTCCCTTTTCATGCCTTCCCACCAGAAATGCTGTCTTAGATCGCGGTACATCTTCGTGCCTCCAGGATATACGGAATACGCGGAACTGTTTGCCTCCTTCATAACTTCTTCCCGAATGTCTCCTTTTGGCACACACAAACGGCTACCATACCGCAACGAACCATCTTCATGAATCAACAAGTCCACTTCAATTTTTTCTCGAAACTTCTGCAATCTTGGGTCCTGTAACTGCGCTGCTTTAATATTCAAGATCAACGACGACTGTACTTACAGCTGCATCAAACACATCCCAATCCTTCCCCAGATGCATCGCTGTGAAACACCAATCCTCCGGAATCGTCTGGTACGGTCAAACTAGGAGCGGTTATCAATCTCTGTTTCAATGTCTCAAAACAGACACACATTTATCCGCGTGTCGTCCTTTTACTAGAAGAACTGGAGCTCCCCAAGATGAATTGCTGCTGCGAATCCAGCCCTTCTCAAGTAATTGACTTCTTCCAACTCCATTGGTGCTATTGGATAATACGTCTTTGAGATTGGTGCTGCACCAGGAACAAGGTCGATTGCGAACTCCACATCTCATCTCGCGGTAAACCCGCGTTGTGCTCGAACACGTCCATGAAATCTCGAACTACAGCTGGCGCTTCAACTTCTATCGACGAAAGAACATTGTTTGTTGGCCTAGCCCAACACTCGACTGGTCCGACAGAACAGCTTCTTCCAGCAAAACAACTCCGAATTTCCGGGAATCTGGAAAATCATTTTCTTTACCCTACAATCAATGTGAGCGTGGAAAGTGAGACCATCAATTTCCAAGACAACTTCATAACTGCCGGTATCAATTACCAAGAAATCTGCAAATAACTCCCGTCCACAAGTAACTACAGAACAATCCTTATATTCTTTACTAGTTATGATCTTCTCATTCCCAGTGTGTATGTCCCAACAACTAGACAGGGTCGTGCAAGTAATCGAGTGTGTAGCAGTACTCTTGGATGACACAAAACAATGGGATGCATTAGAATCGAATAATGCTAATGCGGGAAAAATCACGAATAAGTAGGATACCCGAAACAACTTCATCTGAGTCCTTGGCCCCTTCAGCCGTCAGGGTAAGGCTCGAGCTTGATTGGGTCCCTGAGTCAACTGCTTCTGCTCCTAAAACTGCTTCTGCGGTGGCCTCCGAACATCATCTTTCATGCGAAGTTTCGACGGACAAGTGTCAGTGGTATGATCAGCTGATCCGCAAATAAGACAAAGTCCAAGTCTCTTTCGACAATCTCTCCAGAAATGACCCGGTCATTGGCAGTAATCGCACAACACCCTTCCTTTTTGTTTGGGCAAAAATGGCTTCTTCATTGGTATAACGCCACGTCTGTCCACCGGAATACCTCTGCGTATAGGCGCTCGATTCGGCGTAAACGCCGGCTTCCATACCGTAACTGTTGGCTGCTGCGTATTTCCAGTCTTCATTGATTGGCTCTGCTGCTCTCGAGCCGCTTTAAGTACTTGTGAGAAAGTGGTCAAACCCAGAGATATAATTTTCCTCTGGATGTCCACGTCCAAACTACGCATGAACCTCCTTGCCCTATCAACATCATTGGCAACCAAAGGTCCAGCGAATCTACTGAGCCATGTTCACTCAGCTGCATGTACATCTACGGATGCGCCGTTCTGCTTCAAGCCGATGAATTTTTCTTCCATTTCCTCCCGTGCAGTCTGCGGAAAGAACTTCTCCAAGAAGCACTGCGAGAATGTTGCCCAACTGATCGGCTTGGGCAAACGAGTCTCCTCTACAAGTCACCATTCACGGGCATAGTCTACCAATTGGATGCGTACTATATCCACTCTCTTGTCCTCTGGAATCTGTGCTGCGACGAGCAAATTCTCCGTATCGACTAGCCACTGCTCTGCTGGCAACGGCTCTTCCAGACCAGTGAAAACGGACGGACCAAGTCTCCTGAAATCCGCCATGGTACCCACACTCTCTATTGATTTGGCCACAACATCGTTTACGGATTGCTGGACGGTCCGCAAACCTTCCTGAAAATCTTCGGCTTGCCGCTGGTTTAGCTCAGTCTGCCGCTTCTGGTTCTCTAGCAAGCTACGAATTACTCCAAGTAAGGCGGCGTCATTCACAGGCCTCTGGTACGTCTTCAAACTTCTGTCCGTCATGATTCTGCAACCATTACACCAAAGGGGATTAGTATGATAACAAGATTCAAAACTTGCGATGAATGATAATCATGAATCAAGGATATGAACCAAGACTAGAACTCTAAGTTACTTAAATAGAGTACCGCATTGTAACCATGCCGCGGTACATAGTTACAATCACATAACTCCACTCAAGTCACCCAAATCCTAGTATCAGAATCAAAGGAACATGGAGAAACAATAGGGAATCAAAAGTTCCAAGTCGAGATGTAAAGAGGTTTGCATATCGCCAAGGTAAGGATCAGGAGGAAGCTAAGGCTTCAGGAGAAGTTAAGATTCAAGAATGGCAAGATGGTAAAGTGGCAGGACATGTTCCTAATCATGAGTATTCTGATTCGTGTATTGGGTCCAATACCCAACTATAAAAGAATCAAATCCGATTAACCTAGATCCTATGGCTTTGATACCAAACAAACCCTGTCACGTCCTGCTTCCCAGAGTGCGCTAAGATAGGCACGTGACAGAGCCAACCAAGCTACCTGTGGATAGGAAATATCCCTCCACAGTCACATTACGGCTGTAGAGATATCAAGAACAATAATAAACAACTATCTAGTACATGTCCATGAACCAGAATAACGGGTCAAAAATAAAATAATGCGGAAGCAAAAAGATCCAATACAATAATAACTGGAATGTACGTCCCATAATGCGGTCTCACATCAGGAATGAAAATACTGAAAGGAAACTAAACTAAACTAATAATAGGTCCTCACTGCTCGGTCTGTTGATCAAAATACTCCTGGACAGCCTGCGATAAAGATAAGGGATTTGGGCTATGCAAAACCCAGACGTCAGTACTTCATAATATCAATAATTTTAAGCAAGCGTGATGTAATGAAATATGCAGGCATGAAGTATGAACAGTAACAAGTCATCAGAAGCAAGTAAACCGTAGCATGAATATAGATCAGTGAACAGGATATAAATAGGTGAAGTGCAGTGAGTAGTCTAAACTGTGCTATAGGGTTATCTACTCTAAAGTTATTCGAAATCAATTAATGTAATTCTCATCGTAACCCATCGGTCTATGCCCCGTTCATTCCCCACGGGACCACGGTAAAATGATGTAATAGACTGTAAGTTTATGTCCCGTTCATTCTCCACGGGACCACGGTAAAATGATATAATAGACTGTGAGTCTATGTCCCGTTCATTCCCCACGGGACCACGGTAAAATGATATAATAGCCCTTTGAGTTACGTTCAGCTACATTCTTGATTTTCCCATACCCCCAAGTTATGTGTGTAAGTCAAGTATTTATAAATATGAGACTAATGCCAACACAGGATCAAACAGGAACAGGTTTGTCTGTACAGACAACAGGATATGTCCATCGGAAAAACATGTCAGGATTGTCAGCATTAGAATCGGGATCAGATAATATGTCAAGTAGTGATATATCAGGTCATGTCAGGTAGTGTACATGTATCAAGTTATGTCAAGTAGTGGTGTATCATGTATCAAGTCAAGTAGTAGTATATCAGGTCATGACAGGTAGTGCACATGTGTCAAGCGGATGCTCATACTAAAACTATAGTAAGTACGGATGCACGGTAAAGCATGGATGCAAAAATATTTTGTCAGGGGTTACATCATGACTATGTAGGATGCACAATTATCAAGCATGATCCATTAATACAACAGTAACATGAAATAATATGGTCTCGGCGTGCAACTACATATGTAATAAACCGTACGGATACAGACGGATACTATAAAACTGTAAATCGGTAAAATTTGCTAAATATTAAAACACGAGCGCTATTATTTATTAAATAGATATTGATATAATAATATTAACATGGATAACATATTCAAACCGATTAATAACTATAAAAGTGGGGTTGATTAACCATGCACAAGAAAGTTCCGTTCAGAAATTCAGCATCACCCTGATTTGTAAAATAGCTTAAAAATAACAAACGTTCTCCAAAAGGGACGTGTCTTATACCAAAACAAAGATAATTCAATAAGGTTTTCATTTTTATAAGTATAAGCATCTCAGGTTCTCCCTACAAAAAAGCTATGAATATTCGAAGTTGAAAGTTTGCTGCTGGAATTTCCCTGGACAGCAGTTTAGAGATATTTTCATTTGCATTTTACGTTATTTAAAAAATTTATTTTGTAAGTAAATATTTCATAGAGTTATAGTATTCTGAGTTATCTTCGTAACGAACTAAAGAACGTATACTAATGATTTTTCTATGATTTATAATGAATTTTATAAGGTAAGGTGTACAGTAAATTTCAGATTTGTCGTATCTGCTTTTCAACGACGTTTCATGTGTAAACTATAATATTTTTAAATGTATAATATTATAAAATGCAGATTATAAACTAATTAAAGATAATAATAAGAAATATTACGACGATTTATATTTTAAATGATATGGATGCAAACGGGTATCACATAATCGTAAAATGATAAATTAACAAATGCCGAACATATAACTAAGCAATATGAAATGTAACTATTCAATTTGATGCAGTATATGATAGTATAGTATGTAACAAGATAAGTTTTCATGACCTAGATCTGAAATGATATGAATGGATGCAAACGGAACATCGAAAAGTTATAAAACTAAATATGGGGTGCATGATTTTAAATACAGGTATTCTATTGTTAAAATAGATGCGTCTAAAGTAATGTAGCATATAATTAAGATTGATTTGCATGCCTTAGATCTGAAATGCACCATATAAATGTAAACGGAACGTCGAAAGGCTGTAATGTGAAACATGCGATGCTTGATTTAAAATTCAGGTGTTATATTTATTTAAATAGGTATATAATGAGTTATATAGCATGTAGCAAGATTAACTTGCCTAGACAAAACAAGAACGGATGTGTACGGAACGTCCTTCATCGGCGAAATGTCGCGACGCGCGCACGGTACACGAAACGGTTCCAAACAATGCACGAGGGTGATCACGCAAGTCAGGTACGTTCACTGGATCAATCGGATCGTCAGCGACGAGCACGGCTCCGGCGGTGATCACCGGAATCAAGAAACAAGATCAAGA
This sequence comes from Agapanthus africanus, assembly GCA_030015575.1. Taxonomy (NCBI): domain Eukaryota; kingdom Viridiplantae; phylum Streptophyta; class Magnoliopsida; order Asparagales; family Amaryllidaceae; genus Agapanthus; species Agapanthus africanus. Next base: position 123,761,109 of record JASDDO010000001.1, read on the forward strand.
AAAAGAAAGAAGAAAGAAGAAGAAGAAGTAAGAAGAAGAGGCTGTGTATTAAATAAGGAAAGAAAAAATTAAATAAATAAAATATATATAAATATATATATGCAAAAGAGAGAGAGAGAGAAAGGGGTTTCTAGTTTATTAGGAAATTAGTTTAGATTTAAATTTAAAAATTCTTTTATTAGTTAACTATATTTTAATTTGTATCAATTTATAAAATTAATATTATATAAATAAAATTTGATATTTTGGTAAATACAAACATAGTCCAAAACATGCCCAGGTCGGGTCTAAAATTCAGTTTTAAAATACGAAAAATATACATGTCGACCAAAATAAAAAATGAATGTCCGGATAACGAAAAATGCATACCCCCAAGAACGGATGCACGCACGTGCGCGTAGCCATCCAAACAAGTCCGTTTCACTGAACGGGATGAGAACAAGATACGCGGATGCTACCACGGGGCTAGAGGTATCATGCAGGCCATGCAATGTATTTTTAAAATATTTTATGTGATTTAAAATGTTATATTGTAAAAATGCAAATGCCAGATAAAATGCCAGTATTCAAGATGTATAAATTAAAATGAAAGTGCATGAGTCAATATAACAGGTCAGAATAAATCATAAACATGAATCAAGACTGGTTTCAAGCATGTGGGTCGGGTCGGATGAAAATACAAATGTCAAATACACTATTCGCACCCAAAACACAATAATTCAGGAAAATACCATAAATAAAGAAATACATGAACTAGAACTGGTATATATGAACTAGGGTATTACAATACTTGATGATAACGTAAATGTACAACTTTATCGTAAACGCAAGAAAAATTTACCCTAAACTAAAAACTTCGAACCCTTAATAATGAAACGTAAACGTAAAACCTATTCAAGTTAAATGTTCAAGTTAAAACCAATATATGATACTCAATGATAATATGAAACTTTCATATTCTCATCGATACTGATATATGAAAATCAAAGCGCGACTTAGTCCCCGTCTATCGGTTAACATACGTTCGATGTTCGTCGTGACATAGAACTATACGAAGGTTGTTAAATATCGGACGGTATAGTTCGGTACTAACAACCGCCGTATAGTCTATGTGACGAGAAGATTCAATCGTATGATAACCGATAGATTTGTTCAGTATGGACAAGTTAGGAATGTATAAAGTAAACACCTGCATTCATTTGTGTTTTTATCCGTTTCGAGTTATTTCGTCGGTACTTTTCTGCTGGTTCTCCGTGTACAAAGATAGATTAGATGTTCATTTCAACGTTGTTTCACAGCTTTGAAATGGTTATCTATTCTATTACAGTGTACTCGGAGAACAGCGGGGAGGTGTTGCCAAAATTTACTCGAAACGGTTGAAAGCACAAGCGAATGGGTGTCTTCTCTATACATTCTTAATGGGATAGAAGCCTTACCCCCGATAGCCGAAACACACATATACAACACGAATAAACAACATATACACACTGACAACTCTACACTTAAGCGAAATCATAAATTGAAACACACATATATAGAATACAACTCATATATGGGTATCCTCAAATCTAACTTTGATTATCGATAATTTATTTTTTTCAACGACAAACGCACACACAAAGCATATACACGGGTTTTCTCCTTTGTCAGTAACCATCCCGCTCTTAGATTTCTCAATATAGTCATCATAATCTACAATTTATATGTTATACAGTCTAATATGGCCCATGAGTACATCAGAGTTAAGGAATGGATGTATGTGGATTGGCAACAACGTATGCAACCTAAGTTTGTCGCAGGAGAAGCTGCTTTTATTGAATTTGCACGCGCGCATAATAAGATCGTGATAGAGAAGATTCTCTGCCCGTGCTATAAATGTGGGAATAAGTACTGCCAGAAGGTAGAATTTGCAGAGCTTCATATCGTTAAATATGGTTTTACTAGACTTTATACAACTTGGCTATATCACGGGGAAGGAGAAGAAGACAGTAATGCGGCAGAAAAAGAAGGAGAAGATGGTAATGCGGCAGAAGAAGAAGGAGAAGACGGTAATGCGGCAGAAGAAGAAAAAGACGGTAATTTCTTTCGAGGAGAAGAAATGGAGGATATGGTAGAGGCTGCCATAGGTGAATCTATTCGTACCGAAAATGATATTCCTTCCGGTCAAGGACCGCGTGCGGATAAGTATGAAAATTTCATGAATGATGCTAGAAAACCAATTTATGAGAATGCAAAATATTCCACCCTCTCATGGTTCGTCCAACTTTTCCAGATTAAGTGCCTAAATGGATTGAGCAACAAATCATTCACAATACTTCTTTCGTTCTTAAAAGATTCTATGCCCCCGGGAAATAACGTGCCCGACAGCTGGTACGGAGCCCAGAAGATGATGTCTGATTTGGGTCTAAAGTGTGAGAAGATTCAAGTATGTCCTAAAAATTGTGTGTTGTACCAGAAAAAGAATTCAGATTTGAAAGAGTGTCCAACATGCGGAGAGGCCAGGTATAAGCCGAAAGATTATGATAAGAAGCCCGATATACCTGTCAAGATAGCACGATACTTTCCCATAACACAGAGGCTGCAGAGGCTATTCAGGTGCAAGAAAACAGCTGAGGCATTGATTTGGCATCACCGTGCTCCTCCAAGTGAAGATGGAAAAATGAGTCATCCAAGAGATTCACCGGCATAGAAGGATTTCGATAGGAGGCACGAAATATTCAGTAGCGATCCTCGCAATGTCAGGCTCGGACTCACTAGTGATGGCTTCTGCCCATTCAACTATATGGCTGGAAGCCATAGCACATGGCCCGTTGTAATGATAGTTTATAATCTGTCACCTTGGTTGGCAATGGACCAATCATACTTTATGATGCCTCTTCTTATCGATGGACCAAACTCACCGTGAAACAATATCGACGTCTATCTCCGACCTCTGATCGAGGAGTTAAAATCTTTATTCATTGATGGTATAGAGACTTACGATGCAAACACAAATACAGCCTTCATACTGCATGCGGCTTTAATGTGGACAATTAATGACTTTCCTGCGTATGGAATGCTATCAGGTTGGTCCGTACATGGTCACAATGCATGTCCTTATTGCCATCAACATACAACATTGAAATTCTTGAATTTTTGCATGAAAATTTGTTATTGCGGCCATCGACGTTTCCTGCCTCTAGACCACCCCTACAGGTCAGACGCTGTTCATTTTGATGGTCATCAGGAGTTTCTTGGACCTCCAGCCCCATTGTCCGGAGAGGACGTGACTGCTCAGTGGGATGGTTACAATAATGTGACCATCGGCATGGATCCGACAAAACAGGTCAAACCACCATTCTGGAACAGATTAAGCATTTTATTCGAGCTTCCGTACTGGTCAATAAATTTAGTGCGCCATTGTCTGGACGTCATGTACATAAAGAAGGGAGTATCCGAGCATGTAGTCAACTTGCTTTTTTGTAAAGACGGAAAATCGAAAGACAACCTCAATGCTCGGATGGATCTACAGGACTGGGATATTAGAAGTGAATTGCATCCTAAACCGATAGCGGGTAAACCAGGCAAGTTTGTACTTCCCAATGCCGCATATCATATGTCACAACCGGAGAAGAAAAGATTCATGCAGGTGTTGCATGATTTGAAAGTTCCCACAGATTTCTCAGGATCATTCAGTAAGAAAATAAAAATTGTGAAATGCAAGATCGATGAGATGAAAAGTCATGATCACCATGTTATTATGGAGCACCTTCTCTCATTAGCCCTCAGGACTTTCCTTTCCGAATCGGTTGGTCTAGTAATCAATGACCTATATTATTTTTTCAGAGAATTATGCACTAAAACACTGGATGTTGCGACGCTGGAGAAACTAGAAAATTCTATTTCGTTGATACTTTGCAAGTTTGAGCGTATTTTCCCACCATCATTCTTCGATATCATAATACACCTGACGGTTCATCTTGCAACTGAGGCTAAGTTAGCCGGACCGGTATAATATCGATGGATGTATCCCGTCGAGAGGTACGTGCAATTTTTCGTTTCGCACAATTTGTAAAATTATTGTTGTCCTGTATGCTCGTATTTATTTATTTAATATATTTTTCTTTAAATAACTCTACACTCTAAAAAAGTATATACGCAATAGAAATCGACCAGAGGGTTCTATCATGCAAGCTTATCTTCTAGATGAAGCAACCATATTTTGTTCCCGCTATCTGGACGAGAACATTGAGACGAGACTTAACCGGCCTCGAAGAATTCAGGACGAGCCATATGGTAAAGCCGATTATAAGAGGGTAGACACTATGTTTATCAACAAGATATACCGGTTTATTCTCCTCAATAGCGCATGTCTTGAAAAAATTAGAGAGTGGGTTTTTTTTGGATTAATTGTTATATTTGTGTTTGTGCGTGTATGAAATGATATAATATTAATGTCATAATTTATTGTCGAGAACAAAATTCATTTTAACGAGGTACGTGAGGGGCATCCTATTTGGAACGATGAACGATTGGAAAAATATCATCAGGATATTTTTTGCGATTGAGTTGCGGATCATGTAAGTTATTCGAATAACATGTTATTGCTACCAGTTTTAATCTAAACTTATATCGTTATGTATTTATCGTAAAATTTGTTTTGTTAGATCCACGATCCGAACTTGTCTGCATCATTAGAGAGTGAGTCAAGATATTTAGCTTAGTTTCCTAGTATGGAGGTTGCATATTATAAAGGATTCGGTGTCCTTGGATACAAATTCGAAGTTAAAGACAAAGAAACATCTAGAACCACTCAGAATAGTGGGATTGCGACGGTAGGATCGGATGGTGTGATTTATTATGGATACTTAAATTGTATACTTGGTATCCAATATCCCGAACGATCAGAACCTTTTTATATATTTCAGTTTACTTGGTACGATACACGAACCGATACGGATAAGTGGAGAAGCAATCTCGGGACTTGGAAAGATGAATATGGATTGACCAGTGTGAACACACTTCGATTTTACGGTCAGGAGGATCTGTTTATCTTTCCGAACCAAGCGTTCCAAATATACTATTCACAGTGTTTGAAGCATCCGGGATGGAGTGTTGTATGCCGTTGGAAACCCACGGATGTTTACGATGTCCCAGAATTCGAGGACATCGATGAGGATAAAGAAGAGAGAAGACTTAGAGTGCTCCAACCGTCTGTTTCGAAAGACGGGCTGTCTTCGGCTGATCATGAAATTACGTGGGTTAGAAATGATATCGATGATGAAATCCAAGTAGATATGTCTAATGCGTCCACGAAACGAAAAAGGTTATCAGTAATATTATATTATTACTTCACATTTTACGATCTATACATATATAGCATGCATATGTAATGATTGTCTAATGCGTCAACGAACCGTTTTATCTAGATTTGATGACGATGAAGGGAGCATCGAGCCGCAGCAGGAGCTCCAGCCGCGGCACCGGCAGAGGCAGAGGCAGAGGCAGAGCGGTTCTGCCGCCCGGAGAGCTACATAGGGAGCTTCAGAGGGCCGGTCTTGCATCCCGATCGGAGACCCCTTCGGATGCCTCCTTCCGTGTGGACTTTGCCACACCTCCAGGTATATTGCACGCATATTTATTTTGAATGTAATATTATAGATATACATGCATATTCATGTCAAAATTACTTATATATCCTATAGTTTATACATGTTGATTTAGAATGTTATATTATTGATATACACATTATTTTTGCAATTACTTATATAGTCAATGTTTGATTGTTTAATTATAGATGGTGCGTCCACGTCTGGTGCAGGGGCCACTCCCGTCACTTCCATACCCTCTGCTCAGTCTGCAGGTTTGTATGAATAAATATAAAATATTTATTCATTTTACATATCCTTTAAGAATAAACATGAACTTCATGTAATTTTATCAATATTTATTTTCTAGTTGGAGATGCGTCCACGTCCGGATCACCGGCTGTTCCTCACTGGAGGAACTATCGTCCCGCTCGTGTTGCTGCCCAGGCCTAGGTTCGTGCTTCTGTCGCCGGAGGTATATATCACACTTCAATTTTCGTTAAATCTTGATTTCTTAATACCACTTTTTCTTAATATTGATTGTCTTGATATTTCTTGTAGATGCAGGCCATCCCCATCCCGAGATGGAGTCTCGAGGCCCGAATCAGTCCCACAGGCTGAGGCCCGACAGAGCTAGGAGGGAGGCATCATTCCCCCTCTTCTTTACCCCTGATTATCGTTATACCGGCGATTATACCGAGAGGTTCGGCCGGTATATAGGGGATGAGAGCCGCCTCATGAAGAAGTATCCACTTCATGTTGAGTGGGGCGACCAGCACCGGCGCTCATTTTTCCTCTTCTGGGATCAGGCTCGGGTATTAATATATAATTTCATTTGACTTAACCAATATATTTATTATTATTTAACACTTGCAATTTAATAACATTGTTTTTTTATATTTGCAGTTGGATTACGACTTTTAGCCTGTACCCGACCCTGATTACCCTGAGAGAGTGCTCGATCTTCACGCTCTGTACCATGGCCTGATGAAGAACATGCAATCAACGGTCCGATACAATAGGAACAAGCTGAAGATCGACTGCTATTCCCTGTGGATGGAGACCCCCGAGGCAGAGAGAGCGGCTCTCTTACATACTCCGGCCTTTGCGAGAGTTGACGTAGATACATGGCTTCTCTTGTGCCAATATTTCGACTCTCAGCGCAAACAGGTTTGTATTTTAAATGTAATTCATTGTTTAGTATATAATTTATTTTTTTGTGTTGCTTAATTAGAAAACTAAATCTGAATGTGTTGTGCAGAAATATGTCGATCAAAATAAAGAGAATAGGAAGTCGGCGAAGAAGGGTCGCCCCACTTATACAGGTAGCTCAAGGAATATTACTCGTGCCATGGAGTTATCGGTAAATTACAATAGATCTACCGTGATATAATGTAATATTAAGAGTTATTTTATAATATATGTAAATTTTTCGCGAATTGCAGAGAGCTTAGACCCTAGCGCAGGGTGGTACACAGAGCGTGTTGTCCGCTTATCTTGTCGTCCACGGCACCTCGACAGATCCTTCCATGGGCGAGCTTCGATTCCCCGACACCGCTACCCAGGAGTATTGCGTAAGTGTTAATATTTATTCTAACAGATTTGAAACTTTTGTTTTGAAAAGTTCAAATTTAAATGATATACTTATATTTTAATGGTTAATGTGGGTGTAGGAGCAGGTAGTGGAGCAGGCGGAGGCACCGGGGATCGATTTTACTGGACAGAACGATCCGATACTGCTGACCCCAGTTCTAGACGCCGCACACGGAGGGCACCACGGAGGTTAGGATAGAGGCCTAGGACTGGATCCTAGCAGGGCCCATATGAGGTTGGACTCTACTCCGGCGGTTACTTCCCTTACCCCCGTGAGCCACGTTTAGAGCAAGATGTTGCCACCTTGAAGACCACCGTCCAGGAGTTGAAGGAGGTGATGGTATGTATACTACTTAATAGTAAAATATTATATCATATTATAGATAGTAACATATCCTACAATTAGTAGCCTGAGCTTATTTGGCTGTAGACTTAACTTTGATTAATCTTAGATTGAGGTTTCGCAATAACCTGATAATGAAACTAATTCGACTAATACACAGTTCTTAATCGTTTACTACACACAAAATTGAACAGATGCGACAGTGTACTTCGGCTGCGGATCCACATGCATCTCCTTCGGCTGCGGCTTCGCAATCCACTATCTCGGCTGCGGTTGCGCAGACTACTCCTGCAGCTCCACAGCCCGCTCAGACTCCCGCACAGTCCGCTCCTTCATTGGTCGAGTTTTTGACGACTCAGGGCTGCACCGAGGAGCAGATGCGCTAGATTACGTCGATTATCAGAGGTGGAGGAGCTGGACCGAGTTAGGGTAGTTGTATTTATATTTTTGAGAATGTATATACTTATCTGATACATATTGTATAGATTTTGGACGATAATGGTTGGTGATTGTTTATGAACGATAATTTATCCTGATATCGTATTCTGTGTGTCTATTTCTATTATATATTATGCGTGAGATATTGATTATGAATACTTCTGTATTATGTCTATTTCTATTATATTTATCCTGATATCGTATGATGTATATATTATTGTGCACATGACGGGTTAAAAACAAGAAGCCTTTTTTTATAAAAAAAACCCTGATATTATGTCCCTACGGATAAAGCCGTAGGGTCATAAGTTGCACCTACGGATTAATCTGTAGGTTCAATGTTTACCCCTACATATTTATCCGTAGGGACAAAATATCAGGATAATTGACATTTTTTCCCTATGGATTCAGTAACAAGAGTTACACGTGTCCCTACGGATACACCCGTAGGGGCTTATCTGTAGACCTACGGCTAACTCTGTAGGGGCCGGAGTACTGACATTTTATTCCTATGGATTCAGTAACAGGTGTTACACGTGCCCCTATGGATACACCCGTAGGGGCTTATATGTAGACCTACGGCTAACTCCGTAGGGGCTGGAAGTTGCCCCTACGGATAGCAACGGAGAGATAAGTATTTTATTTTATAAACCACTAAATTAAATTAATTTTTTGTCCCTACGCATAAAACCGCAGGGGCAATTTTTACTCCGTAGGGGCATATTGAGGGTGAAGACTTGCATCCTGAGCCGATTGCACCTACGGAGAATTTTCTAGCCCCTACGAAGATATCCGTAGGAGCAGTGTTTTGCCCCTACGGGTAAAGCCATAGGGACAACCCCTTATTGTAGTAGTGTGTCCCTTTGTGTTCGTTGCATCTCTTAAGCTTATAGTCTCCTTTTTCCATAGAATATCTGATACTTTTATGCACCAAAGTGAGAAAATATCTCAAAGTCTCTTTTGGATTATACTAAAGAGTACAGGATAGAGATGGTTCAATTCCAAATAGTTGGGCTATCTAGAGCAAGCACATCGATCTCATAATTAATTGTGATGAACTAAACCGAAGTAATTAGGATGCAAGCTGGCAACAGTTGATGAACTTGATATACAAGGGGATGTAAGATGAGCTATCTAATTCAATAAAAGTCGTATTCTAGTCCTGCTACTTGTGATCATTCATGTTCCCACCATGCATATAACTTCAAATGCTTTTCCACTGGAAATAAAGACAAAGAAGCAAAAATTTGAAGCTCTAAAAGATAAGAGAGAATATCCTTTGCAGGTTTCAAGAAGGCGGTATTTCCTGTGTTTGAATTTGTAGGGTCATCGATGCAAACAGAATCGAATACCATCACCGAATTCAAGTGGAAAAATAGAATAGACAAGGAGAATGACTTGTGTACGTGAACGCTAGATTGGCTTGAACCTGTTGATTTCATCATTTGGTCCGAAAAGACAAAGTTTTGGCCAAGTAGACTGCGGGACCACTCTCACAAGATGGCAACATGAGCAGGAGAGCTAAATGATTCTGCTTGTTCATTAGCAGCTGCATGCCAGACTCCTCTCGCATATTCCCTTAATTTGGGCTTGAGACATGGAACTGGCTACAAGTAACCATGATACATGCACTTTGATTGTTATTTCCTTAGTGAGAGCATGCTTAATTATGAAGCTGCAGTGCAAGGTTATGAATATTATAGGTCTGTTAGAATACAATAGAACTTATAAAGAACAAGCAGCGCTTGACTAGCAATGCACTGGCTTTCATCAATGCCCTTGCTGCTGCTTCCCACTCCTCAACCCCTTAAGCTTGGTATCTATTATCATTGAGTATTGTGTATATATGTAGTAATTATTTTGTTTTCTCATAGTCTATGAAACTCTGTAGTCTGTATTCATAGGTTGTTGATTTTCTTTTCTTCTTCTGTGGAGATGTATACTGTATGGTTTCTTTAAGAGAATAATGGAGGAAATATGCCATAGGAGGGAATTTCCGTCGAAAAAATATGTTCTCCTTCATTTTTTTCGACGATTGGTACCCATCATCTTCATCGTTATCATCTAAGATATGTGAACACCAAATTTTATGTGATTCTACGACTTTTTCATCGTTGATTTAGTGGGTTCAAAATTAACGGTTTACCGACAACAGAACTTTTTACATTGCTAAATCAACAGTGAAAAAGTTGTAGAATCACATGAAATTTGGTGTACCCACATCTTAGATGATAACGATGAAGATTATGGGTACCGATCATCGGAAATAATGAGGGAGGGCGTACTTTTTCGACGCCATAGAAGGAAATTCCATCCTATGGCATCTTTCCTCCGTTATTCACTTTCTTTAAAGTAGTTATGAATTGGTGAAAGACGAGTAATATTTTTCTCGTTGTAAACCTTATAATCTCAAACATAAATCGGAAGACCGAGACTTTCTACAATTTAGTTACATCTCTGATCGCTTTATCATCGAGTCATTCCCGAGTCTCAAAAGAATTAAGGCTTTACACTGCTGTACGGCGGTAACTGAACCTATGATCTCCTAGATCTGAACTGATCGAAGTTTGCTCGCAGCACAATTCATCATCATCATCTATGCCTTTTTCTAGTCAAATGCGCCTTCTCATATATCTCCTTCCAAGCTTGCTCTGTCATAGTGGAAGTCTTTTTATCCTTTCCTAGAATCGTTTTCTTCGAATTGATTTGAGTCAAAACGATAACCATACGGACTTACCATAAACTGAAACTCATATTTTCTTCAAACTTCTCGATATCGAACTTCATGATTGTCGGAGACATGATGTGTGATCAAATCAAAACATGATGTGCTAACAAACCCTAAACTTCAAAATCATGATCTAAGAAAGTGGGAAAGATGACGTAGTTGTCGTTACCCGCTGTTGACCTAGATCGCAGTATTGAAGACCTAATGGTTCCCAAAAGATCCCAAACAATAACAAAAGGCTTTGATACCAGTTTGTTGCAACAAGACAATCACGAAGCCAAACACAAACTATAAAGAGAAGCAACAAAACCATAGGCAAAATAGAAAATACGAGAACTTACAAATAGACGAATGCAAAACTTTATTAATGATCAAATTCGGAGGAGTACAAAAGCGGTGGACGATTACAAATACCTCAAACAAAACCCTAGATCTTACAAACAAAAGAGTTCTTTCAAATAACAAAAGCTATCTCAAAAAACTCTCAACTAGGATTGCTACATAATTTCTTATGATAACATACAAAAGATTTTACCAAAAAACTAATTTTCTAACTAAGCAGTTTTGACCGGCCCAATACGGCAGACGTCTGCTGAAGGACTGAACAGACGTCTGCCCAAGTATCATCGAAACACCAGAGTAACACCAAACGTCTGAACAAGGATGTTCAGACGTCTGGCCTTCATGACTTCAGAAGACCAGAGTGCTCACAGATGTCTGGACTTATAGGGTCAGACGTATGCCTAATATAAGTTTGTGCATACAGAGCCTAGGCAGACGTCTCGAGCTTTAGCTCCAGACGTTTGTCGCCTGTCTTGTAGATAACATCGAATCTCTAACAACTTCGCGATCAATAGGAAATCAATAGGGATCAAATGTGAGGAATACACAACAAAAATAAAATTGGAAACGACCAACAATAATATAATCTCAAGAAAATCTCTATACTTGTAATGCAAAATCCTTTTTGAATTGTATTACTTCTTAAGATCTCACATGGGATTTGAACGAAAATCAACACAAGCCATGTGAAATGTTTTTTGTTGGAAATAAATAAATCAAGTGGATAGATAGGAAATTCTTTTCATTTCCTTCTTTATCTTTACTTTTAACATGCCACATCATAAAATTATTATTAGAAAGAAAAGAGAAGAGAGAACTAACTTTGATTTGAAATTCAAAAGTCGGTTAGAATTAAGGGTAAATTTCAAGTTGATACTATGAACTTTAAGTCATTTCCCCCCAAAACTACCTTAAACTTTTAAAATGATGCAAAACTATCATGAACTTTCCTTGTACCAGAAGACACCCTAACGGAGTTGACAATTGATTGACAAAAAAGAGAAAACGACTTAATTAATACCAAACATATATTAATTCATAGAAAAAATTAGTTTTTAAAATTGATATATGTTGGGTATTTTAGTCATTTTATCTTTTTTTGTTAATCACATGTTAACTTCGTTAACAAGTTTTTTAATACAAAGAAAAGTTTATGGTAGCTTTGCATAATTTTAGAAGTTCTTGGTAGTTTTGAGGGAAAGTGTTTAAACTTCATGATATCAAGTTGAAATTTAGCCTAGAATTAAATAAAAGGAAATGGTATTTCAAATTCCAAAATAACATTGATGGTTTTCTAGATTTTTCTACAAAATTTATAAAATGGCATTTTGTCCATCTCATGCCTCATGTGCTCATTTCTCTTACACATGAGCCATGGGCTTTACAAAAATTTGGTTTTATGCCCATTTTTCTTACATTTATTCATAATAATTACATCAAAATTATTTATTACATAATTTTTATTTTGGCATGGGGGAGGCCGGCCGCGGGGCTCGACTTGGACATGGGCCCACTTGACCTGGGCTTGGGCCTGCTTACTTGGGATTGACTTTGACTTTAACTTAATCAACCGGGGTGTAATTTTCGACCCTAACAGTAACCTCTCCTGCAAGTACCACTGTCGAACCGCAAGTGTATCCTTATATTTGGATTTCACATTCAATAAGGTGTTAAGTAGTAGCTCATATACGTTCTTCTCGATGTGCATGTAGTCTAAGTTATGAAGCAGATTGAGATCGTACTAATATACCAACTCGTTGAAAATGGGATTCTTCCTCAGGTGACTGCCAGCACCTCGTGGAATTGTATACTCTGTTGTCCCCCCCCAAAAAATATTACCAAAACCTTGTGTGGCCTCCTACAACTTCAAACCCATCAGCTCAGGCAAGGCACGCCTATGCTCTTTTCTACCATTGAACTTGCTGCAATTACAATGATATGGATGATTTATATCAAACCATTGATGGTGACCTGTGTAGCACTTGATCTTCCACATGCCTACTTTAGGATCACAAACGGTTTCCTTAAGACATATTGGGTAAGCTTTGTAAATTTTAGTGCTCCATCCAGACAACATAGCATATGCTGGAAAATCGTGAATTGTCCACAAGAGTGCCACAAGAAGTGTAAATGTCTTCTTCTTGTGGGAATCGTATACCTGTATACCTGGCTTTTACAACTCCTTCAGCTCCTTAATCAATGACCTTAAGTATATATCGATGTTATTTGAAGGAGAGGTACTTTCAGGGATTAATAAGGGCATCTATGTGTAGGAATACTTCATATTCATGTTGGCTATGGTACCCTCAAGTCAATTATTGGATCACATGCATGTGATTGCAATGATTGAGGAGGACCTATACCAGTAGAACAGTCTTACTCGAGATGATAGTATGCTATTTGGTTTGTTTTAATCATCGTGTACATGCTTCAGGTGACATTACAGATCACTATTACATTTTGATAGAGCACATAGGATTCTTGCTTGACTACCAGCAGTATGATGGCAATCATATACGTGAGAGTTGGGTGGTCTATAAGCACATCCTTAAAGTGTCCATAGTCGTGGGAGTTTTGAGACTGGGCATCGATACTCCGAGAGTAGACTAGTGTATACGGATCGAGACCGCGACGAGGGGCGGTGGCTGGTCTCACAAGCCATTGGTGTCAGTTGGTTTACCTAAGATGTTTACAGGTGCTCATTGGGTTATGAGTACACCGGACGGACTCGCCGGGAACATGCTAGTTGGTATTATACCTATTGTCAGAAAGCAGTTCCCTGGTGACATGTGTACAGGTTAGTCTATCGACCTGAGATCGTCATTTGTCTCATGTGAGTTCCCACTGTGCTTTGATTACTACCCTACCACGGCTCAAAGGAGTCGTGCAAACAGGTTTTAGTTGGGTACAGTCCCGAGCCACATGGAGGTAGTGATCGGATCGTCAGGGGATTCGTCTCTCCCGATATTGGGGGTTGATATCGCGGTGTGCATGGGTGGCCATCACCAGAAATCCTTGGCCAAGGTAGTCGAGAATTACTGTTCTAGGATCGGTAGTTTCTCAGGTGGTGATAGGCTTCATACCGACACTAAATGTCACGTTATTAGGGGTCTGACTTTATCCACCCCCTAGACTCGATATGCGATACTCATAGACGAACGGACCGGACTGTACGGATATTGTTACTGTCAGACTCAGTAGGGTTTCAGGATGAGTTTGCTCGTCGGCCTCCCTTTCACTCAATACCAGGGCAGCCGTTACGTACAGCTAGTGCCACTGACGTGCTTGTGGTTAAACCCACCGCCAGCGTATTGAAGAGTCTTTAGAGTCCCACACAGAGAGTTTCCCTGGTTCGGGCGAAACGTTGTAGAGGCCGTATGGTTTTATGGCAGGGTTCGATCATATACATGCACTTGTGCACGGATCATGATCAGATGGGTAATACTTGTGGGCTTTGGTTTAAGCCGGATCCTAGTATTATATTGTTGGATTATTTTCGTTTCGTTGTATTCGTATCCAGTCGGAATACAGATGCGGGTATGTATATACAGATGAGGGGTATTCTTGTAATTCGTTACAAGATAACTTTAGGGTTGCCATTTCTTTTCTTTTATATTGTATTAGACATTTAGGGTTTTCTTTAAATATTTAATATTGTTGTGATGGAGAGTGTGAGTGCAAGTTTTGGCATTGTGCATTGATTCATAGCACATGCACTTGGTGACTTATGGTATTGGGTCAAGTGTTGTTTTGTTTTGGCAAAGATATTTGTGTGAGGATTTTTTCTTTATGTGCTCACAATAAAACACACATTTCTTTAGCCAAAACAACACAAGAAAATTGAGCAGATACTTTTCTTTGGTTGTTTTTCACTTGGCCAAAAACTTGAGCTCACACTCTTCATCTCATGGCATCTTCTTCAACCTCCACCCATTCCCTTTCATGAGTTGAGAATCCTTGGGTGTTTTGAGACAAACTATTCACACACTATCTCTACTTCATCTTGGGTATCTAGGTTAGCAAACTGGATGCTCGAGTTGCTTCGGTTTTGAGGCGGGAGCCTGTATTATGAACCCTCGACGTGGATCTTCTACAATGTGGGAATACCGGAGATCAAACTTGATTGGGGGAGCCGCGAGGAGCTTGGGACAGAGGTAGAAAACCGAAGGACACGGATCAATCGGTATAACCTCTCTAAACTCCTTTTATATAACTAGTATAGGATTAATGGTACGGTCCGTAGATTAGGGTTCCGTTAGCGCTGGGTTTTAAAAGTTTTTGTTCCGCATTTGGCCACGGATTGATGGCTGGGGCGCTGCCGTAACCTAACAATTCATCTATGGAGATAGATTATAAACAACAAGAGTAACTGGCCATATACTGTGATTTGCACCATGGCTGAACGACTCCATGCCATCTGCAGATAAACCAAGTCTCGACATCTGCAGCAAAATCTTCATACAAGGCATCAAAGCGTTTCTACTCTTTACCATCGGTTAGATGTCGCAGGACTCCGTCCTTAGTGCAACCATTTGCATACCACGACATACTTTCAGCAGTTTTGGATAACAGAAATAATCGCCGAGGTCTTTGACTGATTGAGAAATATCGCAAAACTTTTGTCGGAATTCGTCTAGGAGTATTGAGTGTAGATTTATCTTCACCGGTATCCCTTCGAGGGACGAGCCACCTAGATAACTTGCAAGTTTTACATGTATCTAACTTGTTATCCTCCTTTGTCCAGTATAACATGCAATCATTAGGACACGAGTCGATTTCTCATAACTGAAACCTACATCCTTCAAGATCTTCTTCGTTTCTGTTAAATTTTTCGACAATATCGCTTTTGGGTAAGTTTCTCTTTGCACCTCAAGAAACTGATCAAAAAACTTGTTAGTCCAATTATTTTGACATTTGAGATGAAACATTTTGACAATCCATCCCAACCTAGAGATGTTTGCGCCTTTGAAAAGAGGTACATTCACATTATCCATATATTTCATATATTTTTCCAATTCTGTATCGGGGAGACTACGGATATCTTCGTCTCTGGTATTAGGTTCGGGAACAATATTAGGATTATTATGCATGCCAGTTCGAAGCTCGTCCAACATACTATTCAAACCCGTGTCCCTAAAATTCGTATGACGAGAATCATTTGGCATAATCTAATGACTCGTGGACATGTCGACTATCGGTATCGCTTCTCCATGATATGTCCAATTTTTTCATGACCTAATTTAGGAACGTAACTGGCACTTAAATCACGCAACGTCTAGGCGTAACGAAATTCAAGTAAGCCGAAACCCAGAAATCTAAATCGTGAAAAGAAGTAGAGTGGTAAAACATTTGTTTCAAAATCTCATCCTTTTTAAAATCTCCAGTTGTTACTAAAAATTTCGGCAACATTTCTTTTGTAAAAACTGATCCGAAAACGGATACAAACATAATATATATAAAACAGCATCCCCACTTGGGAGCAAACTCACGCCTAAATACAGAACACAACCACAACAAATACACAATGCCAAAGGCGAAGAAATAAGCGAATAAGAAATGAAACAACATCGCAACATTGCACAAAAGTTGGCTCACACAAGCATGACACCCAAAGTCACATATAATACAAATATCGAAATTCTCAGTCTCGTCTTTAAGTCAATACATACATGCGGTAGATGGAGAGTACTATATACAAGGATAAGAGTACAAATAGAAAGCACATGAATACTCGCCACCCACCTACAAAATATATCAAGCCCAAAAGTAGCGGTATCCGCAGAAATAGAAGAAGCAGAGTGTCCCGCCGCGACTACACTGAGGATCAGCTCTGCAAGACACCGTGGCACAACGGGGGTGAGTTGCCAGCTCGTGAATAATAAATAACATCATACGTGTAATCGCAAGTATGCACGAATAGAGACAATTTCTAATATGAGGTTATGATGGCATATGTATAACAGTGTGAATGCACCATAATCATGAGCAAGGTACAACATCGGGATGCAACAACTATATGAACAGAGCATGTCATAATAAGTCCTGAATGTGAAATAAAACAGCGATACCATCGATAAATCATCATAAAAACCGGTGTTAATCAACGACACCCAAATCCTAATATCTCAGGCACCGTCACTCTGATCAGTCCTCATATCCATCTCATCATATAACTCCGAACGGTATCCTCCGGATATCTGCCGAGTTTCCATACAGTCACCGGTAGGTAATGCTCCCCTGCCGGACTCAACGCCTTTCTATACGATCTTCTTGCCCCGGGGTACCATACCGGTCCCACTATGTACCGCAGATGGTTCCTCCTCACTCCTCGAATCGGATATACTTATCACTCAGAACTGAGAACATCCACGGTGGACATCAAATATCATGTCAGGAAAACCGCAAATCTCATAAAACATCTTATGAGAACATGGTACTAATATCAATGTATGTATGATGCTGACATGATGTGTACCAGTACAATAACGAGAGTATAACTATCAATTAAGAATGTAATACAATGCAGTCATTCATAGCAAATTCTATAGTGTGCGTATCATGGCAATTACCAACAGTGTGTGTGAGCATATGAATCAGTGCTTGTGCGACATGAACCGTCGGTAATGGTGCAGTGTCCTACTGAGGATATGTCAATGCATAATAGGTAATAGGATGCACGCTATGATACTCATGCACAATAACAAATGTATAGGCATGCAGTATAGAGTTTTATAACTAGAATCTCGCCATCGGCGCTTAACGCTATACAAGCGATTCCCCCGTAGATGTTAAATCTACTCACCAGAACGGTCTCGGGCTATATGAATCCGACCGCCTCCTTCCCCTTCCTAGATGCGTCTGAAGTCCCCGCAAACGATCCTATCATCGCACAAAACCATAACGTGTGAGGTTAATAAACTTTTCGATAAGACACGGACACATACGCAAAACTAATGAACCAACTCCCACAAGCTATCATGTGTTAGCATGGCGAGCTAAACGTGTGCAGCGACATCCTAGACTACCCCTAAAGCTGCTAACCACACGAAACACCTAAAAGAGAGTCGGATAAATCCGTATCGCACTTTATCGAAATACTTGAAATATAGCAAAACAGTCCCAGATTTTCCTATACAAGCAATTAGGGAAAGTTGCACATGCCAAAGGCCTACATGCAGTTCCAGAGAACCCGCAACCAAGACCCATGACCCAAGTCCCCACACTGGCCGCAATTTGCGGCCAGATCGAATAAATTTGTGGCCTAAAAATTGAGGGATGGGCTCAGGTTTTGTGGTTATATTCTAGGCCTCTAGACTAGCTCTTAATGATGGCAACTTCCCAAAAAGGTATCTGGGTTGATAACAGATTCGAACATAAACCTAATCTTAACTAAATACGGTATATAACACTAAACCCAAAACATTAAAGTAGTTTAGCGAAACTAGTTAACAAAAGGACTTCCCTTAGAACCTAGTTAGGAGTTTTAGATCATTACCTCACCAAAAACTTGAAAGAAACCCTAGCCATGCAAGCACCAAGACATCTCAAGAGGGGTTAAACATGATTAATGGAGGGTTTAATGAAGTTTTGTGATGCTTAGGCTCAAGGTTGAGGTGGAGAAAATCTTCATGAGGAAAGTTTGGAAGAAGAAGAAGAACATAAATGAGAAAGAGAGAGAGTTGAGGGTTGAGAGGATGAGAGAGAGAGAGAGATGAGGGGAGATGGATCTTGAAAGCCATCATCTCTCTCTCTCTTCATTAATTGCATATCATTTGGACATTTATTTTATGACTTATAGTTAAGGCTTAATGTTTCAGTTTGATCCATCAATACATCACACCCACTGTTGGGGGTAAGGTTTTTATTCCATCAAGAATTTATAAAGCATACACCCCTGCGTTTGTGCTTTCATTCATTTCGAGAAAATTTCGACAGCACCTCCATGCTGTTCTCCGAATACACTGTAAAAGAAGGAATGATAACCATTTCAATACTGAATATCAACACTGAAATGATCATCCCCTCTATATTTGTACACGGAGAACCATCGAAAAGGTGCCGACGAAACTAATCTCGAAACGAATGAAATACACAAATGTAGGGTGTGTTTGCGTTATAAATTCTTAACTTATCCATACTGGACAAATCTATCGGTTATAGTACGACTAGTTTTCTCGTCACATAAACCATATGACGGTTGCTATAAACAAACGATTAAACGCTTAGTTTTGTCAACCATCATATAGTTTAATATCACGATGGAAACCATTGCGTATATAACTGATAGACGGGGTCAAAGACACGTTTCGTTTTTTGAATATGAGATCTTCGATGATAACATATAAATATCATGTTATCATCGAGTTTCGTACACTTAGTATAAAATTTTCGTGCTATTTTTTAGTTCAAGGTTGAATTCACGATGGATATGGTTTAGAAACTTATTTGCAAAAGTGCATTTTTATATTTGAGTGAAAATTCCCTCCGGTGCGCAAAATTGGATGGGTTTTAAACACCGTAAAATTTTCATGTATCGAGAACACTTGTTCCATTGCTATGAATATTTCAAATCAACCACATGCAATTGGTCCATCTAATGATAAGGATTTCAATTTCATAAATTGATCTCCTAATATTTAATTTTCATGCAATTTTCACACCCAAATAAGAAATAATATTTAAAAAATTTAAAAACTTACGTGTGGCGAGGAGGCAGATGCGATGGTGGATAGCGGCGGCTCCGGTGGATAGCGGCGGCAGTAGTGATACAGAGAGTTTGTGGCTGCGGTGGCAAAGGAGACAATGGCGGTAGCAGTTGCGGTGGTGGCAAGAGAGAGCGAGAGGACTTACCGGCGGCGACTGCGGTGGCGGAGGTGATGACGGTAAGGAGGGAGGCGACTAAGGCAGCTACTGGAGAGGCTATGGGAGAGGGGGAGGCGATGATTGTTGGAGAGGAGGGGGAGGCTGCTAAGGAGGTGATGGGAGAGAGGAGATCTAGGAGAGGGAGGCGGCAAAGGAGGCGGGAGAGGAGAGAGGCGATCAAAAGAGGCACCTGCTACTAAAGAGGAAGAGGGAGTGATGGCTTATGGATTTTCATAATCCTACTATTTAGTTTTGATGATTTTATACAATATTATTAGATTTATACATGTGTTTCATATTGCATATTTCATAATACTGTATATGTGTTTGGTTGTGTTCACTACTACAATAGGGGGTTGCCCCTACGGATAATGAAATCCATAGGGGCAGATTTATTTTGGCCCTATGGACTAATCCATAGGGCCCGACGGTTGTCTCTACGGTTCCCGACGTTTTAATTTAAAAATATTAAATCGTAATTTGTTGTTTGCCTCTACGGAGCCGCAAACCAATGACCTACGGACTAATCCGTAGGGACATCTAAATGGGAATTTAATTAAAATGGCACAGAAATGCCCTACGCTGATCATCTCTCTCGCGCACGTTAACTCCCAAAATTCCCAAAATCCCCAAATCTCTCGTTCCCACCGTGTCCCAATTCTTGTCGTCGCCACCGCCCTTCGTTTCGTCGTCGCCACCGCCCTCGTTCTTCCTCGTCGCTGATTGCGCGCGTTGTCGACCACCGATCGAGTGTCTCCATCGTCTCCTCCACCGCCTACAGGTTAGTAAATCTCCAATTAAACATAATTTTGATGATTTTAGGGCTAGGGTTCAGGGTTTGGGTACCGATTAAGGTTAGGGTTAGTCATCGGTTGGGGTTAGGGTTAGGGTTAGGGTTGGGGTTGCGGTTGGGGCTGGGGTTGCGGTTGGGGCTGGAGTTCGGCTGGGGTTGCGGTTGGGGTTGGGGTTGGGGTTAGGGTTAGGGTTAGGGTTGGGGTTCGGCTGGGGCTGGGGCTAGGGTTAGGGTTAGGGTTGGGGTTGGGGTTCGCTGGGGCTAGGGCTGGGGCCAGGGTTGGGGATAATGAAAATTTTGTATAGAAAATTACAATGGTTTATAGGCCTATAATCGATGATAGAGCGACAGTTTGCCTTTTTGGGAATAAGACAAACGAGAGTAGAATTAACAGCCTTGGGCACCTCTTTATGTTTGAAAAAATATTTCCCAACTTTAGGAAAAAGCTTTGCATAATGCAAGTTGACCCTGTACATATCAATCCCTTTGTAAGTCTATATAGAGCATCATTTCTCTGTGCCCCCACTTTGTTTATGGGCGTGGGCCATGGATTGATGTATGACAGGAATATTGGCCATGGAGCGAGGAGCGAGATACTATCGGAAAACTCTAACTAGAGCAAATGTCGACGTGTTGGCTGCTAACTTATTATTAGGTTGAAAAAAGGTGTGCCTATAGATGTGAGAGTGGAAGAGTCAAAATGGTGAGTGTGTAGTGCAAGTCTTGATTCAACAATTTTGCTTGGTTCTGTAATAAACTGGAGTGGATACTGGACTCTAACCCTAAACCTAAACATTTACCTAGGGGCAAGATTTCATGATATATGCAAATTATAATTTGAGAGGAAAATAAAAATATTACATGCACCCTCAAGATGGCTAGCATACATGAAAACACGTGTGTGAAGATTATTCAAACTTAATCATTCATATAGGCAGAATGCGTTGTTTCAAGTAAACTTACCCAAATTTACCTAATTAACCCTAACCAACACCCTAACCCTTTCAAATTATCAATAATTAACCAATATTAACCCTAGCCTCTAATTAACCCAAATTAACCCTAGGCTCTAACCCTAAACCTGATATGTCTGAAATCATATTAGAAATGATATGTCTGCAATCAAATTCTGCATTTATATTTTGTGAAGTAAAAGTTTTTTCAAAATGAGAAGCTGTCATATGAACAATCTGTTTATGCTCCTCAAAACAAATGCCTTCTACATTTTGTAACTTTGTAATTCTGTTTTGACATCTTCTGACATTAACCCAACAATGAAAGAATTTGGTATTTTTATCACCATCTGAAATCTATTATTTCCTTGATTTATGTCACGCCCCGCTTCCCAGAGTGCGCTAAGATAGGCACATGACAGAGCCAACCATGCTACCTGTGGATAGGAAATATCCCTCCACAGTCACATTACGGCTGTAGAGATATCAAGAACAGTAATAAACTATCTAACACATGTCCATAAGCCAAAATAAACGAGTCATGAAATAAAATAATGCGGAAGCAAAAGATCCAATACAATAATAAACTGGAATGTACGTCCCATAATGCGGGCTTACATCAGGAATGAAAATACTGAAAGGAAACTCAACTAAACTAATAACAGGTCCTCACTGCTCGGCCTGTTGATCAAAATACTCCTGAACTGCCTGCGATAAGGATAAGGGATCTGGGCCATGCAAAACCCAGACGTCAATGCATTATAAGATCAATAATTCTAAGCAAGCAGGATGTGATGAAGTATGCAAGCATGAAGTTTGAACAGTAACAAGTCATCAGTAACAAGTAAACAATAACATGAATTTAGATCAGTGTACAGGGTATAAACAGGTGAAGTGCAGTGAGTAGTCTAAACTGTGCTATAGGGTTATCTACTCTAAAATTATTCGAAATCAATTAATGTAATGCTCATCGTAACCCATCGGTCTATGCCCCGTTCAACCCCACGGGACCACGGTAAGAAGATATAATAGATTGTGAGTCTATGTCTCGTTCAACCCCACGGGACCACGGTAACAAGATGTAATAGCCCTTTGAATTACGTTCGGATATATTCTTGATTTCCCCATACCCCCAAGGTTATGTATGTAAGTCAGGTATTGATAAATCTGGAGCTAATGCCAACACAGGATCAAGCAGGAACAGGTTTGTCTGTATAGACAACAGGAAATGTCCGTAGGGACAACAGGTCAAGATTGTCGGCATTAGTAACAAGATTAGATAACATGTCAAGCTGTGGTACATCAGGTCATGTCAGGTGGTGTACATGTATCAAGTCATGTCAAGTAGTGCACATGTATCAAGTCATGTCAGTAGTAGTGTATTAGGTCATGTCAGGTAGTGCACAAGTATCAAGTGGGTGCTCAGTATCAAACTGTAATAAGTTTGGGTGCACAAAATCAAGTATGGAGTACTAATATAACAATAAAATGAAATAATGTGACATTGTATGCAAATAGATATAAAAATCAATGATATGGATGCACAATTATCGATTAGGGTTACATTTATAGTTCCAATACTAATTAGGATGCACTTTATTAAACATGGGGTGTTAATATCACAGTATTATGTATTAATGTGATCTATAGATGCGGTTACATATATTCTAAATGAGATGGATGCAAACAGGTATCCGAAAACAGTAAAACTGTAAAATGGTAATGTGGGATGTACAACTAAGCAATATGAGATGTAAATATTCCATTAGATGCAGTATATTGTAGTATAGTATATAACAAGATAAGTTTGCATGCGCTAGATGAAAAGTAACACGTACGGATTCAGACGGATGTTGAAAAACGGTAAAAGTAAACATGGGGTGCATAATTTGAAATACCAATATTATATTTTGTTAAAATAGATATATATAAAGTAATGTAGCATGTAGCAAGATAAACTTGCCTAGACGGATCAAGAAACGGATATGTACGGTACGTCCGACGTCGGCAAAATATCGCGACGCACGTACGCACGGCATACGGAACGGGTCCAAGTAACGCACGAGGGTGATCACGCAGGTAAGGTACGTCGTCTGGATGGTCGGCGTCGATCTCGGCTCCGTCGAACTACGAGATTATAACATTCAAGAATCAAAGAAATGAAAAGAAAGAAAGAAGGAAAGAAGGAGGAAGAAGAAGAGGAAAGAAGAAGAAAGCTTACTGGGGTTGCAGAGAGGAGGTGTGAGGGTGTCAACGGCGATGAACGGAGCTCCGACGATCTAGGGTTTGGTTTTAGAGGAGTTAGGGTTCTGTTGCTTGCTGGGGTTTGGGTGCAGGGAAGAGATGAAGAGAAGAAATGCAGAGGAGAGGGAGATGAGGAGATGATGATGGCGGTGGTGTGAAGCTGGGGTCATTGGAGGTGAGGGAACGGCGAAGAGGTGAGTTGGTGTTGCTGGTTTCGATGGGTGTAGGGTGTGTGTAGGGGCTCGGGGGATGAAGAAGATGGTGGAGGAGGAGATGAGGAGGCTCTAAGGGAGTTGAGGAGGCAATGGGGATTATTAGGGTTAGGGTTTGAGATGGTGATGGGTTGAAGGAGATGGGCTCGCTGGGTTTTTATAGGAAGATGAAGACGCCGAGAAATAAAGGGTTGTTAGGGGAGGTGAGCGTATCACACGCGCGGCGACACGACTCGAGGAAGGAACAGTGATTGTGAGATGAGAGAGAGCCGTGAGAGGAGAGAGAAAGAAGAGAGAGACACAGCGGGGGAGAGAGAAAGAAAGAGAGAGAAGAGAGAGGAGAGAGGCCAGGCGAGAGAGAGAGAGAGGCCAGGCGAGAGAGAGAGAGAGTTTGTTAAAGGAGTTAGGATATAAATTAGAAAATATTTTTGTTAGTTATATGTATGCCCTAGAGGCCATTACTGTACATACGATGTATATTGTAGTGGATGCTTGGACATATATAGGGAGGACTTTCATGCTCGACATGATAGTACGCTATCTGGTTGTACTTTATCTTAACATGTATTCTGATTGTCTCTATGTTACATGTTGATAAAGCCCTTAGGATATGTACTCGACTACTGGGACTATGATGAGATCATACTAGTGGGGCCACAGTAGTCGACGAGTACATCCTATAACTGTTTCCAGTCGAGGGTGTATCGAGACAGGGCATCGATACACCAGAGTATACTAGCGTCTACGCATCTTGACCCATATGATGAGCGATGGATGATCCCATATCCATCGGTGTTTGATATCAAGGATGGTGTACGGGTGCTCAGTGGAGACTGGGTACACTGGACGGACTCGCCGAGAACTCCCAGATGGTATTATACCTTACGTCAGATGGCAGTTCTCCGGTGACACTGGTACAGAGTAGTCTGTTGACCCGAGATCGTCATAGAGACTTGTGTGATTCCCACTGTGCTTTGATTTCCATCATACCACGTCTAAGAGGGCATGCAAAAAGGTGGCTTTTGGGTACAGTCCCGAATCACATGAAGGCAATGAGCGATAGGAGGGGATTCGTCTCTCCCGGTATAGGGAGTTGATGTTGTGCTGTGTTCGATTGGCTATAACCGGAAATCCCTGGCCAGGGTTGCTGAGATTTACTGGTAAGTGTTATTAGTAGTTTCTCGAACTGTTATAGATCTCATATCGACACGACTTATCGAGCTACTGGGGTCTGACGTTTACCACCCCTGGGCGAGATATGGGACATATCAGATGACGAGACCGGACTGTACGGTGGTATTACTGATTGGATTCGCAGGAGAACTAGCGGGCTTGCTTGTTGATCTTCTGATCGCTCAATACCCGGGTGGCCGTTACGTTTAGCACACCGCTTGCGGCTTGTGGGTGTTTGATATGATCATCACCTACTGCCGGCGTATTGACGAGTCTTTAGAGTCCTACACAGGGGTTTCCTGGCTCAAGCGAAACGGAGTAGGAGCACATATGTGATATGTGCGGGACCGAGATTAATACGATATGAGATACCGTATTCTATTCTCGCGATTCGTGACATTGATCGGTTGTATGCGATATAGCCGGCTTATCGGATCAAGTGTTGATTCGATAAGTTGTTACTTTTGATATTAGTCGCTTATAGCCGGATTATTAAATCAAGAGTTGATTTAATAATTTAATGCATAATTATATATTTGATATATTATATTGCATTAACTAGTATTAGCTCACTTATGATTTATTTTCTCACTAGTTTGTGCACTTTGTTTATATGTGATATATGCAAGTGTACATATTTGTATCATGCTTGATGATACATCAAAGTTGGGTGTATGGGACTCATACCAAGATTAGGGTAAAGATTAGGGTTATTGTTTTATCTTAAGATTTAACAAAAAGGTTTAACTTAGTCAAAGTAATCAAGCTTGAAGAAGCTTGGAGAAGCTTTGACAAAGTCCACTCTTTTGTCATTTCTTTTGATATTCTTTAACCTAACCTTTAACCTAATGCTTTGGTTAATTCTCTACATGAGTTAAGCATGATAGCTTAACTCACCCATGGTTACATTATTGATTGGATAAGTTTTCATTTGGATGGGATTATTCTTGCTTCTTCTTCTTCTTCTTCTTCTTCTTCATCAAGCTCCATCCAAAAGCTTACTAGCTCCAATGGTGCCATGAGAAAAAGAGTGAGAAAATCAATTCTAAAGTGAGCCCACTTCCTACTTCTTCATCCTCTACCAC
The DNA here is from genome assembly GCA_030015575.1 of Agapanthus africanus. Taxonomy (NCBI): domain Eukaryota; kingdom Viridiplantae; phylum Streptophyta; class Magnoliopsida; order Asparagales; family Amaryllidaceae; genus Agapanthus; species Agapanthus africanus. The sequence continues at coordinate 123,787,442 of JASDDO010000001.1, forward strand.
TTGCTATGTAGTAGAGTGTGTTCTCTTCACAAAGTTTATGACCTAGTGAAGGAATAGCTTGAGTTAGTATCTCCCCGACGTAGATCATCTTCGGTCTCGAAGTCATCGTAGCATGCACGTTCGTTCTTCTCGTGGAGCTTCTCTAGAGTCTGGAGTTCACGATCGCAGCGATGGGGATGTCTACACGGAGCTAATGAAGTGAAGGACCGGATCTACAAAGGTTGTAATCCCTTTCACTTAGTGTTAAAGTTGTTAACATGCTAGTTTTCGCCTAAAACCTAGTTTAAAGATCCGTATTAGAGTTGTTCGGCACGACTAAAATTTTAATCGGGTATGGTTGATGCCTCGTAGACCCTTATGCGCGTGCCTAGCAACCCTACAATTTTAGTTAGTTTAATAAAAGATTTTAGTTATTAAGAAATTTAAACGGTTAAATTAAATTTAATATTATATTAAATAAATTTGAATTTTGGCGGGATGCAAAAATATTCCAAAACGTGCCCGGGTCGGGTCTAAAATTTCAGTTTTAAAATATGAAAAATATATGCGATGACCAAAATTGAAAACGAAAGTTCGAGTAACTAAAATGCATACCCCCAAGAACGGATGCACGTACGTGCGCGTAGCCATCCAAACAAGTCTTTTCACTGAACGGGACAGGAACAAGATGCGCGGATGATACCACAGGGTTAGGGATATCATGCAGGCCATGCAATGTATTTTTAAAATATTTTACGTGACTTAAAATGTTATATGGTAAAAGATGCAATGCCAGATAAAAACCAGTATGCAGTATTCTTGAAAGTGCACATGTCTATGTAACAAGTCGAGATAATTTATAAATATGAATCAAACAAGTTTCAAGCAAGCGGGTCAGGTCGAATGCAATGTAAAATGTAAAATACCATTCGTACCCAAAACACGATAAATCAAGAAAATACCAAAATAAGCAAATACGATAACTGGAACTGGTATAAATGAACTAGGGTGTTACATTATACCCAACTACAAAAAGAATTTCGTCCTCGAAATTCCAAGAACAAAGAAAGATTAACACTCAGGAAACTACAAGAATAAGTGTGGAAACTTCTGTCGAATCTCATCTTCTCGTTCCCAAGTTGATTCTCCGTGCGAGCGATTTTCCTAAGAAACAAGTACGAGAGGGATAACCTTGTTCTTAAGAATATTTTCTCTTCGATCCACAATCGACATCGGTCATTCCTCAAAGGTCAAATCCTCTCTTACAGTCAGCTCCGAATGATCCAACACGTGTGTTTCATCTCGAACATACTTACGGAGTTGAGATACATAAAACACGTCATGAACATTCACCAAAGATTGCGGTAAAGCCAATCGATAAGCCACTTCTCCAACACGCTCCAAAATTTTGAAAGGCCCTACGAGTCGAGGACTAAGCTTGCCTCGACTCCGAAAACGAATCACTCCACTAGTAGGTGATATCTTCAAGAACACCAGATCACCAATAGTGAACTCTAGAGGTCTTCTCGATGTATCAGCCCAACTCTTCTGTCGATCTTGGGCTGCTTTCATATGATTCCGGATAGTATTAACCTTCTCAACTATTTGCACGATCAAATCCGGTCCTAATAATCTTCGCTCTCCAATATCATCCTAACAAACAGGTGAACGACACTTACGACCATATAATACTTCGAATGGAGCCATCTGAATAGTCTCCTGAAAGTTGTTGTTGTAAGAAAACTCCACCAAGTATAGATGATCCTCCCATGAACACTTGAAGTCTAACATGCAAGCTCTCAACATGTCTTTAAGAGTTCAGCATGCTCTTCAAGACTCCTCGAGTTGACCAGAATATCATTGATAAACACCACAATAAACTGGTCCAAGAATAATGATAAGATTCGGTTCATCAAGTCCATAAATATTGCCGGTGCATTCGTGACTCCGAATGGCATCACTAAATACTCGTAATGTCCATACCGAGTTCGAAACGCAGTCTTGCAAATATCCTCTGATTTAACTTGGACCTGATGATATCCGGATCGCAAATCCAGCTTCAAGAATACCCTCGCGCCACTGAGCTGCTCGAATAATTCGCCAATGCGAGGGATTGGGTACTTGTTCTTAATAGTCACTAGATTTAATTCTCGATAGTCGATGCACATCCTTTTTGTGCCATCTTTCTTCTTAACTAGAAGAACTAAAGCTCCCCAAGGTGAATTACTGCTGCAAATCCAACCCTTCTCAAGTAATTTAGTAACCTGCTTCTTGACTTCTTCTAACTCCACTGGTGCCATTGGGTAGTACGCCTTTGAGACTGGCGCTGCACCAGGAACAAGATCGATCGTGAACTCCACATCTCGTTTCAGCGGTAAACCTGAGATGTCCTCAAACACGTCCATGAAATCTCGAACTACAGCTGGCGCTTCTTCCTTATCAACTTCCATCGACGAAAGAACATTATTTGTCGGCATAGCCCTAAACTCGACTGGCCCGACAGAACCGCTTCCTCCAGTAAAGATAAACTCCGGATGTCCGGGAATCTGGAAAATCACTTTCTTTGCCCTACAATCAATGTGAGCGTGGAAAGTGCCGGGAAAATCCATTCCCAAGACAACTTCATAACTGCCAGTATCAATCACCGAGAAATCTGCAAATAACTCCCGTCCGTAAACAACAACTGAACAACCCTTACATTCTCTACTAGTTATGATCTTCCCATTCCCAGTGTGTATGTCCCAACAACTAGATAAGGTCGTATAAGGAATCGAGTGTACAGAAATAAACTTGGACGACATAAAATAATGGGATGTACCAGAATCGAATAATGCTAATGCGGAAAAATCATGAACAAATAGGATACCTGAAACAACTTCCTCTGAAGCCTTGGCCTCTTCAGCCGTCAGGGTAAATGCTCAAGCTTGATTGGGTCCCTGAGTCAACTGCTTCTGCCCCTGAAATTGTTTCTGCGGTGGTCTCTGAACATCATCCTTCACTCGAAGCTTCGACGGACAAGTATCAACGTTATGATCAGTTTATCCACAAACAAGGCAAAGTCCAAGTCTCCTTCGACAATCCTTCCATAAATGTCCCGATCGTTGGCAGTAGCCGCACATTGTTCTTCCTTTCTGCACGGTTGCGACGGGCTTCTTCATAGGTACAACACCACGCCTATTCACCAGAATACCTCTGCGTGTATGCGCTTGGTTTGGTGTAAACGCTGGCTTCCGTACTACTACTGCTTGCTGCTGCGTACCCCCAGTCTCCATAGATAGGCTCTGTTGCTCTCGGGCCGCTGTAAGCACTTGCGAGAAGGTGGTCAAACCCAGAGATATAATATACCTCTGGATGTCCACATCTAAACTGCGCATAAACCTTCGTGCCCTATCAGCTTCTTTGGCCACCAAAGGTCCAGCGAATCGACTGAGCCGTGTCCACTCAGCCGCATGCGCATCCACGGATCCGCCGTTCTGCTTCAAACTGATAAACTTTTCTTCCATTTCCACCCGTGCAGTCTGCGGGAAGAACTTCTCCAAGAAACTCTTCGAAAAATCTGCCCAACTAATCGGCTTGGGCAAGCGGGTCTCTTCCACAAACCACCATTCACGGGCATAGTCTACCAATTGGATGCGTACTACATCCACTTTCTTGTCCTCTGGAATCTGTGCCACAATGAGCAAATTCTCTGTATCAACCAGCCACTGCTTCGCTGGCAACGGCTCTTCCAGACCAGTGAAAACGGACGGACCAAGTCTCCTGAAATCCGCCACGGTACCCACGCGCTCCACTGGTTTGGCCACAACATTGTTTACGGACTGCTGGACAGTCCGTAAACCTTCCTGAAAAGCTTCGGCTTACCGCTGGTTCAGCTCGGTCTGCCGTTTCTGGTTCTCCAGCATGCCACGAATTACTCCAAGTAATGCGGCGTCATCCACGCGCCTCTGGTACGATCTCAGATTTCTATCTGCCATGTTTCTGAAACCAATACACCGAAAATGATTAGTATGATAACAAGATTCAAACCATAGATCAAGGATATGAATTAAGACTAGAACTCCAAGTTACTTAAATAGAATACCGCATTGAAACCATGCCGCGGTACATGGTTACAATCACATAACTCCACCCAAGTCGCCCAAATTCTCGAGATAAACAATATGAGGCCAAAGTTTCAAGTCGAGATGCAAAAAGGTTTGCATATCGTCAAGGTAAGGATCAGGAGGAAATTAAGATTCAAGAATGGAAAGATGGTAAAGTGGCAGGACATATTCCTAATCACGAGTATTCTGATTCGTGTATTGGGTCCAATACCCAACTACAAAAGAATCAAACCCGATTAACCTAGATCCTATTGCTCTGATACCAAACAAACCCTGTCACGCCCCGCTTCCCAGAGTGCGCTAAGATAGGCACGTGACAGAGCCAACCATGCTACCTGTGGATAGGAAATATCTCTCCACAGTCATATTACGGCTGTAGAGATATCAAGAACAGTAATAAACTATCTAACACATGTCTATAATCCAGAATAAACGAGTCATGAAATAAAATAATGCGGAAGCAAAAGATCCAATACAATAATAAACTGGAATGTATGTCCCATAATGCGGGCTCACATCAGGAATGAAAATACCGAAAAGAAACTCAACTAAACTAATAACAGGTCCTCACTGCTCACCTGTTGATCAAAATACTCCCGAACTGCCTGCGATAAGGATAAGGGATCTGGGTCATGTAAAACTCAGACGTCAGTGCGTCATAAGATCAATAATTCTAAGCAAGCAGGATGTGATGAAGTATGCAGGCATGAAGTATGAACAGTAACAAGTCATCAATAACAAGTAAACAGTAACATGAATTTAGATCAGTGTACAGGGTATAAACAGGTGAAGTGCAGTGAGTAGTCTAAACTGTGCTATAGGGTTATCTACTTTAACGTTATTCGAAAACAATTAATATAATCCTCATCGTAACCCATCGGTCTATGCCCCGTTCAACCCCATGGGACCACAGTAACAAGATATAATATATTGTGAGTCTATGTCCCGTTCAACCCAACGGGACCACGGTAACAAGATGTAATAGCCCTTTGAGTTACGTTCGGATACATTCTTGATTTCCCCATACCCCTAAGGTTATGTGTGTAAGTCAGGTATTGATAAATCTGGAGCTAATGCCAACACAGGATCAAGCAGGAACAGGTTTGTCTGTATAGACAACAGGAAATGTCCGTAGGGACAACAGGTCAAGATTGTCGGCATTAGTAACAAGATCAGGTAACATGTCAAGCTGTGGTACATCAGGTCATGTCAGGTGGTGTACATGTATCAAGTCATGTCAAGTAGTGCACAGGTATCAAGTCATGTCAGTAGTAGTGTATTAGGTCATGTCAGGTAGTGCACAAGTATCAAGTGGGTGCTCATAATCAAACTGTAATAAGTTTGGGTGCACAAAATCAAGTATGGAGTACTAATATAACAATAAAATGAAATAATGTGACATGGTATGCAAATAGATATAAAAATCAATGATATAGATGCACAATTATCGATTAGGGTTACATTTATAGTTCCAATAATAATTAGGATGCACTTTATTAAACATGGGGTGTTAATATCACAGTATTATGTATTAATGTGATCTATAGATGCAGTTATATATATTCTAAATGAGATGGATGCAAACGGGTATCCGAAAACAGTAAAACTGTAAAATGGTAATGTGGGATGTACAACTAAGCAATATGAGGTGTAAATATTCCATTGGATGCAGTATATTGTAGTATAGTATATAACAAGATAAGTTTGCATGCGCTAGATGAAAAGTAACACGTACGGATGCAGACGGATGTTGAAAAACGGTAAAAGTAAACATGGGGTGCATAATTTGAAATACCAGTATTATATTTTGTTAAAATAGATATATATAAAGTAATGTAGCATGTAGCAAGATAAACTTGCCTAGACGGATCAAGAAACGGATATGTACGGTACGTCCGACGTCGGCAAAATGTCGCGACGCACGCATGCACGGCATATGGAACGGGTCCAAATAACGCACGAGGGTGATCACGCAGGTAAGGTACGTCGTCTGGATCGTCGGCGTCGATCCCGGCTCCGGCGAACTACGAGATTACAACATTCAAGAATCAAAGAAATAAAAGAAAGAAAGAAGGAAAGAAGGAGGAAGAAGAAGAGGAAAGAAGAAGAAAGCTTACTGGGGTTGCAGAGAGGAGGTGTGAGGGTGTCAACGGCGATGAACGTAGGTCCGACGATCTAGGGTTTGGTTTTAGAGGAGTTAGGGTTAGGGTTCTGTTGCTTGCTGGGGTTTGGGTGCAGGGAAGAGATGAAGAGAAGAAATGCATAGGAGAGGGAGAGGAGGAGATGATGATGGTGGTGGTGTGAAGCTGGGGTCGTCGGAGGTGAGGGAACGACGACGAGGTGAGTTGGTGTTGCTGGTTTCGATGGGTGTAGGGTGTGTGCAGGGGCTCGAGGGATGAAGAAGATGGTGGAGGAGGAGATGAGGAGGCTCTGAGGGAGTTGAGGAGGCAATGGGGATTATTAGGGTTAGGGTTTGAGATGATGATGGGTTGAAGGAGATGGGCTCACTGGGTTTTTATAGGAAGATGAAGACGACGAGAAATAAAGGGTTGTTAAGGGAGGTGAGCGTATCACACACGCGGTGACGCGACTCGAGGAAGGAACAGTGATTGCGAGATGAGAGAGAGCCGCGAGAGGAGAGAGAGAGAGAAGAGAGAGAGACACAGCGGGGGAGAGAGAAAGAAAAAGAGAGAGGAGAGAGGCTAGGCGAGAGAGAGAGTCTGCGGTGGTGGGGGCCAGAGTGTCAGAGAGAGAGAGAGTGTATTAAAGGAGTTAGGATATAAATTAGAAAATATTTTAGTTAGTTTAATAAAAGATTTTAGTTGTTAAGAAATTTAAACGGTTAAATTAAATTTAATATTATATTAAATAAATTTGAATTTTGGCGGGATACAAAAATATTCCAAAACGCGCCCGGGTCGGGTCTAAAATTTCAGTTTTAAAATATGAAAAATATATGCGACGACCAAAATTGAAAATGAAAGTCCGGGTAACTAAAATGCATACCCCCAAGAACGGATGCACGTACGTACGCGTAACCATCCAAATAAGTTTGTTTCACTGAACGGGACATGAACAAGATGTGCGGATGCTACCACAGGGTTAGGGGTATAATGCAGGCCATGCAATGTATTTTTAAAATATTTTACGTGATTTAAAATGTTATATGGTAAAAGATGCAATACCAGATTAAAGCCAGTATGCAGTATTCATGAAAGTGCACATGTCTATATAACAAGTCAAGATAATTTATAAATTTGAATCAAACAAGTTTCAAGCAAGCGGGTCAGGTCGAATGCAATGTAAAATGTAAAATACCATTCGTACCCAAAACACGATAAATCAAGAAAATACCAAAATAAGAAAATACGATAACTGGAACTGGTATAAATGAATTAGGGTGTTACAATTTATTTCTCCAAAAAAATTGAGGAAGGTTGTGTTTGTTATATCAAAAACCTTTTTGTTGAACCCATGCAACAGGTGAATGTTTAGAGTTGTTATAGATAGCTCTTACATGTTGTTTAATGCATGTACCATTGTTAAGAGAGTGCAAGGTGGAGAACAATAATTTGTTTCAACGGCACGTTTTCAAGTTAAAACCAATATATGATATTCGATGATAATATGAAACTTTCATATTCTCATCGATACTCATTTATGAAACTCAAAGCGCCACTTAGTCCCCGTCTATCGGTTAACATATGTTCGATGTTCGTCGTGACATAGAACTATACGAAAGTTGTTAAATATCGGACAGTATAGCTCGATACTAACAACCGTAGTATAGTCTATGTGATGAGAAGATTCAATCGTATGATAACCGATAGATTTGTCCCATGTGGACAAGTTAGGAATGTATAAAGCAAACACTTTCAGTCACTTGTGTTTTTATCTGTTTCGAGATATTTCGTCGGTACCTTTCCGCTGGTTCTCCGTGTACAAAGATAGATTAGATGTTCATTTCAACGTTGTTTCACAGCTTTGAAATGATTATCTATTCTATTACAGTGTACTCGGAGAACAGCGGGGAGGTGTTGCCAAAATTTACTCGAAATGGTTGAAAGTACAAGCGAATGGGTATTCGCTCTATACATTCTTAATGGGATAGAAGCCTTACCCCCGACAGCCGAAACACACACATACAACAAGAATACATAATAAACGCATCATTAAAGAGTGATTCAAGATGTTCAAGTTAAAACCAATATATGATACTCGATGATAATATGAAACTTTTATACTCTCATCGATACTCATATATGAAACTCAAAGTGCCACTTAGTCCCCGTCTATAGGTTAACATACGTTCGATGTTCATCGTGACATAGAACTATACGAAGGTTGTTAAATATCGGACGCTATAGCTCAATACTAACAACCGTCGTGTAGTCTATGTGATGAGAAGATTCAATCGTATGATAACCGATAGATTTGTCCCGTGTGGACAAGTTAGGAATGTATAAAGCAAACACCTTCATTCACTTGTGTTTTCATCCGTTTCGAGATATTTCGTTGGTACCTTTCCGCTGGTTCTCCATGTACAAAGATAGATTAGATGTTCATTTCAACGTTGTTTCACAGCTTTGAAATGATTATCTATTCTATTATAGTGTACTCGGAGAACAGCGGTGAGGTGCTGCCGAAATTTACTCGAAATGGTTGAAAGCACAAGCGAATGGGTGTTCGCTCTATACATTCTTAATGGGATAGAAGCCTTACCCCCGACAGCCGAAACACACACATACAACAAGAATACAAAACAAACGCATCATTAGAGAGTGATTCAAGATGTTCAAGATAAAACCAATAAATGATACTCGATGATAATATGAAACTTTCATATTCTTATCGATACTTATATATGAAACTCAAAGCGCCACTTAGTCCCCGTCTATCGGTTAACATACGTTCGATATTCGTCGTGACATAGAACTATAAGAAGGTTGTTAAATATCGGACAGTATAGCTCGATACTAACAACCGTCGTGTAGTCTATGTGACGAGAAGATTCAATCGTATGATAACCGATAGATTTGTCCCATGTGGACAAGTTAGGAATGTATAAAGCAAACACCTTCATTCACTTGTGTTTTCATCCGTATCGAGATATTTCGTCGGTACCTTTCCGCTGGTTCTCCGTGTACAAAGATAAATTAGATGTTCATTTCAACGTTGTTTCACAGCTTTGAAATGATTATCTATTCTATTACAGTGTACTCGGAGAACAGCGGGGATGTGCTGCCGAAATTTACTCGAAACGGTTGAAAGCACAAGCGAATAGGTGTTCGCTCTATACATTCTTAATGGGATAGAAGCCTTACCTCCGACAGCCGAAACACACACATACAACAAGAATACACAACAAACGCATCATTAGAGAGTGATTCAAGATGTTCAAGTTAAAACCAATATATGATACTCGATGATAATATGAAACTTTCATATTCTCATCGATACTCATATATGAAACTCAAAGCGCCACTTAGTCCCCGTCTATCGGTTAACATACGTTCGATGTTCGTCGTGACATAGAAATATACGAAGGTTGTTAAATATCGGACGGTATAGCTCGATACTAACAACCGTCGTGTAGTCTATGTGACGAGAAGATTCAATCGTATGATAACTGATAGATTTGTCCTGTGTGGACAAGTTAGGAATGTATAAAGAAAACACTTTCATTCACTTGTGTTTTCATTCGTTTCGAGATATTTCGTCGGTACCTTTCCGCTGGTTCTCCGTGTACAAAGATAGATTAGATGTTCATTTCAACGTTATTTCACAGCTTTGAAATGATTATCTATTCTATTACAGTGTACTCGGAGAACAGCGGGGAGGTGCTGCCGAAATTTACTCGAAACGGTTGAAAGCACAAGCGAATGGGTGTTCGCTCTATACATTCTTAATGGGATAGAAGCCTTACCCCCGACAGCCGAAACACACACATACAATAAGAATACAAAACAAACGCATCATTAGAGAGTGATTCAAGATGTTCAAGTTAAAACCAATATATGATATTCGATAATAATATGAAACTTTCATATTCTCATACATGAGTATCCTCAAATCTAACTTTGATTATCGATAATTTATTCTTTTCAACGACAAACGCACACACAAAACATATACACGGATTTTCTTCTTTGTCAGTAACCATCCCGTTCTTAGATTTCTCAATATAGTCATCATAACCTATAATTTATATGTTATACAGTCTAACATGGCCCATGAGTACGTCAGAGTTAAGGACTGGATGTATGTGGATTGGAAACAACGTATGCAAGCTAAGTTTGTCGCAGGAGTTGCTGCTTTTATTGAATTTGCACGCGCACATAATAAGATCGTGATAGAGAAGATTCTCTATCTGTGCGATAGATGTGGGAATAAGTACTGGCAGAAGGTAGAATTGGCAGAGCTTCATATCGTAAAATACGGTTTTACTAGACTTTATACAAATTGGAAATATCACGGGGAAGGAGAAGAACGCAGTAATGCGGCAGAAGAAGAAGGAGAACACGATAATGCAGTAGGAGAAGAAGGAGAAGACGGTAATGCGGCAGAAGAAGAAGACGGTAATTTCTTTCCATCAGAAGAAATGGAGGATATGGTAGAGGCTGCCCTAGGTGAATCTATTCGTACCGAAGATGACATTCCTTCCGGTCACGGACCACGTGCGGATAAATAAGAAAATTTCATGAATGATGCTAGAAAATCAATTTATGAGAATGCAAAGTATTCCACCATCTCATGGTTTGTCCAACTTTTTCAGATTAAGTGCTTAAATGGATGGAGCAACAAGTCATTCTGTCACGCCCCGCTTCCCAATGTACGGCGTAGTGGACGCGACGAGGTCCGCTATGTATATACTCAGAAGTACATACGCTAAGCGTATCTAAGCAATATAAAATAAGTACACAAGAGACAAGAAATAAAAAGAACAGCAACTTTCGTGTAGACGACTCGGCCGTCCGGCCGAGTCCGGCCGGCGACGCCGGCCCGAGTCGGCCGGTCCGCCGGCCGGCTCGGCCGAGTCGGGGTGTCGTCGGGCGTAGGTTCGCCTGATGTAGGCTCCGGTATACTCACTTTTTAGGGTTCAGTTCAACTTTTGGGGGTTATGGCCTGTGGACTGTTAGGCTTCCAAGAATTTTAAAAGAAAAATAATCTAAAAATAATGTGGGGCATGGGATTCGAACTCTGGTGGCTTGGTTCAGCAGTGCAAGGTATTACCAATGAGCTATAAGCTCCTTCTTGTAATTATTGTGGGAAAATAGATACTTAAAGTGATATCAGTAACATTAAATACTCCAAGTATACTTTAAATTTAAATCAAATTTATGTATACAAAAATTGGAGTTGTTACAATCTACCTTCCTTACAAAAATTTCGTCCTCAAAATTTACAACTTTTATTTGAGGACTAGTTTACAAAAAGGTGAGGATATTTTGCACGCATTTCATCTTCCCTTTCCCATGTAGATTCTCCTGGAGTGTCTTTCCTCCACATTACCCGGACCAAGTTAACTTCCTTGTTCCGAAGTGTCTTCACTTTCCTGTCCAGGATCTCCACAGGTTGTTGCTCACAAGACAAGTTGGGCTGTATAGTGAGCTCGGAATGATCAAGTACATGGCTGGGGTCACTCACATACTTTCTGAGTTGGGATATGTGGAACACGTTATGCACTCCTTCTAATGAGGGTGGAAGCGCTAAGCGGTATGCCACTTCACCGACTCGTTCGAGTATGTCGAACGGTCCAATGTATCTCGGACTCAATTTACCCCGTCTTCCAAATCGGATCACTCCACGGTTCGGAGATATCTTCAAGAATACATGGTCTCCTGGCTGGAACTCCAAGTGTCGTCTCTTTGCATCAGCCCGGTGTTTCTGTCGATCTTGGGCTATGTGCATTCTTTCCCTAATAGTACGAACCACATCAACGGTCGCTACTATCATCTCTGGTCCAAGAAGTTCCCTATCTCCGATGTCGTCCCAACTTAATGGTGATCGACACTTCTTCCCATATAATGCTGCAAAAGGTGCTATTCCTATGCTGGCTTGGTAGCTGTTATTGTACGCAAACTCCACAAGATGCAGGTGATCTTCCCACGATCCTTTGAAGTCTAGCATACACGCTCTGAGCATATCCTCCAAGATCTGAATAGTTCGTTCCGACCGACCATCTATTTGTGGATGATAAGCCGTACTGAAGTTCAGACTTATTCCCAAGCTAGCTTGCAGACTCTGCCAAAATTATGATCGGAACCTGGTGTCACGATCGGAGACAATGCAGACCGGTACTCCATGAAGTCTCACAATTTCCTGAATGAGTTCATGGGTATCAGAGATAGTACATTATGAAGTGTTTAAATCTTAATTAGATTATTACCTCCATGTACTTCTTTGCTAGTGTCTCAGTTGATTGGCCAACTCGAAATGGGATGAAGTGAGCCGACTTTGTGAGTCGATCCATAATGACCCATATCGCATCATTACCCTTTGTGCTGCGAGGAAGAGCAGTCACAAAGTCCATCGTGATGTGCTGCCACTTCCATTCTGGGATTAGTAACGGTTGAAGTAGTCCAGCTGTCCTGTAATGTTCAGTCTTTACTTGCTGACACACCAAACATTTTGCGACGCTTCTGGCTACTTCACGCTTTATTCCATGCCACCAATAATTCTGACGTAGATCTTTGTACATTTTGGTACCTCCCGGATGTACCGAGTAGGGAGAGCTGTGAGCTTCTTTCATTAACTCTTCCCGAACAGGACCTTTTGGTACACACAATCTGCTGCCGTATCTCAAAGATCCGTCTTCATGGATGATGAAGTTTGTTCTGAGTCCATTCTCCACTTGTTCTCTGATCCTTTGCAACTTAGCATCACTTGCTTGAGCTGATTTGATCTGATTGACAATGGTTGATTGAACTTGTAGATTCATCAAACTTGAAGCATTACCTGGCATGACTACTTCAATCTCCATCTGATGTAAGTCTTGCTGAAGTTTCCACTGAGTGGTGAGATTCATCGATAAGGGTTGACGACTAAGAGCATCAGGTACTACGTTCACCTTCCCTGGGTGATATTACAAGTTGATGTCAAAGTTCGCCATGAGTTCTAACCATCTTCTCTGCCGCATATTCAACTCCTTCTGAGTAAACACATACTTCAGACTTTTATGATCTGTGTAGATATTCACTCGTTCACCAAGTAGTAGTGGCGCCAAATCATGAGAGCAAAGATGAAGGCTGCCAACTCCAGATCATGCGTCGGATAATTGCGCTCATGAGTCTTCAGTTGTCTTGAAGCATAAGCCACAACCTTACCATGCTGATGTAGAACACATCCTAATCCCTTACCGGATGCATCACAATGCACTTCGAATCCTCCAGATTGATCCGGTATTACGAGAATAGGTGCAGATGTCAATATTGACTTTAGTTCTACGAAAGCTTGTTCGCATGCTTCTGACCACACAAATTCTTCATCTTTTCGTGTGAGCTTGGTCAGGGGTGTTGCTATCTTTGAGAATCCTTCAATGAACCTTCTATAATATCCAGCTAAACCCAAGAAACTCCGAATGTCCTTCACTGACTTTGGTGTAGGCCATTCGCTAACTGCTGAAACTTTGGCTGGATCCACAGAAATTCCTTCCCCTGATACGATATGTCCAAGAAAACCAACTTGATTTAGCCAAAACTCGCACTTGCTGTACTTGGCATAAAGCTTATGTTGTCGAAGAGTTTCCAGGACAATTCGTAGATGCTCTGCATGCTTTTTCTGATTCTTAGAATATACCAGGATGTCGTCGATGAAGATGACAACAAACCTATCTAAATACTCCCGGAAAACTTGGTTCATTAGGTTCATGAATATTGCTGGTGCATTGGTCACTCCAAATGGCATCACTAGAAATTCATAATGTCCATAGCGAGTTCTGAAAGCTGTTTTGTGAATATCAGCTTCCTTGACCTTCACCTGATGATAACCTGAACGAAGATCCAATTTAGAAAAAACACTAGATCTACTTAGCTGATCGAATAAATCATCGATGCGCGGAAGTGGATACTTGTTCTTTATAGTGACTTCGTTCAAGGCCCTATAATCGATGCACATTCTGTATGAACCTTCCTTCTTCTTCACCAGTAGCACAGGTGCTCCCCAACTTGAAGTGCTGGGACGAATCCATCCTTTCGCCAATAATTCGTCCAACTGTGTTCGAACTTCCTTTAAACCTTCTGGACTTAGTCTATACGGTGCTTTGATCACCGGTTGTGCTCCTGGTACTAAATCAATACTGCATTCAAGAGCTCGATCGGGAGGCAAACCTGATATATCGTCAGGAAATACACCGTTGAACTCTCGAACTACCTCTGGTCTTAATTATTCTTCCGCTTGAGTTGCCACAACTACTGCTTCCCTTAGCTTCGCTTTGTAGGTACCTTGCTCCAGGGTACGATCTCCGCTCTTGAAATAGAAGATCGGATGGTCTGGAATCTCGAATACTACCCTCCTTTGACGACAGTCGATGGTAGCATAAAAGGTTCCAAGCCAATCCATTCCTAGAACCACATCGAAGTTCGGTATGTCCAGTACTTTGAAGTCAGCATAAAACTCTCGACTGCAGACGACGACTGGACACAAGCTGTATCCCATAGTTGCCTTTAGAACGCCATTTCCGGAACTGACATTCCAGCTAGATACAAGTGGTGAGACTGGAATCGCATGGGTTCGGACAAACCGTTGCGACATAAAACGGTGGGATGCTCCAGTATCAAACAGTGCAAGTGCAGGTAGTGAAGCTACTAGGATTGTACCTAAGGTATATGGGATATGTTTTAGGTATAGGGAAAGTGTGTAGGTAAACAAGAATAAAATAAGTTTGAGAAGGAAGTTTACCAGTAATGACTTGGCCAGTGGCCTCAGCTTCTTCCACAGACATCATGAAAGCCTGGCGCTTTGGCACATTCCTCCTAGCCTGAGGAGCATTCCTCGGAACGTTCCTTTGAGCTTGATGGAACTGTCGAGGAGTGCTCCTCAGGCCAGGAGGAATGTGCCAAAGCGCCAGGCTTTCATGATGTCTGTGGAAGAAGCTGAGGCCACTGGCCAAGTCATTACTGGTAAACTTCCTTCTCAAACTTATTTTAGTCTTGTTTACCTACACACTTTCCCTATACCTAAAAAATATCTCATATACCTTAGGTACAATCCTAGTAGCTTCACTACCTGCACTTGCACTGTTTGATACTGGAGCATCCCACCACTTTATGTCGCAACGGTTTGTCCGAACCCATGCGATTCCAGTCTCACCGCTTGTATCTAGCTGGAATGTCAGTTCTGGAAATGGCGTTCTAAAAGAAACTATGGGATACAGCTTGTGTCCAGTCGTCGTCTGCAGTCGAGAGTTTTATGCTGATTTCAAAGTACTGGACATACCGAACTTCGATGTGGTTCTAGGAATGGATTGGCTTGGAACCTTTTATGCTACCATCGACTGTCGTCAAAGGAGGGTAGTATTCGAGATTCCAGACCATCCGATCTTCTATTTCAAGAGCGGAGATCGTACCCAGGAGCAAGGTACCTACAAAGCGAAGCCAAGGGAAGCAGTAGTTGCGGCAACTCATGCGGAAGAAGAATTAAGACCAGAGGTAGTTCGAGAGTTCGACGATGTATTTCCTGACGATATATCAGGTTTGCCTCCTGATCGAGCTCTTGAATTCAGTATTGATTTAGTACCAGGAGCACAACCGGTGACCAAAGCACCGTATAGACTAAGTCCGGAAGATTTGAAGGAAGTTCGAACACAGTTGGACGAATTATTGGCGAAAGGATGGATTCGTCCCAGCACTTCAAGTTGGGGAGCACCTGTGCTACTGGTGAAGAAGAAGGAAGGTTCATACAGAATGTGCATCGATTATAGGGCCTTGAACGAAGTCACTATAAAGAACAAGTATCCACTTCCGCGCATCGATGATTTATTCGATCAGCTAAGTGGATCTTGTGTTTTGTCTAAATTGGATCTTCATTCAGGTTATCATCAGGTGAAGGTCAAGGAAGCTGATATTCACAAAACAGCTTTCAGAACTCGCTATGGACATTACGAATTTCTAGTGATGCCATTTGGAGTGACCAATGCACCAGCAATATTCATGAACCTAATGAACCAAGTTTTCCGGGAGTATTTAGATAGGTTTGTTGTCATCTTCATCGACGACATCCTGGTATATTCTAAGAATCGGAAAGAGCATGCAGAGCATCTACGAATTGTCCTGGAAACTCTTCGACAACATAAGCTTTATGCCAAGTACAACAAGTGCGAGTTTTAGCTAAATCAAGTTGGTTTTCTTGGATATATCGTATCAGGGGAAGGAATTTCTGTGGATCCAGCCAAAGTTTCAGCAGTTAGCGAATGGCCTACACCAAAGTCAGTGAAGGACATTCGGAATTTCTTGGGTTTAGCTGGATATTACAGAAGGTTCATTGAAGGATTCTCAAAGATAGCAACACCCCTGACCAAGCTCACACGAAAAGATGAAGAATTTGTGTGGTCAGAAGCATGCGAACAAGCTTTCATAGAACTCAAGTCAAGATTGACATCTGCACCTATTCTCGTAATACCGGATCAATCTGGAGGATTCGAAGTGCATTGTGATGCATCCGGTAAGGGATTAGGATGTGTTCTACATCAGCATGGTAAGGTTGTGGCTTATGCTTCAAGACAACTGAAGACTCATGAGCGCAATTATCCGACGCATGATCTGGAGTTGGCAGCCGTCATCTTTGCTCTCAAGATTTGGCGCCACCACCTACTTGGTGAACGAGTGAACATCTACACAGATCATAAAAATCTGAAGTATGTGTTTACTCAGAAGGAGTTGAATATGCGGCAGAGAAGATGGTTAGAACTCATGGCGGACTTTGACATCAACTTGCAATATCACCCAGGGAAGGTGAACGTAGTACCTGATGCTCTTAGTCGTCAACCCTTATCGATGAATCTCACCGCTCAGTGGAAGCTTCAGCAAGACTTACATCAGATGGAGATTGAAGTAGTCATGCCAGGTAATGCTTCAAGTTTGATGAATCTACAAGTTCAATCAACCATTGTCAATCAGATCAAAGCAGCTCAAGCAAGTGATGCTAAGTTGCAAAGGATCAGAGAACAAGTAGAGAATGGACTCAGAACAGACTTCATCATTCATGAAGACGGATCTTTGAGACACGGCAGCAAATTGTGTGTACAAAAAGGTCCTGTTCGGGAAGAGTTAATGAAAGAAGCTCACAGCTCTCCCTATTCAGTACATCTGGGAGGTACCAAAATATACAAAGATCTACGTCAGAATTATTGGTGGCATGGAATGAAGCGTGAAGTAGCCAGAAGCGTCGCAAAATGTTTGGTGTGTCAGCAAGTAAAGGTTGAACATCACAGGACAGCTGGACTACTTCAACCGTTACCAATCCCAGAATGGAAGTAGCAGCACATCACGATGGACTTTGTGACTGCTCTTCCTCGCAGCATAAAAGGTAACAATGTGATATAGGTTATTGTGGATCGACTCACAAAGTCGGCTCACTTCATCCCATTTCGAGTTGTCCAATCAACTGAGACACTAGCAAAGAAGTACATGGAGGTAATAATCTAATTAAGATTTAAACACTTTATAATGTACTATCTCTGATACCCATGAACTCATGCAGGAAATTGTGAGACTTCATGGAGTACCGGTCTGCATTGTCTCCGATCGTGACACCAGGTTCTGATCACAATTTTGGCAGAGTCTGCAAGCTAGCTTTGGAACAAGTCTGAACTTCAGCACTGCTTATCATCAACAAACAGATGGTCAGTCAGAACAAACTATTCAGATCTTGGAGGATATGCTCAGAGCGTGTATGCTAGACTTCAAAGGATCGTGGGAAGATCATCTGCATCTTGTGGAGTTTGCGTACAATAACAGCTACCAAGCCAGCATAGGAATGGCACCTTTTGCAGCATTATATGGGAGGAAGTGTCGATCACCATTAAGTTGGGACGACATCGGAGATAGGGAACTTCTTGGACCAGAGATGATAGTAGCGACCATTGATGTGGTTCGTACTATTAGGGAAAGAATGCGCATAGCCCAAGATCGACAGAAACACCGGGCTGATGCAAAGAGACGACGCTTGGAGTTCCAGCCAGGAGACCATGTATTCTTGAAGATATCTCCGAACCGTGGAGTGATCCGATTTGGAAGACGGGGTAAATTGAGTCCGAGATACATTGGACCGTTCGACATACTCGAACGAGTCGGTGAAGTGGCATACCGCTTAGCGCTTCCACCCTCATTGGAAGGAGTGCATAACGTGTTCCACATATCCCAACTCAGAAAGTATGTGAGTGACCCCAGCCATGTACTTGATCATTCCGAGCTCACTATACAGCCCGACTTGTCTTGTGAGCAACAACCTGTGGAGATCCTGGACAGGAAAGTGAAGACACTTCGGAACAAGGAAGTTAACTTGGTCCGGGTAATGTGGAGGAAAGACACTCCAGGAGAATCCACGTGGGAAAGGGAAGATGAAATGCGTGCAAGATATCCTCACCTTTTTGTAAACTAGTCCTCAAATAAAAGTTGTAAATTTCGAGGACGAAATTTTTGTAAGGAGGGTAGATTGTAACAACTCCAATTTTTGTATACATAAATTTGATTTAAATTTAAAGTATACTTGGAGTATTTAATGTTACTGATATCACTTTAAGTATCTATTTTCCCACAATAATTACAAGAAGGAGCTTATAGCTCATTGGTAATACCTTTCACTGCTGAACCAAGCCACCAGAGTTCGAATCCCATGCCCCACATTATTTTTAGATTATTTTTCTTTTAAAATTCTTGGAAGCCCAACAGTCCACAGGCCATAACCCCCAAAAGTTGAACTGAACCCTAAAAAGTGAGTATACCGGAGCCTACATCAGGCGAACCTACGCCCGACGACACCCCGACTCGGCCGAGTCGGCCGGCGGACCGGCCGACTCGGGCCGGCGTCGCCGGCCGCACTCGGCCGGACTGCCGAGTCGTCTACACGAAAGTTGCTGTTCTTTTTATTTCTTGTCTCTTGTGTACTTATTTTATATTGCATAGATACGCTTAGCGTATGTACTTCTGAGTATATACGTAGCGGACCTCGTCGCGCCCACTTCGCCGTACATTGGGAAGCGGGGCGTGACAGGTTTTGTTGGTGGCCCATGCAGGTCAGATCTGTATGAATCCCTATCATGCAGTTCTGGTCTGCGTGAACAACCTAAGCAATATAACACAAGAACCAGCAACTTTTATTTATTAACATTCTTTGTACAATGCATGAAAGGAAATACAACTGAAATACAACGGAAAGAGAATTCAGATTTGAAAGAGTGTCCAACATGCGGATAGGCCAACCGAAAGATTTTGATAAGAAGCCTGATATACCTGTCAAGATAGCACGATACTTTCCCATAACACAGAGGCTGCATAGGCTATTCAGGTGCAAGAAAACAGCCGAGGCAATGATTTGGCATCACCGTGCACCTCCAAGTGAAGATGGAAAAATGAGCCATCCAAGAGATTCACCGGCATGGAAGGATTTCGATAGGAGGCACGCAATATTCAGTAGCGATCCTCACAATGTCAGGCTCGGACTGGCTAGTGATGGCTTCTGCCCATTCAACTATATGGCTGGAAGTCACAGCAAATGGCCCTTTGTAATGATAATTTATAATCCGTCGCCTTGGTTGGCTATGTACCAATCATACTTTATGATGCCTCTTCTTATCGACGGACCAAACTCACCGGGAAACATTATCGACATCTATCTCCGACCTCTGATCGAGGAGTTAAAATCTTTGTTCATTGATGGTGTAGAGACTTACGATGCAAACACAAATACAACTTTCATACTGCGTGCGGCTTTAATGTGGAAAATTAATGACTTTCCTACGTATGGAATGCTATCAAGTTGGTCCATACATGGTCACAAAGTATGTCCTCATTGCCATCAACACACAACATCGAAATTCTTGAATTTTAGCTGGAAGGTTTATTATTGCGGCCATCGACGTTTCCTGCTTCTAGGCCACCCCTACAGGTTAGACGCTGTTCACTTTGATAGTCATCAGGAGCTTCTTGGAGCTCCAGCCCCATTGTCCGGAGAGTACGTGACTGCTCAGTGGGATGGTTACAATAATGTGACCTTCGGGATGGATCCGATAATGTTAGTTGTATGTATGCCCTAGAGGCCAGTATTGTACAGATGATGTATATTATATTGGATGCTTGGACATATATAGAGATGACTTTCTTGCTCGATATGATAGTATGCTATCTGGTTACTCTTTATCTTAACATGTACACTAGTCTCTTTATACTGTCTTATAGTTACATGTTGGTAAAGCCCTTAGGATATGTACTTGACTACCTGGACTATGATGCAGATCATACTAATGGGGACATGGTAGTCCATAAGTACATCCTTCAAGGTCCCTAGTCGTGGGTGTATCGAGACGGGGCATCGATATACCAGAGTAGACTAGCGTATATGCTTCTCGACCCATGTGATGGGCGATGGATGATCCCATATCCATTGGTGTTTGACATCAGAGATGGTATACGGGTGCTCAGTGGAGACTGGGTAGACTGGACGGACTCGCCGAGAACTCCCAGATGGTATTATACATCACGTCAGATGGCAGTTCTCAGGTGACACTTATGCAGGTTAGTCTGTAGACCCGAGATCGTCATAGAGTCTTGTGTGATTCCCACTGTGCTTTGATCTCCACCTTACCACGTCCATGAGGGCGTGCAAAACGGTGGTCTTTGGGTACAGTCCCGAGTCACATGGAGGCAATGAGCGATAGGAGGGGTTTCGTCTCTCCCGGTATTGGGGGTTGATGTTGCGCTGTTCTCGATTGGCCGTAACAGGGAAGTCCCTGGCCAGGGCTGATCAGAGATTTGCTGGTAAGTGTTACCAGTAGTTTCTCGACCCGTTATGAGCCTCACATCGGCACGACTTATCGAGTATTGGGGTCTGACGTTTACCACCCTTAGACTTGATATGCGACGTATCAGACGAACAGACCGGACTGTACGGTAAGTGTTACTGGTCGGATTCGCAGGAGTGTGAGCGGGCTAGCTCGTCGATCTTCTGATCGCTCAATACCCGGGTGGCCGTTACGTTTAGCAGACCGCTTGCGGCTTGTGGATGTTTGATATGATCATCATCTGCTACCGGCGTATTGACGAGTCTTTAGAGTCCTACACAGAGGTTTCCTGGCTCAAGCGAAACGAAATAGGAGCGCATATGAGATATGTGCAGGACCGAGAATAATGCGTGTATGTAATACCGTATTCCATTATCGCGATATATGTATCGAATGGTTATATTCGATATAACCTAGTTATCGAATCGAAGATCGATTCGATAAGCCGATACATTGAATACTAGTCGGTCATGTGCGACATGACCGGATCATTGAATCAAGTGTTGATTTAATGATTTAATGTATAATTATATATTTGATATATTACTTTGCATTAACTAGTATTGGTTCACTTTAAACGGATTTTTCTCACTTGGATTGCACATTGTATATGTGATATACTTTTGTGCGCTTTTTTGTATCATGTTTGATGATACTTGATCATATGGTTAAGTGAATAGAATTAAACCATGGTTATTATGATAATTAGGGTTTTGCATATTTATTTATTCATTTATTTGTTTATTCATTTATTTGGATAAGTTTAAAGAGAATGGTGGCTTTCTTTTATCATTAGTTGAAGCTTCATGAAGCTTTGACTTCTTTAACCATTCTTGTCTTCTTGCTTAACCCTAACCCACTTAATTCACCATGGTTTATTCTCTACACTTAACCCTAGTTTAAGTTATGATAAGTATTGATTTTCTATTTCTTTTTAATAGAACTTATCATAACCATCTTCATCTTCATCTTTTTCTTCTTCTTCAAGCTTGCTACTTTAATGACAACTTGAGATCTAGTGAGAGAAATCCAAATCTAAAGTGAACCCACCTCCTATTTCTTCGTCCTCTACCTCTTGCCAAGTGGTTTTGGGTGTTTTCTTCACAAGTTTCACTACTTGGTGAAGTCGGAGCTTGAACTAGTGCAACCTCGACGTAGATCGTCTTTGACACGAAGCCGACGACCTTGCTCGCCCGTTTTCCCGATGAAGCCGACGAATGAGTCTAGGATTCATGATGGACAGCGAGAGCACACCCACGTGGAGCTAAGGAAGTGGAAATCCGGATCTACAAAGGTTGTAGCATCTAACTTCTAGTTAAATAGTTAACTAGTTTCTTGTTTCGCCTAAACATCTAGTCTAAGATCCGTAGTCTAGGGTTTCTCGGCATCATTTTTTTTAAATTGGCATGTTCGATGTCTTGTGAGAACTCTATAGGGTGCCTAGGAACCTTTCACTGGTATCAGAGCCTAGCTAGAGCCTTAGGCGAAGTCTAGACGCAATTTGAAACCCGATCGAACCCGAAAACCTAACTTTAAGATGCTCTCTGGACTTTTTCTAAATTCTGGGATTTTTCCAGATTAAAAATTTCTAAAAAATTCAGCAGGGAAATATATGAATTACGGTGCAAAAATTTATTTATGAACATTCTAAAGCGCCGCGGATCCGCGGCCTAAGCCTCCTTAGGCGGCGGATCCGCGGCAGATTTATTAAATTATTATATTATTTTTGCACAGTAACTGATACTTTCTGGTGTTGGATTTTCTGGGAATTTTTAAAATTTATTCAAGAGTTGAATTTTCTGGGGTTGCTTTGGGGATTCGGTGTTTCGATCGGGGTATCAAATTTCGTCTTTGTGTATTTCCGGATAATTTTTAGAATATGTTAAAAAGTTCGACCGGATATAAATACACAACTTTTCCCCTGTCGGGAAATTTCCAAGTGTTGGATTTTTCCGTAGTTTAACGACGTTCTAAGTAGTGCAAGTAACGCGATGGACCCTCTAGAAGACAACAAACCTTAACTCGATTATGTGACCGTCTTGAACTGCCCTTTGAACCTTCGGGTTTGGGGCAGTACGGCGTGCCACATGTGAGGCGTTGGCTTGACCCTTCTACGGCTGGACCGTTGGTACTGAGGCACGAACTGAATGTTGTTAGACTTATTTCATGTGTTGAGCTGTATCGGGAAAACTTGGGTATTCGACTGTTCGATCGGAAAGTTTAACATTTTCTGTTTATCTGGAATGTGATACAATAATTGGAATTCACAAGTAGTTATGAGATAACTGAATGAATGTTATAAATCTAGCAATTCAGTCCCATATGATATTGAAAAGAGTTTTCGATAATGAGACTAAAATGCGGGATTTATATCTGTTAGGCATGCGATGTCTAAAGAGGTTGCGGATTCCAACTGTTGTAGTTTTACACTTTCTTTTCTGTGACCGTAAGTGTAGTATGTTCATATCGCTGGTTTCGTTGCTATACGTCAACGACAATTGGGGTATGCATACTTACTTACGTTGATGACATGTGATGTTATGTGTTGCTGGATATGTTATATTGGATCGTCGTGTTCGAATAGCCGGGGTTTTTTATGTGAGATGAGTGTTTTTCATTTTCATTCATGTAAAAACTTGTATGTAATATTCTTTTATTTGGGGCACTTCCAGGTAGCGGAAGATGTCACCTTTTGTATATTATTTACTTTTCCGCATTAGGATAGACCCAAGGAGGGGAGCACAAGTAACCGGGTTCTGGGGTCCAGTGGGAGACCAACTCGAGGAGTCGAGTCCGGGTCTCCTAACCCTAGAATTGGCAGGGTTGCTTGCCGCTCTCGTAGGGGTCTAGGGGTGTGGGATTGGCTATTCATCACGACCGTAGAATCCGTGTTTTATACTGGCTCGTATTGAAAACACGGACGTCCTAGTATATCCAATGTTTCATATGTTTCTTCTGCTGCGATATCTGTGATGTGATCATGTGATGTTCTGTGATGGATAAAGTATATAGTATATATGATATATTATATAGACGTTACTTATGTTTTACACCCGCGCTAGCCCTGCCCTGCTCTGTCGTTAGTTACCTAACCTAACGGTGCACGAGGGGATATCGAGGCGAATGCGGATGGCATAAGTGTACGTCATATCTATCTGTGATGTTTAGGTATTTAAATGATGGGACTTCATTAATGTGATTAATGAAAGATAAGAAACCTAAGATGTTGTGGAATCGAATTTTAAAATAAAACAGGTAGCTACAGTTCTTGCTTTGCACAGCGGTATATATGATATACCCTGCACCTTATTCGATGAGGAAAGGACCGAGATCCCTTCACCGGGAGTGACACCTTTAGCAATAACTGGCAGATGCTACACACTCGGTTTGCTTTTGACTGCTTTTAGGTTTTTGCTTTGCACAGCGATATATATGATATATCCCGCACCTCATTCGACGAGGAAAGGGCCGACGATCCCTTCATCGGGAGTGACCCCTTTAGCAAAACTAGAAAAGCCTCAAAATCACTCCATCTCAAAACTTCATTTGATTCAACAACGATATCAAGTTCATTACGCTCATGGTTTTTATGAAAAACCTGCGTAGCCCTCTGTCATTTTAGATAAGTATTAGTTAGTATTCGTGCTGCGGTAGTTTGGCCTCCGTCAAGGCGCAGTGTACGGTAGCTAACTAGTGCTTATCTGCTAGCATATGATGCGATTGGATTAGGGCATTCGTACGGCATTGTTTGGCCTCCGTCAAGGGTCGTGCGGGTGGGTTTAATTCAATCAGGAAATGACGGGTTGAACTTGACTAGCGGACTATGGGTTGTTTGGCCTCCGTCAAGGTCATAGGACGCTAGGGGCAAAACATTATCGGGAATTTCAAGTGTTGAAATTTGCAATGAGATTGCATACCTTCTAAGAGATAGTTGGATCCCGATACCCGCTGCGAGTAAGAGTTACTCCTGGGAGAGTTTTACACATTGCAATTAGCTGATCAAGTAGGTGTCTAGAAAGGTGTCAACGGGGTTACGCCTCTGGGAAAACGAGGTTTACATTAATTAGGTTCGTGCGAAAGCACGGGGGACCTCCCTCAAAGTACCGACACTGGCCTGGCTGAAAGATTAGCGAACTTGTAGTGTGTAATTAATCCCGGCTAGTCTTTCCTTTTTAGGGTTTGAAGGAAGATTTGATAAAAAGCAGTGGGAGCCATCCTGATTAGATAAGATAATAACCAATCTGATCTTGCACGAGCATACGCTAAAGTGTTTTCTTCTCTCTCTCTCCAGGTAGCGACCATTTCATGCCCTAATGAAGATAATAATATGGATGTATTGACCGAACCCGCATGTTATACTGTGCCGGGGAACGTTGGTTCCGTTCTTTCTTATAAGAGTTATAGGAATGAACAGGATATAGGGGAATACCAGGATTCCCATGCCACCCGATTGAAGAAAGTACATATTGATGCATTTTCTTCGGGTGTGTTCGTTACTGAGAACTGTTTCTCCATTTGCTCTACGTCCTGGGTATTGGATACCGGGTCAGGATCCCATATATGTAATCAGTTACATGGGCTTAGGAAAGGTAGAGAACTTGGAGAAGGTGATAAAGACATAAGAGTAGGAAATGGTGCAATTGTTGCAGCCAAGACTGTCGGGGAATATCACCTTGTATTACCAACTGGTAATACATTGGTTCTGAACGAATGCTATTACATGCCGAACCTGATATGCAACATTATATCGGTTTCTTTATTAAGTAAAGAGGGATATAATTTTGTATTACAGGACAATGTTATGAACATTTTCCGTAACCAAAAGTTGGTTGGATCAGGCACGTTATGCAATGGCATTTATTTTCTGAACCAATCAACAGTTCTGAGCATAACAAACACACACAAGAGGAAGAGTTCTGAACTGAACGAATCCTTCTTGTGGCATTGTAGACTGGGTCACATCAATGCGACACGACTGGCTAAGTTGCATAAGGATGGATATTTAAATCCGTTTGAATTTTCATCCTATGACACTTGCCAGTCATGTCTCAAAGGCAAGATGACCAAAACTCCGTTTACAGGACACGGAGAAAGAGTTACCGAACTCTTGGGACTGATACATAGTGATGTATGCGGTCCCATGTCTACACATGCCAGGGATGGTTCTTCGTACTTCATTACATTCATTGACGATCTCTCTAGATTCGGATATGTGTTCCTGATGAAACACAAATCAGAAGCTTTTGAGAAATTCAGAGAATATAAACAAGAAGTCGAGAACCAAACCGGAAAAAGTATTAAAATCCTACGATCTGATCGAGGAGGTGAATACTTGAGCAATGAATTCCGGGACTTCCTAAAAGAGAATGGGATTCTCTCTCAGCTGACTCCTCCATATACACCACAGCACAACGGTGTATCGGAGCGGAGAAATCGCACCCTATTAGATATGGTGCGCTCTATGATGAGTACAGCTGAGTTACCTATCTCCTTCTGGGGATATGCACTGGAGACTGCTGCATACCTACTGAATAGAGTTCCGACCAAATCAGTGCCTACCACTCCATATGAGATATGGAATGGTAAGAGACCATGTCTTAATTTTATTCAGATATGGGGTTGTCCGGCCTATGTTAAAACACAAAATCCGGACAAGCTCGAGGCAAGGTCTGTTCTATGTAAGTTTGTTGGATATCCCAAACATTCGCGAGGGTATATCTTCTACCACTCCGAGGAACAAAAAGTGTTTGTTTCTCGGCATGCCACTTTCTTAGAAAAAGGTTTTCTTATGAAACAGATAGGTGGCATTGAGGTAGAACTGGAAGAGGTTCCAGCAATACAGACTACAACAGAAGATTTGGTTGAACCAGAGGATTCCGTAGTTCCCGATGAACCCCAGCCTCTCCGCCGATCTAGTAGGGTTCCTCGCCAACCTGAGAGATACTACGGTTTTCTCATGGACGGTGGAAGCGAGGATTGCATCATGGAGGATGATGACCCAACTAGCTTCGAGCAGGCCATCACGAGTAGGGACTCAGTGAAATGGCTGGATGCTATGCGGTCCGAGATGGAATCCATGTACACCAACAAAGTATGGACTTTGGAAGTTGCTCCTGAAGGGGTAAAACCCATTGGGAGCAAGTGGATCTTCAAGAAGAAACTTGGTGTAGATGGGAAAGTGGAGACTTTCAAAGCTAGACTTGTAGCAAAGGGTTTTCGTCAAAGACCAGGTGTGGACTATGACGAAACCTTTTCTCCAGTGGCTATGCTTAAATCCATCCGGATCATGCTTGCCATTGCTGCCTTTCATGACTACGAAATCTGGCAAATGGATGTTAAGACCGCCTTTCTAAATGGTGATTTAGAAGAGTGCGTGTACATGACTCAGCCAGAGGGCTTCGTAGACAGTGGGAGCAGCGGGAAGGTGTGCAAGCTGCGTAAATCCATTTATGGATTAAAGCAAGCATCGCGGAGTTGGAACATCTGCTTTGATGTCGTTATCAAAGAGTTTGATTTCGTCAAAAATCCAGATGAACCTTGTATCTACAAGAAGGTGGCAGAGAGTAAGGTTGTCTTCCTCGTATTGTACGTGGACGACATACTCTTGATTGGAAATGATATTTCTATGCTGCAATCGGTCAAGCTCTTCTTCTCACAAAGATTCTCGATGAAAGATCTTGGTGATGCCTCCTGATATTGGGAATCAGGATCTATAGAGATAGATCCAAACGGATTTTGGGATTGTCCCAATCCAGGTACATTGACACCATACTAAAGAGGTTTAGTATGGAAGAGTCCAAGCGTGGGAACTTACCCACGATCTCTGGAGTCACTCTCTCCAAAGAGATGTCTCCCAAGACTGATTTGGAGAGAGCTCGCATCCAAGGGATACCCTATGCTTCGGCAGTAGGCTCTATCATGTATGCGATGCTATGTACTAGACCCGATGTTGCATACTCACTAAGTATAGTGAGCAGGTATCAAGCTGATCCTGGAGAGAGTCACTGGACAGCTGTGAAGAGCATTCTCAAGTACTTGCGAAGGACTAGAGATATGTTCTTGGTGTATGGTAACGGAGAACTCCAAGTGGAGTCCTTTACCGATTCGAGCTTCCAGAGTGATAAGGACGACTCTAAGTCGCAGTCGGGCTTTGTCTTTACCCTTTACGGAGGGGCGGTTAGCTGGAAGAGTTCCAAGCAGGAAACCGTGGCAGACTCGACGATGGAGGCTGAATACATCGCTGCCAACGATGCTGCCAAAGAGGCTGTCTGGATTAAGAAGTTCATTACTGAACTTGGTGTGGTTCCATCCATTGAGCATCCAATACCTTTGTATTGCGATAACAATGGAGCGGTGGCTTTGGCCAAGGAACCCAGGTCCCATCAGCGATCCAGGCATATTCTGAGGCGGTATCACCTGATCCGGGAGATAGTTGATCGCCGGGAGATCGAGGTCAGGAGGGTTGACACGAAGAACAACACCGCGGATCCACTCACGAAGGCCATTCCCTAGATACAGTTTGAGAGACTCTTCGGGATGCTCGGTATGCGATACTACAGCAGCTGGCCCTAGTGCAAGTGGGAGATTGTTAGTTGTATGTATGCCCTAGAGGCCAGTATTGTACAGATGATGTATATTATATTGGATGCTTGGACATATATAGAGATGACTTTCTTGCTCGATATGATAGTATGCTATCTGGTTACTCTTTATCTTAACATGTACACTAGTCTCTTTATACTGTCTTATAGTTACATGTTGGTAAAGCCCTTAGGATATGTACTTGACTACCTGGACTATGATGCAGATCATACTAGTGGGGACATGGTAATCCATAAGTACATCCTTCAAGGTCCCTAGTCATGGGTGTATCGAGACGGGGCATCGATATACCAGAGTAGACTAGCGTATATGCTTCTCGACCCATGTGATGGGCGATGGATGATCCCATATCCATTGGTGTTTGACATCAGAGATGGTATACGGGTGCTCAGTGGAGACTGGGTACACTGGACGGACTCGCCGAGAACTCCCAGATGGTATTATACATCACGTCAGATGGCAGTTCTCAGGTGACACTTGTGCAGGTTAGTCTGTAGACCCGAGATCGTCATAGAGTCTTGTGTGATTCCCACTGTGCTTTGATCTCCACCTTACCACGTCCATGAGGGCGTGCAAAACGGTAGTCTTTGGGTACAGTCCCGAGTCACATGGAGGCAATGAGCGATAGGAGGGGTTTCGTCTCTCCCGGTATTGGGGGTTGATGTTGCGCTGTGCTCGATTGGCCGTAACAGGGAAGTCCCTGGCCAGGGCTGATCAGAGATTTGCTGGTAAGTGTTACCAGTAGTTTCTCGACCCGTTATGAGCCTCACATCGGCACGACTTATCGAGTATTGGGGTCTGACGTTTACCACCCTTAGACTTGATATGCGACGTATCAGACGAACAGACCGGACTGTACGGTAAGTGTTACTGGTCGGATTCGCAGGAGTGTGAGCGGGCTA
Organism: Agapanthus africanus; assembly: GCA_030015575.1. Lineage (NCBI taxonomy): Eukaryota > Viridiplantae > Streptophyta > Magnoliopsida > Asparagales > Amaryllidaceae > Agapanthus > Agapanthus africanus. The sequence goes on from JASDDO010000001.1 coordinate 123,817,024, forward strand.
GCTCGTCGATCTTCTGATCGCTCAATACCCGGGTGGCCGTTACGTTTAGCAGACCGCTTGCGGCTTGTGGGTGTTTGATATGATCATCATCTGCTACCGGCGTATTGACGAGTCTTTAGAGTCCTACACAGAGGTTTCCTGGCTCAAGCGAAACGAAATAGGAGCGCATATGAGATATGTGCAGGACCGAGAATAATGCGTGTATGTGATACCGTATTCCATTCTCGCGATATATGTATCGAATGGTTATATTCGATATAACCTAGTTATCGAATCGAAGATCGATTCGATAAGCCGATACATTGAATACTAGTCGGTCATGTGCGACATGACCGGATCATTGAATCAAGTGTTGATTTAATGATTTAATGTATAATTATATATTTGATATATTACTTTGCATTAACTAGTATTGGTTCACTTTAAACGGATTTTTCTCACTTGGATTGCACATTGTATATGTGATATACTTTTGTGCACCTTTTGTTATCATGTTTGATGATACTTGATCATATGGTTAAGTGAATAGAATTAAACCATGGTTATTATGATAATTAGGGTTTTGCATATTTATTTATTCATTTATTTGTTTATTCATTTATTTGGATAAGTTTAAAGAGAATGGTGGCTTTCTTTTGTCATTAGTTGAAGCTTCATGAAGCTTTGACTTCTTTAACCATTCTTGTCTTCTTGCTTAACCCTAACCCACTTAATTCACCATGGTTTATTCTCTACACTTAACCCTAGTTTAAGTTATGATAAGTATTGATTTTCTATTTCTTTTTAATAGAACTTATCATAACCATCTTCATCTTCATCTTCTTCTTCTTCTTCAAGCTTGCTACTTTAATGGCAACTTGAGATCTAGTGAGAGAAATCCAAATCTAAAGTGAACCCACCTCCTATTTCTTCGTCCTCTACCTCTTGCCAAGTGGTTTTGGGTATTTTCTTCACAAGTTTCACTACTTGGTGAAGTCGGAGCTTGAACTAGTGCAACCTCGACGTAGATCGTCTTTGACACGAAGCCGACGACCTTGCTCGCCTGTTTTCCCGATGAAGCCGACGAATGAGTCTAGGATTCGTGATGGACAGAGAGAGCACACCCACGTGGAGCTAAGGAAGTGGAAATCCGGATCTACAAAGGTTGTAGCATCTAACTTCTAGTTAAATAGTTAACTAGTTTCTTGTTTCGCCTAAACATCTAGTCTAAGATCCGTAGTCTAGGGTTTCTCGGCACCATTTTTTTTAAATTGGCATGTTCGATGCCTTGTGAGAACTCTATAGGGTGCCTAGGAACCTTTCAGTTAAAACAGGTCAAACCACCATTTTGGAACAAGTTAAGCATTTTCTTCGAGCTTCCGTACTGGTCAACAAATTTAGAGTGTCATTGTCTGGACGTCATGCATATAGAGAAGGGAGTATCAGAGCACATACTCAACTTGCTTCTTTGTAAAGACGGGAAATCGAAAGACAACCTGAATACTCGGATGGATCTACAGGACTGGAAAATAAGAAGTGAATTGCACCCTAAACCGGTAGCGGGTAAACCAGGCAAGTTTGTACTTCCCAATGCCGCTTATCATATGTCACAACCGGAGAAGAAAAGATTCCTGCAGGTGTTGCATGATTTGAAAGTTCCCACAGGTTTCTCAGGATCATTCAGCAAGAAGATAAAAATTGTGAAAGGCAAGATCGATGGGCTGAAAAGTCATGATCACCATGTTATCATGGAGCACCTTCTTCCATTAGCCCTCAGGACTTCTCTCCCCGAATCGGTTGGTCTAGTAATCAACGACCTATGTTGTTTTTTCAGAGAGTTGTGTGCTAAAACACTGGATGTTGTGAAGCTGGATAAACTAGAAAATTCTATTGCGTTGATACTTTGCAAGTTTGAGCGTATTTTCCCACCATCATTCTTCGATATCATAATACACCTGATGGTTCATCTTGCAACTGAGGCTAAGTTAGCCGGACCGGTACAATATCGATGGATGTATCCCGTTGAGAGGTACGTGGAATATTTCGTTCGCGCAATTTTTAAAATTATTGGTGTCCTGTATGCCCGTATTTATTTATTCAACATATTTTCTTTAGATACCTTTACACTTTTAAAAAGTATATACGCAATAGAAATCGACCAGAAGGTTCTATCATGCAAGGTTATCTTCTTGATGAAGCAACCACATTTTATTCCCGTTATCTGGACGAGAATATTGAGACGAGACTTAACCGGCCTCGAAGAATTCAAGACGGGCCATATGGTAAAGCCAATTATAAGAGGGTAGACACTTTGTTTATGAACAAGATATACCGGTTTATCTTGCTTAATTGCGCATGTTTTGAAAAAATTAGAGAGTAAGTTTTTTGGGTTTAATTGTTATATTTGTGTTTGTGTGTGTATGAAATGATATAATATTAATGTCATAATTTATTGTCGAAAACAGAATTCATTTTAACGAGGTACGTGAGGGAAATCCTGATTGGAATGATGAACGATTGGAAAAATATCATCAGGATAATTTTTGCGATTGGGTTGCAGATCATGTAAGTTATTCGAATAACATATTATTGCTGTCAGTTTTAATCTAAACTTATATCGTTATGTATTTTTCGTAAAATTTGTTTTGTTAGATCCACGATCCGAACTTGTCTGCATCATTTGAGAGTGATTCAAGATGTTTAGCTCAATTTCCTAGTATGGAGGTTGCATATTATAAAGAATTCGGTGTCCTTGGATACAAATTCGAAGTTAAGGACATAGAAACATATAGAAGCACTCAGAATAGTGGGATTGCGACGGTAGGATTGGATGGTGTGATTTATTATGGATACTTAAATTGTATACTCGGCATCCACTATCCCGGACGATCAGAACCCTTTTATATATTCCAGTGTACTTGGTACGATATGTGAACTGATACGGATAAGTGGTTAAGCAATCTTGGGACTTGGAAAGATGAATATGGATTGACCAGTATGAACACACTTCGATTTTACGATCAGGAAGATCCGTTTATCTTTCCGAACCAAGAATTCCAAGTATACTACTCACATTGTTTGAAGCATCCGGGATGGAGTGTTGTATGCCGTTGGAAACCCAAGGATGTCTACGATGTTCCAGAATTCGAGGACAGCGATGAGGATGAAGAAGAGAGAAGACTTAGATTGCTCCGACCATCTGTTTCGAAAGACGGGTTATCTTCGGCTGATCATGAAGTTAAGTGGGTTAGAAATGATATCGATGATGAAATCTAAGTAGATATGTCTAATGCGCCCACGAAACGAAAAAGGTTATCAGTAATGTTATATTATTACTTGACATTTTACGATCTATACATATATAGTCAATACTTATAATGATTGTCTAATGCGTCCACGAACCTTTTATCTAGATTTAATGACGATGATGGGAGTAGCGAGGGGCGGCAGGAGCTCCAGCCACGGCACCGGCAGAGGCAGAGGCAGAGCGGTTCTGCCGCCCGGAGAGCTACGTAGGGAGCTTCAAAGGGCCGGTCTTGCACCCCGATCGGAGACCCCTTCGGATGCCTCCTTCCGTGTGGACTTTGCCACACCTCGAGGTATATTGCACGCATATTCATTTTGAATGTAATATTATAGATATACATGCATGTTCATGTCAAAATTACTTATATTGTCAATGTTTGATTGTCTAGCTGTTGGTGATGCGTCCACATCAGGGACAGAGGCCACTCCCGCACCTCCAGGTATGTTTATATATCATATAGTGCATGTATATTGATTTAGAATGCTATATTATAAATATACATACATTCTTTTTGCTCTTACGTACTTACATCAGGAACAGAGGCCACTCCCGCACTTCTAGGTATGTTTATATATCATATACCTGCTGGTATGTTTATATATCCTATAGTGTATACATGTTGATTTAGAATGTTATATTATTGATATACGCATTCTTTTTTCAATTACTTATATAGCTGATACTTGATTGTCTAATTATAGGTGGCGTGTCCTCGTCTGGTGCAGGGGCCACTCCCGTCACTTCCATTCCCTCCGCTCAGTCTGCAGGTTTGTATGAATAAATATAAAATATTTAATCATTTTACATATCCTTTAAGAATAAACATGAACTCCATGTAATTTTATCGATGTTTATTTTCTAGTTGGAGATGCGTCCACGTCTGGGTCACCGACTGTTCCTCATCGGAGGAACTATCATCCTGCTCGTGCTGCTGCCCGGGCCCAGGCTCGTGCTTTAGTCACCGAAGGTATATATCACACTTCAATTTTCGTTAAACCTTGATTTCATAATACAACTTTGTCTTAATATTGATTGTCTTGATATTTCTTGCAGATGCAGGGCCTCCCCATCCCGAGAGGGGGACTCGAGGCCCGAATTAGTCCTACAGGCTGAGGCCCGACAGAGCTAGAGGGGAGGCATCATTCCCCCTCTTTTTTACCCCTGATTATCGCTATACCGGCGATCATGCCGAGAGGTTCGGCCGGTATATGGGGGATGAGAGCCGGCTCGTGAAGAACTATCCACTTCACGTTGAGTGGGGCGACCAACACCGGCGCTCATTCGCCCTCTTCTGGGATCAGGCTCGGGTATTAATATATATTTTCATTTGATTTATCCAATATATTTATTATTAACACTTTCAATCTAATAACAATGTTTTTTCTTGTATTTTCAGTTGGATTACGATTTTCACGCTCTGATCACCCTGGGAGGGTGCTCGATCAGCTACCCGACCCTGATCACCCTGGGAGGGTGCTCGATCTTGACGCTCTGTACAATGGCCTGATGAAGAACATGCAGACGAAGGTCCGCTACAACAGGAATGAGCTGAAGACCGACTGCTATTCCCTGTAGATGGCGACCCCCGAGGCAGAGAGAGCGACCCTCCTATCTACTCCGGCCTTTGCGAGAGTCGACGTAGATACATGGCCTCTATTGTGCGAATATTTCGACTCTCATCGCAAACAGGTATGTATTTTAAATGTAATTCATTGTTTAGTATATAATTTTTTTTGTGTTGCTTAATTAGAAAGCTAAATGTGAATGTGTTGTGCAGAAACAGGCCGATCAAAATAAAGAGAATAGGAAGTCGGCAAAGAGGGGTCGCCTCACTTATACAGGTGGCTCGAGGAATATTACTCGTTCCATGGAGTTATCGGTAAATTACAATAGACCAGCCTTTGTGATATAATGTAATATTAAGAGTTATTTTCTAATATATCTAATATTAAGAGTTATTTTCTAATATTGCAGAGAGCTCAGACCCTGGCGCAGGGTGGTACATCAAGCGTGCTGTCCGCGTATCTTGCCGTCCACGGCACCTCGACAGATCCCGCCATGGGCGAGCTTCGATACCCCGACGCCGCTACCCAGGAGTATTGCGTAAGTGTTAATATTTATTCAACCCCTATTTGAAATTTTAGTTTTGAAAGGTTCAAATTTAAATGATATACTTATATTTTACTGGTTAATGTGGGTGTAGGAGCGGGTGGTTGAGCAGGCCGAGGCATCAAGGATCGATTTTACTGGACAGAACTATCTGATGCTGCTGACCCCAGTCCTGGATGCTGCACATGGAGGGCACCATGGAGGTTGGGAGAGAGGCCGGGGACTGGGCCCTAACAGGGTCCATATAAGGTTGGACTCTACTCCGGCGGTTACTTCCTCCGTCTCCAGTGAGTGGCGTTTCTAGCAAGAACTGGACAGCTTGAAGGCCACCGTTCAGGAGTTGAAGGAGATGTTGATATGTATACTACTTAATAGTAAAATATTATGTCATATTATAGATAGTAACATATCCAATATTAGTACGTAGCCTGAGCTTATTTGGTTGTAAACTTAGCTTTGATTAATCATACATACATATTTAATTAAAATAAACTACGGTTTTCCAAACTAGATATCCAAACGAGACCTAAGTCCCTAAGTATACATAGATTGGGGTTTCGCAATAACTTGATAATGATACGAATTCGACTAATACACAGTTCTTACTCGTTTATTACACACGTAGGTCCAGACGCGACAGGGTACATCGGCCGAGCCTCCACATGCATCTCCTTCGGCTGCGGCTCCGCAAGCCACTACCTCGGCTGCGGTTCTGCCTATAGCTCCATTTCCCACTCAGACTCCCGCAGCTGCGGCTCCGCAAGCCACTACCTAGGCAGCGGTTGCGCAGACCACTCCTATAGCTCCACAGCCGGCACAGACTCCCGCACACTCCGCATTGCATGATTTATTGACTCAGGGTATATCTGAGGAGCAGGCGCGCAAGATTATGGCGTTTATCAGAGGTAGAGCTGGACCGAGCTAGGGTAGCTTTTTGATTCTTATATTTTAAACATGTATTTATTTATATGATACATATTGTATATATTTTGGACGATATTGATATTGGTGGTGTTTGCGTGTTTATATTGGTATCATATTCTGCTTTTGTTGATTTCTTTTGTATATTATGCGTGAGATGTGATTATGAATACTGCGATATATATTCTGCGTGTTGATTAATTTTATATATGATGTATATATTATTGTGCACAGGGCGAGAAAAAAATAGGCAGCTCTTTTTTTAAAAAAACCCTGATAATATGTACCTACGGATTAATCCGTATGGCCCAACACTGCCCCTATGGATTAATCCGTATGGACCTTCTTTGCCCCTACTGATTTATCCGTAGGGGCAAAATATCAGGATACCTGATATTTTGCCCCTATGATCTCAGTAATAGGGGTTATACTTGTCCCTACGGAGTTGTCCGTAGGGGCTAACAAATGCCCATACAAATGTATCCGTAGGGACAAAATATCAGGATACCTGATATTTTGTCCCTACACATCAGGACCTATGCACGTATCCGTAGGGGCAACTATTTGGCCCTACGGATACGTCCATAGGGACAACTAATTTATTTTATAAACCGATAAATTAAATAAGTTTTTTGTCCCTACAGCCTAATCCGTAGGGACAACTGGACCTACACATTACGCCGTAAGGACAAGTTTTTTACCGTAGGGGCATGTTCAAGGCTAAGACTTGCACCTACGGTGTTTGCACCTACAGGGATATTTCTTGCCCTTATAGATATATCCGTAGGGGCAGTGATTTGCTCCTACGGATAAATCCATAGGGGCAACCCCTATTTGTAGTAGTGGTTTGAGAAAGATTTCAGGTTATCAAATGACATAAGCCTATATTGGAGCATAGAGGAAATTGAGTTAGAACAACAAATCTATTGGAGGTTGCAAGATAATGGACTAGAGCTTCTCAAAGATCAAGTTCAAGCTTAAAGAAGCTAAGGAGCTAAAGTTCAAGTTTAATGAATTCAAGAATCGAAGAATTCAAGAGTTCGAGCTAGAAGTGCAAAATCTCTAGGAAATTATTGTAAGTACTTCATGGCCTATGATATTATCCAATAAGAGCTCAAGCACAAACACGAAATCTTGCATAAAACATTGGTTTATACCTTGCATGGTTTCATCGTTCAAAACGTTTGTTGTTTCAAAAGGCAAGTTTTCCAGGTTCTTACACTTCAGACATCTGGTCTTTATAGCCTTTGAAATATCAGAAAGTGTGCAGGTTTCCAGACGTCTGAAGATAATTTTTAGCAGACGTTTGAAGGTATTTTAATATTGTATGTTTTTTAATGTCATACGTCTGCCATTTGAACTTCAAAAGTCTAGGGTGTGCTATGTCCTTTGGAGACCCTATTGCCAGACGTCTGAAGGTCATCTGTGACAGACGTCCGAAAGACTTTTAATACTGCATGTTTTGAACGTTAGACGTCTGGCTATTGAACGTTAGACGTCTTGTGTGTGCTCTGTCCTTTGGAGGCCCCTTGTTAGATGTTTGCAGTTGACGTGGGAGACGTCTGAAACTCTATTTTTGATGAAAACATTTCTTGTTTAGACGTATGCCTATTTACTCTTCAAACGTTTACCTCTAAAAAATTTTCAAAAAAAATTACCATTACTGTGGATTAAATATTCCAACGGATCAATTTTTAAGGGAGCAGATGACTGGCCTGTTGACCTTCAGACGTCTGCCCCTTCTGTCAGAACTGCATTAATTCTTTTTCCTTGGTTTTTTTGCGGGGTTATAAAAGGGTGTTTTGGTGAGAATTTATGAGCATCTATTAACTTAGCATTTCATTGAAGTTTATCATTTTTCTCACCAAACAAAATACACAAAATCTTGAACTCTTAATTTGCAAATATTATACTCATTGAAGTATATCGATAGCATTGATTGTAAAAATCTTAAGAGAGTAATTTGGATTTTAATTTTTCTTCTTCTTTTGTGTGAGGTCTCTTTAGTGTGAAAGAGCCTCTGTAAAGAGGAAGAACTTGTTGAGAAGCAAGTCACTCTAGTGTCGATTGACGTGGTATAATGAGTTGCAAGTGTGCAACATGCTTGTCTCATCGGAGATGTGAATAAAAGGAATGAGCTCGTACGCCTAAAGAAAGTGAATCAGGGGATCTCCCAAACTACTTTAAAACCCTTGTGTTTGCAATTTCTTCTCTATCTATCTCATTATATTACTTGCTCTTTAAGTGTTTGTTTATTTGATCGCAAGTAATTTTTAATTTGTGGGTATTGTTAGTTTAATCCTATTCACCCTCTCTAGGATTATTTCAATTGGTATCAAAACAAGGTGCTCTTCTTGTTAGGTTTAATACCCTAAAGAGATTCAATGGCCTCTACCTTTTCATATAGTATGGGATATTCCCAATCCATCACTAAACAATCATATTTTGATGGCATTAACTTTACCATTTGGAAGTTAAGATGGAGTACTTCCTAAAATCCTAAATGAGAGATGTTTGGAGATACACCTTCTTAAAAGAATACTTGTTACCCGATCTTGATGAAGATAGTTAGACCATAGAACACAAAAAGGCATGTGAAACCAATCATAAGACCAAGTTTGCCTTTTTTGTCTCAATGAAAATGATTTAGCTCGTATTATTAAATGCAAAAATGCTTATTCTATGTGGAAAGCATTATTAATTTCTCATGAATGTAGCTCCAATGTTAAGAGGGAAAAAATTGATATTTTGAAAACGGAGTATGAAAATTTTCGGATGTTGCCCAATGAAAACATTGATGACATATTTAGTTGTTTTATTTGCATCACTAATCCTCTTAACTTCTTATTAGATGATTCCATGAGGAATGAGGAAAAAGTGAGAAAAATACTTCGATCACTCATCAAGAAATGGAAAATAAAGACAACTACTCTCAAGGAGATAGCTGACATTAAGATCATGTCTTTTGAAGAGCTCTAAGGGAATCTCAAGACCTATGAGATGGAACTCAAAGCCTATGAATTGGAAGATGAAAAAGAGGAGAAGAAAGATAAGCCAAAGAGCATCGCTCTCAAGACTACTTCTAAGGCTTCATCAAAATTCAAAGCTCCATCCAAACCTAGTGACGATGAGGAGCTTAGCGGAGATGACGAGGATATTGCTCTTATGACAAGACAATTAAAAAAATTCCACAAGCTTCGAAGAAATTTCAAGTAAGGAAAATTCCCAAGAGATTGTCCCTACAACAACAAAGAAATTGACCCTTGTTTCAAGTGTAGGAAGCCCTACCATCTTGTTGCCGATTGTCCTCTCAATAATGAAAAGGAAGCTCCTTAAAGACCCAATTGAAGAGCGTTCAATGCTAGAACATAGGATGATTCGGAAGGAAGTGATAATGATGATCATCCATTCGATAAAGAAATATCTAATATGTGCTTCGTGGCATATGAGGATGAGGTAACGGATGATTTAAACTCTTATTCATTTGAAAAATTGATTGAATCCTTTGGTACTTTACATGATGCTTTTACTAGATGCAATCTAAATATTCCAATACTAAAAAGAAAATTGTTTGTCTTGAAAAGGAAGTTTCTTCCAAAACTTGTAGTGAGTGTGAGGTTCTAAAACTTGAGAACGAATCTCTTCTAGCCAAAATTACTTCTTTAACTAGTTCTCTTGAAAATACAAATTTTAAAAATGAGAGACTCACTACTTCTTTTACTTCTCTCAAAAGTAAGTATGATTCCTTAACCAACACTCAAAATGCTATGTTATTTGATGTTGATAAGATGAAGGTTAAGATTAATGATCTTGGTGTCACTCTTCATAAGTTTGCCACTAGCAAAATTTCTCTTGATACTATGATGGCAATTTAAATGTTTCAAATAAGAAGATTGGCATTGGTTTTCAAAATGCATCGCTTTCTCATACTAGTAGCCCCAAACAGACACATAATAGGGCTTCTTTCAAAACTACTTTGTTAAGTCTACTTGTTCGCATGCATCTATTTTGTATGATCACCATGGATATGCTTCTACTTCACATCATCATGCTAGAGTTGCTCATGCTTCAAGTTTTTGAAAATCTTTTACTTGAACTACTCATGTTAAGAATCCTACTTCACATTATCATCATGCCAAACACACACATACACACACACATTCTAGAACTGCTAATGTTGTAACTATTGTGGCAATTTTGGGCATATTTCTTACCATTGCAAGGCTAAAGCTTCTAAGAATTTGATTTGGGTTCCTAAAACTAACCCTCATGGACCCACTAAGTCTTGGATACCAAAAGTTATATTTATTGCATCTTCTATAGGTGCACCACAAATTGTGGCGTGAAGATCATTGGTGGCTTGATAGTACTTGTTCAAGGCATATGACTGACAAAATTAAGAGATTTGCAACCTTATTAAGAGAGAAATGTGGCATGGTCATCTTTGGAGATGATGATAAAGGTAAAATTATTGGTAAATTTAATATTAAGTTTAATACTACTGCTTTAGAAGAGGTTCTTCTAATTGATGGCTTAAAACATAATCTTCTAAGCACCGGTCACTTTTGTGATAAACGTTTTAAGTTGACTTTGATAAAAAGTTTGGAAAAATTCTTGATTCAAATGATGATGTGGTTCTTTGTGGGAAAAGAAGTGGTAATGTTTATTCCATTGAAGCATATGATATTTCTAATGAAAATTTTGAGTGCTTAAGTGTTGTAGAGGATGATAGTTGGATATGTCACTGACGGCTTGGACATAATTCCATGGACCTACTCTCAAGCACACAAACAAGGAATTAGTCATTGGTATGCCAAATCTCAAATTTCCAAGAGACGGGTTATATGATGCATGTCAAATGGGTAAGCAAGTCAAGAACCCATTCAAGCCTAAGGTTGTGGTATCAACTTCTAACCCTCTTGAATTGATTCACATGGATTTATTTGGTCCTTTTAGGACTTTGAGTTTTGGTGGTAAATTTTATGCCTTTATTATTGTTGATGATTTTTCTATATTTACGTGGGTTCTTTTCCTTGGTAACAAAAGTGATGCCTTTGTTGCCTTCAAAACTTTCTTTAACAAAGTGCAAAATGAAAAACAACTTTCTATTGTGAAAATCCGTAGTGATCATGGAGCTGACTTTGAAAACGTTTTCTTTGAAGATTTTTGTAATGATCATAGAGTCAAACATGAATTTTCTTGTTCTAGAATTTCGCAACAAAATGGAGTTGTTGAACGGAAGAATCGATCTCTTTAAGAAATGGCTAAGACAATACTAAATGAACTTAGTTTGCCTCATTATTTTTGGGCTGAAGCGGTCAATACCGTATTGTATATTATAAATAGGGTTGTTATTCGTAAAGACCTTAAGAAAACCCAACATTGGATATTTTAAAGTTTTTGGAAGCAAATGTTATATTTTAAATACCAAAGATCCTCTTAGAAAGTTTGATGCAAAAAGTGATTTTTGGTATTTTTCTTAGCTACTCTTTTACTAGTAAAGTTTTTCGTATTTTCAACAAAACCTCTAATACTATAGAAGAGAGTATGCATGTTAAGTTTGATGAAACTAAACCTTTTGCTAAGAATGTTGTAGTACTTGAGAAAGAAGATGATGAAGTGGTTCGGATTTGCTTGGAGGAAATTTACATCTCAAAAGAAGATTCTGTCACTCCCCGCTTCCTAAAATACGGAATACAAGGGGTTGACAAGGCCAGCCATGCTCCTACGGTCAAGGAAATGTCCTGCCGTAGTCACACTTCGGCTTCTAGTTTTGCATGGTAAACAGTAAATAATGCGCAGGTAATGAGAAATGCAGTAACTGGAACAAAACAGTAAAATGAACCGACCTGATAGGAAACAAAAGATATAACTCTGGATAACAAGTCGAGGTGTCTGTAATATACGTCTAGTCCTGATCCAGGCTAAATCTTCTCCTCACACTGAGCATGCATACTCAGGTCGTCAGAGCGACACAAAAGCAAAATAATATATATAAAATCATGTGACAATTCTAACAGTGATGATAGATATATATATAGCAGTAAATCAATGACAGTATGGGTATGAACATGCAGTAATCAATGCAGCGGAACAGTAAAAGCAGTAGAATGATATGCCACGTATGTCAACACAGTATGCCAGTATTCCTATCAGTCTCTAAGTCTCACTGTACAGGTCGCTAAGCCTATCGTCAGTCCAAGTATGAGAGTCAACCACTCGCGAGTGTCCTCCACCCAAGGGTAGAACCCAAGGGCAAGGGACCACGGGCCCAACATGTATATCATGGTGATAATCACGTACCCTGTAAATCTCCATATATCTCCATATATATAAGCCGGCAAGGGACTCCCGAGATTCTGTTGAACTCACACTCAAACTACCCCACACCCCGTGGTCTACATCAAACACTAACCATAACCCTAAATACCAGTCGGTCTGTGACAAGTCTGCGCGAGAACTGGAGGCAGGACCTCCATCAAGCACGTCCCGACTAATACCTAAGATAAATGGCAGAGTCTGGTGCCTTATCTGTGACACCCGTGCAAGAGCTTCCATAAGTGTCCCATACCACTTATAGTCACACGTACACGCATTCCACAGACGTCGACAATGCAAAAGAATAATAAGGTTCACTGATTGTGTACAAGTACGTATCACTTTCACTTAATCACTTATACACGAACACTAACGTACTTGCTACAATCATCACTAATACCTAACACTGGGTAATGCACGTTATCACTAGGTTATCAATGCAATGACATGTGTATGATATGATGCGTAAACAGTATATACAGCATGATTAGGGTATCATGAATCAATAATCTACCACTTACATAATTTATCATAAATTATACGGTTACAGTTTAGCGAAACGATAAACAGGTAATAATTAGTATGTTCAGTTATCTATCCATTGAATTTAGTTTCATGCCAATCGGGTTTCAGGATCACTAATTATAGCCATTACATTTTAAGCGTTCACGGATGGAAATCCGGTTTCAGAATCGGAAGTCCGTTTCGCAACGCATTTTAATCCCAGTTGGGATCAGATTTTAGCGACTCTACAGTTCAATGAAATCTAGGGTTTTCAGTAAGGTTTTCAACGCAACATACGTATTCTCAATCGCATCTGTACGTCAGAAGATATACACTGTTTAACATTAGTATGTCAATTCTGATTCTGTTGGGACTGTTATACGTCCCGATCTAATAAATTACAGATTAAATAACAAACGATAACGAAACAGAATGAAACCACTTGTGTTGTCTAGATAACAGGTTCACCTATAATAAAAAGCAGAGTTCCGCAATCTACGAGTTAAGGAAACAAGGTGGTACCCATTACGGAACAGCAAACAACAACTGGAGTCGCTCTGGACTGCAGTCCAGAGTCGCACTCCGATCCAAATAATGTCACAGTTTAAGTACATAAACTAATAGAAACTTGTCTAGGGTTAAAGTTCGTCGAGTTGGCTTCGATTTGAGCCCTCGAACGCATCATTCCAGTATGTATATAATTTATGGTGATTTTAATGGTTTTCAGGTACAAGAAAATTTCCAGTTTTGCGAGTAAACTTGGGGGTAGTCGTTTTAGTCGTTAACAGTCATATTATCCAACGAAATTCACACACTAGATTCACAGCCATACGGGCCAGGCTATACCATCGAGTTCCGTCAAATTAAATGATAATTTCCTATGAGAACTTATATCGAACAGTTACGTCATAATATTTAACAGAAAGTAGAACATGTGATATACATGATTATAATATGTAATTATCATAAAGTAGCATGTAGCAAGTAGAGAACTTGCCTGGAAACGTTCTGGTGATGCACGGCGGAGGAAATGGCACGATCGCGTCACGAACGCAGCACAGGTTCGGCCTCGGAATCAGGTAGTTGTACTCAATCCAGTCAATCTCCGCACATTCATTCTCCGCACTGCTCCGGGTTATTCCTTGCTTCGGTGTGAGGGGGATAGTGGTGCTGAAACAGAGAAAGAGGTGTTTAGAGAAACAGAGAGAGAAAGATTTAGAGAGAGAGTGTGTGTGACAGAGAGAGAGAGAGAGGTTTAGAGAGAGAGAGACAGAGAGATAGAGAGTGAGAGAAAGAACCAGAGAGAGAGTGAGAGACAGAGAGATAGAGAGAGAATTAGAGAGAGAGAGGGAGCATACCAGAGAGAGGGGGAGAGAAATTTAGAGAGAGAGAGAGTGAGAAAGAGAGAACAGAGGAAGAGAGGGGAGAGATCAGGGAGTGAGAAAGAGAGAGGGAAAGCAGAGAGAGGATGATGATGGCGACGATGATGATGATGATGATGATGATGATGCAGTGGAGTGTTGGTTAGGGTAGCGGTCGTCGGCGATGATGGCTGCTTGGGTTGGATTGATGAAGATGGGTGACGCTATGGAGCTGGAGGGTGTGGCTGGAGCTTTGAGGTTGGAGACAAGGGGGCAGGAAATGGAGGTGTGGCAGGGAGAAGGCGAGACTGCGGCGATGCTTGGAGGAGTGGCCGACGGAGAGGCGAGGGATCGGCACAGTGGTGGCAAGCTTGGTGGGGGAGGGGAGAGAGGGGATGTGAATGAGATCGGGGAGACGAGGGGTGCGCGTTGAGTGGATCGCGAGGGGGCGCGTCATGGGGTAACGTCTCACGAGCGTGGGCGTGGGGAGCGGCGACGAGGGCGCAACGGGAGGATTTCGCGTGGGAAATCCGGAGGGCAGCCGTTGGGGAAGACGCACTGTAGGTGCGGGTCGGGTCGAAGGTTGAAGCGGGCTGCGGGCAGAAGGCTGGGAGCGGGCTGTTGGGAGAATTGAAGTGGGCTGGGCCAGAGACAAAATTAAAAGAATTATAAGAAAAAGAAACGGGCCGGGGGCGAGTTGGGCCAGGAATATTAAAGTTTTGAGTTTAATTTTTGATAAAAGAAAATGGGCTAGGCTTGGATAAAAGAAAATGGGGTTTTAAAATAAAATTATAAATAAAATAAATAGAATTATAAAGTAACAAAATACAGATTTTGGTATAAAAGGGTCTGGGTATTACATCATACCACCCTTATAAAAATTTCGTCCTCGAAATTTAAAAAAAACAACAAGCTATAAAATAATAAGCGAAGAGTTATCATATCGAACACTAATACATGTTGATTTACTTAAAACGAGTAGACAAAATTTTGAAGATACATACATATATATGTAAGAACCACATACAAAGGATATGCCTAATAGGTATAATGCAGAAACACTATAAGGGCAACTACAAGTGTACGAGAATATAGGTAACAATAACGAACAATAATAATTAAAGTGTGTTCGATAAAAGTCGAAACCCAAATATGTGCACATCTAAGCCTATCAAAAGCAAGCAGAAAAATAAGTATAAGGCTCCACCATTTACAATAGTAATCATAGGCACAAAACCCGAAAATAAAGTAACGACAATAAAGTAGTGAAAATTAGTCGATAGGTCAAAACATTTTAGGATAATGTATCGATAAAATAGGTTTAAAATAATTTAGAAAACTTGTATAGTGAAATTAAGAAACATGGACCAAAAGTATGCGCGGTGTAAGGTTGCGCTACTGAAAACTGAGGATAATAGTAGTGTGCTTACAATACATAAAACTAATTAGTCAATAACACGCACTCTTCGATAAATACAAAATACTGAAAACCAAATTTCGAATAATAAAGTTCCTAAATATATATATGGTAATAGGAAAACACACAAAATGTATAGGGCTAGTTAGGGTAAGGATTACAAGGAAGTGTGGCTCAATCAGAAGGTCGGAGTGTGGCGACTTTAGGCTGAAGATCAAGGGGATGGGGATCGGGTCAGCACAGGAAATAATGGTGAGCAACAAAGGACTACAATGGAAAAGTATGGGGAGGATAACGGTCGGTACATCATATGAATCAAAATTTGAAGGGTTAGCTAACTCGGAATTTCATAAGAAAGGTCCTCCTCCCAGAAGAATCTCAAACGGGGCACAGACGAAGGATGAAGGGTGGACCTCTGAAAGATCGGGCGTGGTACTAGTTAATCTTGATGAGGGTCAGAATAATGTAAGGAGTTGGGGTGAACAGATCTCTGTAGAAAATAATTGTATAGAAGAAATAATCAAGCATCAAGGGAACTAAGAAGATTGAAGGATTTGCGAACTCAGCAATTTATTCCATTCTAGAAAATTTTAAACAAAGCATCATCAAAAACGAAATGTGGCCCATAACTATACACAGATTTTATTTGGCCAAGGAAGACAACATCTAAAAGAAATCCCATAAGTCGCGGTTGTGGAGATTCAGCAGGTTGCGGTAGGCTCGCGCACTCAGGTAGGGGCGTCCATTTCCATAGCGCCTCGCAGGTATCGCCATTGGGTGTTCTTCCATCTCAGGGTCTTGATCTTCTGATCCTTCTTCCTCGGATGGAGCTTCTTCATCGAGGTCCGATTCCATGTGATTCTCTTCTTCTGGATTCTCTTTCATGGGATTTTCCTCCACTGGATTTTCTTCTATCAGTTCTTCCTCGGGGTCTTCCTCTATCGGGTTCTCTTCAGGGTCTCCTTCTTCTTCGTCGGAATCAGCTATCATGTTAAACTCTGGGGTGGCTACTCCTTCGTCCTCTGAATCACTGTCTCCGAAATTGACCTGGGGACCATTGATCTCATCGTCAGAACTCATCAGCGTGTGGTCTAAGAAAACGCATGACTGTGCATCCTCATCTAGATATGGCGCTGCTCCAGGGTGGGCCATGGCCTGAAAAGAAAGAGTCATGATTAGACAGTGGGATACATCAAGAAAATATCTAAGTGTACGAAGTATAGAAAGATATGCGGTGGCAGGAATTGAAAAATATCAGGATAATAATGCTGTGATAATGAATAGTATAAATAAGGAGAAAGCAAGAGAATGATACATATATTACAATTCAAAGTTTTATTGCATTCAACTAAAAATTCAACGGATACAAAGTTTCAACCGGAAAGAAATGTTTATAAGAGGATGACAACATAATACTGAAATTAGAAAACATGAAAATTCTTCTTTGATTGCTAGACCGCTGCATTCTCGTTACGCGAGTTGAATCCTGTGTTGGGTCCGCTTTATCCTCGAATTTCGAACTACGCAGTAATCCTCACTTGGCAGAAGTGGAGAGTGTGGATGAGTCTCCTTCTTGTAGCTCCTTCCTTTTTGGGCAACCGTTGATAAGATGTCCGCTGGATTCGCAAATCAGACATTTCCCTTGGGCGCGGCGACAATCCCTCTGAAGGTGTCCTGGCCTCTTACAGTACCCACAACATGGGGTCTTCTGCTGCTTCTGTCGCGGGGAAACAAATTGGCGCTTCATCTTCTTCTCTTTTCCTCGTCTAACGGGGATCCCTTTATGATTGGAGACTCCCGCTGGTGCCTGACTCACCTGCCTTCTCAGTCCTTCAGCTAACAAGTCGTTTTTTCGCTCCTGGGCTTCCTTTAAACCTTGCAGTACACTCAGGATCTCAACGGTCTGATTCTGGGGAGTGGAGGTAGAGGAAAAGTCGTTGGAAGACATGATCCTGAAACAGTAATTTTGAGAACGATATAAGGCACAAGCTATAAGAATATATATGGATTGGACAAGGATTCAAGAATATCAGATGTGATGAAATTCATTACAAGTGGAAAATCAACTGTATAACTCTAAGTCACTTAAGCAGAGTATGGTAGTGTAATTGCAACCACGTAATCTTGCCAAGTCACCCGAAACCCTAGCGAATGGATAGCTGAACACTCAATGTGAACATGGATCAAGGATATCAAGTTTACAATCTAGACTGAGGGATGTCTTGGATTGTCAAGCTTTACACGGAAAACTGCAATCCCAATCGAAGCAAAACCTGTCTCTGATACCAACTAAACCATGTCACGCCCCGCTTCCTAAAATATGGAATACAAGGGGTTGACAAGGCCATCCATGCTCCTACGGTCAAGGAAATGTCCTGCCGTAGTCACACTTCGGCTTCTAGTTTTGCATGGTAAACAGTAAATAATGCGCAGGTAATGAGAAATGCAGTAACTGGAACAAAACAGTAAAATGAACCGACCTGATGGGAAACAAAAGATATAACTCTGGATAGCAAGTCGAGGTGTCTGTAATATACGTCTAGTCCTGATCCAGGCTAAATCTTCTCCTCACACTGAGCATGCATACTCAGGTAGTCAGAGCGACACAAAAGCAAAATAATATATATAAAATCATGTGACAATTCTAACAGCGATGATAGATATATATATATAGCAGTAAATCAATGACAGTATGGGTATGAACATGCAGTAATCAATGCAGCGGAACAGTAAAAGCAGTAGAATGATATGCCACGTATGTCAACACAGTATGCCAGTATCCCTATCAGTCTCTAAGTCTCACTGTACAGGTCGCTAAGCCTATCGTCAGTCCAAGTATGAGAGTCAACCACTCGCGAGTGTCCTCCACCCAAGGGCAAGGGACCACGGGCCCAACATGTATATCACGGCGATAATCACGTACCCTGTAAATCTCCATATATCTCCATATATATAAGCCGGCAAGGGACTCCCGAGATTCTGTTGAACTCACACTCAAACTACCCCACACCCCGTGGTCTGCATCAAACACTAACCATAACCCTAAATACCAGTCGGTCTGTGACAAGTCTGCGCGAGAACTGGAGGCAGGACCTCCATCAAGCACGTCCCGATTAATACCTAAGATAAATGGCAGAGTCTGGTGCCTTATCTGTGACACCTGTGCAAGAGCTTCCATAAGTGTCCCATACCACTTATAGTCACACGTACACGCATTTCACAGACGTCGACAATGCAAAAGAATAATAAGGTTCACTGATTGTGTACAAGTACGTATCACTTTCACTTAATCACTTATACACGAACACTAACGTACTTGCCACAATCATCACTAATACCTAACACTGGGTAATGCACGTTATCACTAGGTTATCAATGCAATGACATGTGTATGATATGATGCGTAAACAGTATAGACAGCATGATTAGGGTGTCATGAATCAATAATCTACCACTTGCATAATTTATCATAAATTATACGGTTACAGTTTAGCGAAACGATAAACAGGTAATAATTAGTATGTTCAGTTATCTATCTATTGAATTTAGTTTCATGCCAATCGGGTTCCAGGATCACTAATTATAGCCATTACATTTTAAGCGTTCACGGCTGGAAATCCGGTTTCAGAATCGGAAGTCCGTTTCGCAACGCATTTTAATCCTAGTTGGGATCAGATTTTAACGACGCTACAGTTGAATGAAATCTAGGGTTTTCAGTAAGGTTTTCAACGCAATAGACGTATTCTCAATCGCGTCTGTACGTCAGGAGATATACACTGTTTAACATTAGTATGTCAATTCTGATTCTGTTGGGACTGTTATACGTCCCGATCTAATAAATTACAGATTAAATAACAAACAATAACGAAACAGAATGAAACCACTTGTGTTGTCTAGCTAATAGGTTTACCTATAATAAACAGTGGAGTTCCACAATCTACGAGTTAAGGAAACAAGGTGGTACCCATTATGGAACAGCAAACAACAACTGGAGTCGCTCTGGACTGCAGTCCAGAGTCGCACTCCGATCCAAATAATATCACAGTTTAAGTACAGAAACTAATAGAAACTTGTCTAGGGTTAAAGTTCGTCGAGTTGTCTTCGATTGGAGCCCTCGAACGTATCATTCCAGTATGTATATAATTTATGGTGATTTTAATGGTTTTCAGGTACAAGAAAATTTCCAGTTTTGCGAGTAAACTTGGGGTAGTCGTTTTAGTCATTAACAGTCATATTATCCAACGAAATTCACACACTAGATTCATAGCCATACGGGCCAGGCTATACCATCGAGTTCCGTCAAATTAAATGATAATTTCCTATGAGAACTTATATCGAACAGTTACGTCATAATATTTAACAAAAAGTAGAACATGGGATATACATGATTATAATATGTAATTATCATAAAGTAGCATGTAGCAAGTAAAGAACTTGCCTGGAAACGTTCTGGTGATGCACGGCGGCGGCAATGGCATGATCGCGTCATGAACGCAGCACAGGTTCGGCCTCGGAATCAGGTAGTTGTACTCAATCCAGTCAATCTCCGGAAATTCATTCTCCGCACTGCTTCGGGTTATTCCTTGCTTCGGTGTGAGGGGGATAGTGGTGCTGAAACAGAGAAAGAGGTGTTTAGAGAAACAGAGAGAGAAAGATTTAGAGAGAGAGTGTGTGTGACAGAGAGAGAGAGGTTTAGAGAGAGAGACAGAGAGATAGAGAGTGAGAGAGAGAACCAGAGAGAGAGTGAGAGATAGAGAGAGAATTAGAGAGAGAGAGGGAGCATACCAGAGAGAGGGGGAGAGAAATTTAGAGAGAGAGAGAGTGTGAGAAAGAGAGAACAGAGGAAGAGAGGGGAGAGATCAGGGAGTGAGAAAGAGAGAGGGAAAGCAGAAAGAGGATGATGATGGCGACGACGATGACGATGATGATGATGATGCAGTGGGGTGTTGGTTAGGGTAGCGGTCGTCGGCGATGATGGCTGCTTGGGTTAGATTGATGAAGATGGGCGACGCTATGGAGCTGGAGGGTGTGGCTGGAGCTTTGAGGTTGGCGACAAGGGGGCAGGCAATGGAGGTGTGGCAGGGAGAAGGCGAGACGGCGGCGATGCTTGGAGGAGTGGCCGACGGAGAGGCGAGGGATCGGCACAGTGGTGGCAAGCTTGGTGGGAGAGAGGAGAGAGGGGATGTGAATGAGATCGGGGAGACGAGGGGTGCGCGTTGAGTGGATCGCGAGGGGGCGCGTCGTGGGGTAACGTCTCACGAGCGTGGGCGTGGGGAGTGGCGACGAGGGCGCAACGGGAGGATTTCGCACGGGAAATCCGGAGGGTAGCCGTTGGGGAAGACGCACTGTAGGTGCGGGTCGGGTCGAAGGTTGAAGCGGGCTGCGGGCAGAAGGCTGGGAGCGGGCTGTTGGGAGAATTGAAGTGGGCTGGGCCAGAGACAAAATTAAAAGAATTATAAGAAAAAGAAATGGGCCGGGGGCGAGTTGGGCCAGGAATATTAAATTTTTGATAAAAGAAAATGGGCTGGGCTTGGATAAAAGAAAATAGGGTTTTAAAATAAAATTATAAATAAAATAAATAGAATTATAAAGTAAAAAAATACAGATTTTGGTATAAAAGGGGCTGGGTATTACAGATTCTAAACAAGCACCTTATTAAAGTGAAGTAGTAGAAGTGGATGATGAATCCGTACCAACTCTTCCCAAAGATTGGAGATACAACAAGAATTATCCACCTACTCAAATCATCGGTGATGTATCAAAAGGGGTAACCACTCGTTCTCATAATCCAAATTTCTTTATTAACATTGCTTTCTTGTCTCATATTGAACCTAGAAATGCTAAGAAATCTATTATGGATGAGAATTGAGTGTGTGCTATGTAAGAGGAGCTTGTCCAATTTGAGAGAAGCAATGTTTGGAATTTGGTTCTTAAATCTAGTGATAGATACATTATAGGTACAAAATGGGTCTTTAAGAACAAACTTGATGAATTTGGTGTGATCACTAGGAACAAGACAAGACTCATAGCACAAGATTACAATCAAGAGGAAGGTATCGACTTCGATGAAATTTTTTCTCCAATAATTAGATTAGAAGCCATTCATATTTTACTCTGCATATTTTAAAGATTTCAAAGTTCATCAAATGGATGTTAAAAGTGCTTTTTTGAATGGTGTTCTTGAGGAGAAAATTTTTCTGGAACAACCGTCCGGTTTTCAAGATTTTAAGCATCCCAATCATGTTTATAAGTTGCATAAAGGTTTGTATGGTTTAAAACAAGTTTCTAGAGTTTGGTATGCTAGATTGTGCACATTTCTTCTTGAAAGTGGGTTTTCAAAAGGCAATGTCGACACAACACTTTTTATTAAAAAGAAAAATGGTGATATTTTGCTTGTACAAATCTATGTTGATGATATTATTTTTGGGTCTACTAATGAATCTTTATGTTAGGAATTTTCCCATATCATACAAAAAGAGTTTTAAATGAGCATGATGGGTGAACTCAAAGATGGTATCTTCATCAATCAAGCCAAGTACACGAATGATCTTATCAAGAATTTTGATCTTGAGGATGCAAAGCCAAGCAACGCCCCTATACCCACTACAATAAAGCTTTCAAAAGATGAATCCGGTAAGGATGCGGACATCACTAAATATTGTGGTATGATTGGTAGTTTACTTTACTTAACCGCAGCAGACCCGATATAATTTTAGTGTTTTTCAGTGCTCGTTTCTAATCGTGTCCCGAAGAATCGCATCTAAGTACAGTGAAAAGAATCTTTAGATATCTTAGGGGAATGATTGGTTTAGGTTTGTGGTATCCGAAGATTTTTTTTAATTTTATATCTTATTTGGATGCGGACTATGCAGGGTGCCAAATAAACCGTAAGATCATGAGTGGAACATGCCAATTTTTTGGAAATTGTCTAGTCTCTTGGTTATCTAAGAAACAAAACTCGATTACTCTATCTACGGACGAAGAGGGATATATTGCCACGGGTGCTTGTTGTGCTTAAATCGTTTGGATGAAGCATACACTAAAAGATTTTGATATGCTTGTAGATCAGATTCATATTCTCACTAGCACGATGCACATAACTAAGAATGCAAATCAACATAGTAGCACCAAAAACATTGATGTACGCTATCATTTTCTTCATGATCATCATGAAAAGTGGGGCATCATTATTGAGCACATATCTACATAACACCAATTGGCCGATATCTTTACAAAACCCCTCGATACTACACGTTTTGCATATATTAGGAGAGAGCTTAATATGTGTTCAATTGATTGATGTTGTAATTAAGTATCATCTTGCCAAAATGACATCTGCAACCCTCGTCAGGGGAACCCACACAAAAGATGAGAAAATCCTATTTTGCCTATATCTTTATCTCATCTTTGTAACCATATGATATTAGAACTTGTGTATATATATTGCAAATAGTTTTTTTGCGTGTATCAATTGCTTTTGCTTATCTTATATACATTGTTGATGTGAGCCATATGCTTGTCTTGAAAGTTATTCAAACGTATAACTTTACTCTTTCTCACATCAACTCTTATTAGTCTTCTATGCATACATTTAGAGGGGGTTATTCAAACGTTTAACTTATTTTTGGATGTACGCATGTGTTTGTTTCCCCCAATCAGATAGCAAAGCTCTGTTCAAAATTTGAAATTTGAATTGAGGCAGCGCCTCACGTGCAAAGCACGAGAGCGCTAGCGCCAAGAGCGCCATCGCTAAGAGTCAAAGACTCTGAGGCAGCGCCTCACGTGCAAAATACGAGAGCGCCGGCGCCATGAGTCAAAGACTCTGAGGCAGCGCCTCACGTGCAAAGCACGAGAGCACCAAGCGCCAAGAGTCAAAGACTCTGAGGTAGCGCCCCATATGCAAAGCACGAGAGCGCCAGCGCTAGAACTAAATGTTCTCCACCCTTGGATCAAAGATTCAACAGAGATGATAAAATCATCAAATTACAGAATTAAATTATGTTGAGGAAATACTCCTCAAATCTTTCCAAACAAGAAGGATTTTGCTCTGTAAATCAGAGCACCGTTGGATCAAAAATCCAATGGTGATTAAAAATCACCAAGATACAGAATAATCTCAGTATGGGAAAATATTTTCCCAATCTTGTTAATAACAAGAGGAAAATCTTCTGTAAAACAGAAGGCCTAGGATCAAAGATCCAACGGTGGGAAACATCCCCAAATCAATGAGAGATCTCTCAATGAGAGATTTCCTTAACTGATTCAACAAATCAGCCTCCCCTATATAAAAGACCCAAGACTTCAAATCTTGTACAGAGAAACCTCCCCATAAGTTTCAAATTAAAAGAAGAAACAGAGAAGAACTCCCCCAAAAACTTCAGAGTTCAAAGCAAGAGCTACCTCTTTTCAAGGTAAAGAAAAAACCAAAGAGATCATAGCATCTCTTCACAAAAAGAAGAACTTAGTTTTTAGATTCATGAGACAAAGTCTCTCTTCAAAAAAAGAAGAACTTAGTTCTTAGACCCATGAGACAGTCTCTCATAAAGAAAAGAAAAAGAGATCATAGCATCTCCTCATAAAGAAGAATTTAGATCCGTGAGACAAAATCTCTTATAAACGAGAATTTAATTCTTAGAGCACAGAACTGATCAGAACTGCCAAAGAAGCGCTTTATCTCTCCAAGTCTGGCGCTTACCGCTAAGCGCTCCACGTGCTCCTCACGTGGGCGCTATTTTATAAGAAGCGCTTTAGCGCTCCAAGTCTGGTGCTCAGCGCCAAGCGCTCCACGTGCTCCTCAAGTGGGCGCTATTTTATAAGAAGCGCTTTAGCGCTCCAAGTCTGGCGCTCAGCGCCAAACGCACCACGTGCTCCTTACGTGGGCGCTATTTTATAAGAAGCGCTTTAGCGCTCCAAGTCTGGCGCTCAGCGCCAAGCGCACCACGTGCTCCTTACGTGGGCGCCGAGAGAACACAAAGTGTTCTTTATGTAAGTCTACGGTAGCGCCCCGGCCGTCTGTTCGAGGCCAAAATACGGAAAACAAAAACTTTTCTTTAACTAGAAACCGGCGCTACCGCGGACTGTAAACCCGGATCGGACCATTAACCTACTACTAGCTAACTGGGGAAAGGGTAGAGAGCTATACCGATCGATCCGTGTCCTTCGGTCTTCGGCCACCATCCCGATCTCTTCGCGGCATCTCCGGTCTTGTTCTCCTCGTCGGAAAAGGCACCACATCGAGAAATCTTTTTACGGGCTCCCACCTCTGAACCGAGGCAACTCGAACACGATGTTGGCCAGCCGACGTGTCCAAGATTGCTGTAGAGTAAGTGTAGAAACCTTTTGTCTCAAGGGGTTAATGAAATTGCCATTTGTAGTGAGGAGAAGAAGATGAGCTTTGAAATGGAACTATATCAATTTTGTGTAAGCAAATGAGATACAAATCCCACACCAAAAATTTGGACAGCCCCCTCCCCCCGAAGCAAGTGGTCGGACATGCTAAAAAAGGAGAGAGGGAAAAAGAATAATGCAAGAGAGGAGAAAATGAGTGATCATCATGAAGAATGTCACACCAAAGTTACATCATCATCCCATCTCCAAAAAGCAAGTAATGATGAACAAAACAAAGTCAATCTCATCAAGGAGCTTCTAGAAAACTCATGAACCCTCCACCACAAAAAAACACCCTTCATTTTGCTAATTTGCACATTTGCAAATAAGCCCCTCCATGGAAAATTCAGCCAAGGAAAGAAAGAAAGAAAGGAAAATAGCCGAAAAGGGAAAGCAAGCTGGAAACTTTGAAAAGCGATCCCGTAATAAATTACAGGAAAACCCCGCGACTGTATATACATCCCGCATTTGTATTCCGACCGAATACAAATGCAATGAGACAAAATCTATACTGTATAATACTAGGATCCGGCTTAACCAAAGCCCGCTAGTATTATCCGTCCGAACTATAACATGTGCACAAGTGCATGCGTACGTTCGAACCTTGCCATAAATCCATATGGCCTCTATAGCGTTTCTCCCGAAACTTGAGAAACTGTCTGTGGGGGACTCTAAAGACTCGTCAATATTTTGGATGTGGATTTAACCACTAGCACTTCAGAGGTATTAGCCGTACGTAACGAGCTGCCAGGTATTGACCACAAGGGAGGTCGATGAGCGAACTCATCCTGACACCCTACTGAGCCTGTCAGTGACAATATCCGTACAGTCCGGTCCGTTCGTCTATGAGCATCGCATGGCGGGCCTAGGGGGTTGGTAAAAGTCAGACCCCCAAAAGCGGTACAAGTAGTGTCGGAGTGTAGCCCAGAACACTCTGAGATACTACTGGAATACCTACCAGTAAATCTCCTGCCTTGGCCAAGGACTTCGTGTAATGGCTTTCCTAGACACAGCGCGATCTCACCCCCAATACTGGGAGAGACGAAACCCCTGCAGATCCGCTCACTGCCTCCATGTGGCTCGGGACTGTACCCAACTAAAACCTGTTTGCACGACTCCTTTGAACCGTGGTAGGGTAGTAATCAAAGTACAGTGGGAACTCACATGAGACAAATGACGATCTCAGGTCGATGAACTAACCTGTACACATGTCACCAGGGAACTGCTATCTGACGCTAGGTATAATACCAACTAGCATGTTCCCGGCGAGTCCTGTCCGGTGTACTCATAACCCAATGAGCACCTGTATACATCTTAGGTGAACCAACTGACACCAATGGATTGTGAGACCAGCCACCGCCCCTCGTTGGGGTCTCGACTGTATACACTAGTCTACTAATGGAGTATCGATGTCCAGTCTCGAAACTCCCACGACTAGGGACCACTTTTAAGGACGTGCTTATAGACCCCAGCTCCCACGTATATGATTGCCATCATACTGCTGGCCGTCAAGCAAGAATCCTAAGTGCTCTATCAACGTGCAATAGTGACCTGTAAGGTCACCTAAAGCAGTACACGATGATAAAGATAAACCAGATAGCATACTATCATCTCGAGGAAGACTGTCCTACCGGCATAGGTCCTTCCTCAATCATTGCAATCACGTGCCTGTGATCCAATAATTGACTCTGAGGGCACTATATCCAACAATCTCCCACTTGCACTCAAGGCTAATTATTGCGTTGTCGCATACTCACAGCCCGTGTGATACCGAGCACCCAACTACTCTACTAATCAGTTTCACAAAGCCCGTTTGCGAAACTATTGCATTCGAGGAATAGCCTCAGTGAGTAGATTCGCCCTGATGTTTCTTTCCATGTCTCTCTTTATCTCAAGTTCGCAGAGAAAGCCATCTCCCGAAATGAGTAATACCTGTCTTAGAATATGTCTGGATATCTGATGGGACCTAGTTCATAAATGAACTCTAAATCCAAACTTCTTAGACTGTATCGTCAACTGAAATCAATCAGCATCCTGTGCCATGCCTCCCTCAGTATCCGCTTGGACCACCTGTCCAAAATACTGCCCCTCGTCAGAGGGAAAACTATAACTCTGACAGTCACTCTGTCATCCAGGTCACCTTGGAAGCCTGGAATGATAACTGTCTACTAAAAGAGGATGTTGTTATCATATCCCTAGAACATCCACTTATGTTCCAAAACTGCTTCCGAATGTTTCTCCAGGATTGGATCAATATCAACTTATTGTATCTCATGCAAAAACAACATCTGGTGTGGTACTTGACATCTCATGATTGACTCAATTGCCTAAGCAAGTGATCTGCCAATCACGCACATCCCTCTCCCCTTTAGTCTGTAAGACACCTTTAGAGAGGGTGACTCCATCACCTGCATGTACACTACCGTGCCAGGAGTCATCCATTCTAAATACCTTTAGAATGCTGTCTAAGCATCCTGATTGGGACACTTCCCAAATCTAGATCTAAAACCATAGATCTAGTAACCAGAATGTCCAATATTATATCTATATCCTTATGTGGAGAAACTACTGTAAGACAACCAAAGCATAACCGATCGTAGTATAGGAATTTCACTTCCTACTCTGTGTATGTCATCCAAATACCAGGACATCACACCTTACTACCTTCTTAACAGATCCATCCCCTATTCTGATGAAGTCAAACATATGACCGTCACATCAGAAATAGATGATCTATCTGCGCTATATCTGCTTTAGTCTATAAATAGGCATAAGCCACTTTTCCACCAATGCTTCCGCTGCTTCCACTGACTATGAAAACCCTCTGGCAGAGTCATATACACGTACACATCTAAAGCTGACTTAGAACAACGTTATACTCATCCTCCTACCGGGTCTCGCAGTCTGGAACAACAGCTATTGCAAGTCTGGGTAAACAAGAACCTCCCTGTCACCGTCTTTGAGGCTACCGGAGTACCTCTCGGGTGCCTAAGGTTAGCCACCATATCCGCGGAGTGGCCAACGGAATGTCAAACCGGATTGAATCTTTAGGTCCTTATCAAATTTTCAGTAATCGTTTGCGGTTCTGGAATCACTTCCAGTTCTACCATACTCCCACTTCTGTTTTCTGAAAAAATCCATTTTACTAAAACTGTGGCAAGTTAAGAACAATATCACTATTGATCTTCCAGATGGTAGAAAGTCAACCCTCGTCATAGATCGGGTCAACCCACAAATAGCCATTACAGAAACGTGCATTGAGTTATCCAGAGTCTGGTTTTAAGCATAAGCCGGAAAACCCCCCGTACCTTAACAATGTTAAGATATGAACTATTCTATATCCAATATAGAAACAGAGGCACTGATTTAATTGGAACCAGATTCAAATCATGCAGCTGTCTCCAGTGCATGTCAACTAAATGGAGAGAGGCCAATCAGCATTACTCAACTTAGGAATACATCCAATTATGAGTAACCTGAAAGAGAAGCAAGTTCTCATAATCATTACTATTAACTGAATACCACACATAAGTATCTACATCTTCGATCACCTTGAAGAATCCCGATACTTACAATACCTGGTTCTCTACTTTATTCATATACCTATAACTTCTCAAAACTTAGACCTTGTGTCTCTATGAAACACTTGTCTAAGAGCTAAAGAAGTCACAAGTAAACCGAATATAGTACGAGAACCAACCCCTCTGTCCTAATGGACACTGGACAATATACAATACTCTGTATAAGTCCCCTGAGTCTAACAACTCAAACCATGTGTGTCGTAGGTTGAAAACTGTACTTATGGTTAAGAAGAATTACACCGCTGTTTAATGCTCCTTACCTAATCATCCACTGATATAGGTAAATGTCATGGACATAATTTCAAAAAGTTATATCTCACTCTATTAAAATATACGTACAGATATATCAATTTGAAATTGGTGCATAACAATGGATATTCAAAACCAAATATCTGCCGTCCGGCAAACAACCCAGGCGATTTCCTCAAAAATCACCAATTACAACGAATCCTGATATAATGAGAACAATCACCTAATTCCCAATAACTTCCACTCATCATCTGTAAAACTATACAGATGTGAGAATCATACCTTGTAAATACATACCCTGGAGCAAGGGCTAATTGGGAAATCAGTTTTCTTTTAATAGTACACAGTGAAAATGAAACATTGAAATGTTTCGTAGGGGTATCCGGGTATTCCTAGTAATGCCTCTTCCATTATCCAGATTCACAACTGTAACCGTATATTTCTTTGCCATCTCTCCAAATCCCTTTATATGTCTTTAGTCATTACCTTCTGTACACCTCTTTAGGCCAAATGGTTTTCTTCCTTCCCTACCGTTCGGCACCAGCCTATGGTTTGGAAGAAGACTATCCAATTAGCATAATGGGTGTACTGTCCTAATCTTAGGAGCACCCGCAATGCGAGAGAAGGTACAGATAAAAGACAACTGAATAAACCTTAGTCCTATTTCTCCTGAACCAGAATCCATCCCCGAACTGGAACAAGTTCCTTCGAGTTCGTATATAACCATACGATGGAGCATCCAATAAATTGTGGATCTTCATAGTGATACAGAGTGTTCTGGAGAAATACGAAGGTGATGTAGGAGTGGCGATGAAATACTTGGTTTGGTCGTGAATTGCAGTCGCAGTTTACTTTTCCCTCTTACTAATCCCTTTATTTGTCTTTACTTAATACCTTCTGTACACCTTCGTTAGGATAATTGGTTTTCTTCATTCCCTACCATTCGACACCTGCCTATGGTTTGGAAGAAGACTATCCAATAAGCATAATAGGTGTACTGTCCTAATCTAAGGAACACTCGCAACCTGAGAGAAGGTAAAAGGAAAAGATAACTGAATAGTCCTATTCGTTTTCTCCAGAACAGGAAACCATCCTCGAATAAATTCTTTCGAGTTCGTATATAACCATACGATGGTTTTATCCAATGGAAGTGGACGTTTGTAGTAATACGGGGTGTTCTGGAGAAAAAGGGTAAAAGAAGGAGTAGCAATGAGGTATGCAACTCTGACAATCCAAAAGCCAGTGTTATAAGAAGGTTCGGTTAATCTTGGTCACTGAGTCATAGTCAAGGGTCGGGTCATGGTCGCTGCCAAAGAGAGAGAGAAAAGAAACACTCTGCGTGCACTCTATCCTAGACCAGAATGGTTATCAATTTATCTAATCAGGAAACCTCCCACTGTATCGTCAAATTCTCCTCCAAACCTGAAAGAAGAATTAGTCGGGATCACCCGAGGAGTAAACCAACTCATCAGTGGGAATCGGGATCCAACTATCATCGCATGATAACGTGATGGAATCCACTCACGTTATCACACTCTAGAAGGTATGCGCATATCTGGCAAGTTTCAGTTTCTTTAGAAACCCCCGATGTGATTTTTACCCCATGCTTTTATGACCTTGACGTAGGCCAACATATCATAAGTCACATGTCAAGTTCTACCCGTCATTTTCCAGGTTAATTTGAACCCACCCGTACATACCCTTGACGAAGGCCAAAATAGTAGTACGACTGTCCCAAACCAACGCATCTATCTATGCAACATAAACGTAACAAATAGCTACCATACACTATGCCTTGACGTAAGCCAACATACATAGCATGAATACTAAGTGCTACCTTCCTGAAATGACGGAGGGCTACGAATGGTTTTTGGCGAAAAACCTTTAACGTAATGAACTTGATATCGTTGAAGGAACCAGATAGCTTTTTATAAAAATATAGTGACGAAAATCTTTGCTAAAGAGGTCACTCCCGGTGAAGGGATCTCGGCTCTTTCCCCGTAGAATGAGGTGCAGGATATTCCAACTGAATACCACGATGCAAAGCAAAATGTAATCGGATATAGTGAAGTTATTACCCTGACGCAAACTACTGTCCAAGGGGTCACTCCCGGTGAAGGGATCTCGGCCCTTGCCTCGTCGACTGAGGTGCTGGATATTCATAACTGAATACCACTGTGCAAAACAAAAGAGAACGCCCTTGCAATAACAGCTTTTTGAAAAATATTCCAACAACATCAGAATAGGTTTGTTTAGCTTGCATTGATCCAAATCAACGCAGTCCCATCAATTGATCACACCAATAAAGAACGAAAATACGATGTACGTATATGCCATCCGCATTCGCCACTGGGTCCCGTCATCACCCGTTAGGTTACTTAAGTAACGACAGAGCGGGGACTGGACTAGCGCGGATGCAAAACATATACAACATCTACTAGTATATATATCAATATATAATATTCGCTCAAGGCGTGATAAAAAATGCAACATCACAGAAATGTAATAAGCATCACAGAATAATACAGATATCTGGGATCCCCGGGTTTCATAGAGCCGCTACTAACACCCGACGTTCCCCTGGTCGTGTGGATAGCCTGTGCAATAAAATTCTAGACCCCTACGGGCGCGGCAAATTACCCGCCAAAACCTGAAGCGAGGCAGCCCCCTTCAACAACGTGAATGGACCACCCAGCACTTCACGGAATCCGGTAACTTGGGCACCCATCCTTGGGTCAACCTATACCCCCTACGAGTGAGGCGAATAGCCCGCCAATTCTAGAGTAAAGCCCCATCCGTCTCAAAACCATAAGATGCGGGCCCGTTGCCCTCTAGAACCCGGCTATCCGTGCAACCCACCGCGGGGTAATCCTAGTACAGAAAGTAAAATATACAACTGGTACATCGACCTCAGCCCGGTCGTGCCCCAAAAGTATAATATACAAACAGGCAGTGATGGCAGTCCACATGTCGGACGCTCGCCCCGCAATAACAGTGTACAAATAATACCAAACTGTACTACCATTGCATCCAGGCTATCCACCACGACAAATCCGCAATATCACAGCACAACACAGAACATCAACGTGAATGTCACGTTCGCAAATCCGTCTAAAAGGGCTATAGCAGTTAGACAGGATTTACCGATCAAGTGACATTCACGGTCGCAGATATAATGTAAATACTGTGAACTAACATGTTTAAAATTTTCGATCGACTAAATTTTCCGAAGTGGGCCCCAAGCACAACTGTAGCACTCAAAATAAATCTGGGCCCAAAAAGAATATACCAAAAACACCAATTCCAACATAGAGACCTACTGAAGAAATTTGGTGCACTGTGGCTACAGTACGGAGGCAGATCCGCGGCCAAAACGTGGTTACGGACGCGGAACCGCCGCGCTACAGTGAAATCAGCCGACCAAATTTCTTCAGTTCTCTTGAAAAAGCCTGCATATATTTCTGCAATATACCAAATAATTTTTTGACAGCAAAACAGAATCGACAAAAACTGATGCTTTTGAAATTGTGGTTTTTGGAAATTTCGTTCGATCGAGTTCTAAACACGTTAGAGCAAGTTAGAAAAGGTTAATGGCGTGGCTCTGATACCATGTAAGTCTACGGTAGGGGCCCGGCCGTCTGTCTGAGGCCAAAATACGGAAAACAAAAACTTTTCTTTAACTAGAAACCGGCGCTACCGCGGACTATAAAGCCGGATCGGACCATTAACCTACTACTAGCTAACTGGGGAAAGGGTAGAGAGCTATACTGATCGATCCGTGTCCTTTGGTCTTCGGCCACCATCCCGATCTCCTCGCGGCATCTCCGGTCTTGTTCTCCTCGTCGGAAAGGGCACCACATCGAGAAATCTTTTTACGGGCTCCCACCTCTGAACCGAGGCAACTCGGACACGAAGTTGGCAAGCCGACGTATCCAAGATTGCTGTAGACTAAGTGCAGAAACCTTTTGTCTCAAAGGGTTAATGAAGTTGCCATTTGTAGTGAGGAGAAGAAGATGAGCTTTGAAATGGAACTATATCAATTTTGTGTAAGCAAATGAGATACAAATCCCACACCAAAAATTTGGACAGCCCCCCCAAGCAAGTGGCCGGCCATGCTAAAAAAGGAGAGAGGGAAAAAGAATAATGCAAGAGAGGAGAAAATGAGTGATCATCATGAAGAATGTCACACCAAAGTTACATCACCACCCCATCTCCAAAAAGCAAGTAATGATGAACAAAACAAAGTCAATCTCATCAAGGAGCTTCTAGAAAACTCATGAACCCTCCACCACAAAAAACACCCTCCATTTTGCTAATTTGCACATTTGCAAATAAGCCCTTCCATGGAAAATTCAGCCAAGGAAAGAAAGAAAGGAAAATGGCCGAAAAGGGAAAGCAAGCTGACAATTTCAAAAAGCGATCCCGTAATAAATTACAGGAAAACCCCACGACTGTATATACATACCCGCATTTGTATTCCGACCGAATACAAATGCAATGAGACAAAATCTACACTGTATAATATTAGGATCCGGCTTAAACCAAAGCCTGCTAGTATTATCCGTCCGAACTATAACACGTGTACAAGTGTATGCATACGTTCGAACCCTGCCATAAATCCATACGGCCTCTACAGCGTTTCGCCCGAAACTTGAGAAACTGTCTGTGGGGGACTCTAAAGACTCGTCAATACTTTGGCTGTGGATTTAACCACTAGCACGTCAGAGGTATTAGCCGTACGTAACAAGCTACCAGGTATTGACCACAAGGGAGGTCGATGAACGAACTTATCCTGACACCCTACTGAGCCTGTCAGTGACAATATCCGTACAGTCCGGTCCGTTCGTCTATGAGCATCGCATGGCGGGCCTAGGGGGTTGGTAAAAGTCAGACCCCTAAAAGCAGTACAAGTCATGTCGGAGTTTAGCCCAGAACACTCTGAGATACTACTGGAATACCTATCAGTAAATCTCTTGCCTTGGCTAAGGACTTCGTGTAATGGCTTTCCTAGACACAGCGCGATCTCACCCCCAATACCGGGAGAGACGAAACCCCTGCAGATCTGCTCACTGCTTCCATGTGGCTCGGGACTGTACCCAACTAAAAACGGTTTGTACGACTCCTTTGAGTCATGGTAGGGTAGTAATCAAAGTACAGTGGGAACTCACATGAGACAAATGACGATCTCAGGTTGATGAACTAATCTGTACACATGTCACCAGGGAACTGCTATCTGACGCTAGGTATAATACCAACTAGCATGTTCCCGGCGAGTCCTTTCTGGTGTACTCATAACCCAATGAGCACCTGTATACATCTTAGGTGAACCAACTGACACCAATGGCTTGTGAGACCAGCCACCGCCCCTCGTCGGGGTCTCGACTGTATACACTAGTCTACTAATGGAGTATCGATGCCCAGTCTCGAAACTCCCACGACTAGGGACCACTTTTAAGGATGTGCTTATAGACCGCAGCTCCCACGTATATGATCGCCATCATACTGCTGGTCATCAAGCAAGAATCCTAAGGGCTATATCAACGTGCAATAGTGACCTGTAAGGTCACCTAAAGCAGTACACGATGATAAAGATAAACCAGATAGCATACTATCATCTCGAGTAAGACTGTCCTACCGGCATAGGTCCTTCTTCAATCATTGCAATCACGTGCCTGTGATCCAATAATTGACTCTGAGGGCACTATATCCAACACTTTAAATAAAGCCCCATCGCTATAAAGAATGTTCAACACTCAATAAAAAAACAAAAAAGGGGTGTCAGAACCCAAATCAATGCTCAGCATTGTTGAACAAAAATGGGACTGAGCCAAAACAAATGTTCAACATTTTATTCAAAGATGAGTGGGCTGAGCCCAAGTTGGCCACAGGTCCTTAATTCAGATCAACCGAGCCCATGTGCTCACAATTTCTCTAATTGGTCTTAGTCCCAAACCTGACTATAGATCTCCCAACCAATATTGGTTCAAGGGTACATCTCTTCACACTTCTGATATATGTCGCTGTAATTCTTCAACGTCTTCAGGAAAGTGGCGGGTCCCGACAACCAGAAACTCCACAGACTATGATGTCTTTAAACCTTACAGACTATGATGTCTTTAAACCAGACTATGATTTCTTTAAACCTCACAGACTATGATGTCTTTAAACCTCACAGACTATGACGTCTTTAAACCCTACAGAATATGATGTCTTTAAACCTCACAGACTATGATGTCTTTAAACCCTACAGACTATGATGTCTTTAAACCTTACAGACTATGATGTCTTTAAACCAGACTATGATGTCTTTAAACCCTACAGACTATGATGTCTTTAAACCAGACTATGATGTCTTTAAACCTTACAGACTATGATGTCTTTAAACTCTACAGACTATGAGGTCTTTAAACTTACACGGACTATGATGTCCTTAAACCTAATGGACCGAAACATCCCTAAACTAAGACGATAGAGCCCAAATACTCTTTCGTTGGATCTAAATGATCCCAAAATCCCATTGAGTAGATCTTAGTCTAAAATTAGATTAATGTATCCTCAGCAAACATTTAAGTTGATCTTAAGCTCAAACGAGGTTAACGGTCTTTAAATCAAACCAAACCTAAATCTAAGAAAATACGGATTTGGACTAATCCCCACCCTACGAGCGACAACATAAATTAGTCTCCGTATACAATCCATGGGCAACCAAAAAAATAAAACAAACACACACGACACGAAGTGAACATCTGGAGAAGGAGAAAGTGGTTATCGCTATGCGGTAACGTAATTAACTGCAGGGGCTTGCGCCTGCAGGGAAAAGCGTCCCCACAATCAAAAACCCTTCGCAAACGAGGGGGAATCTGACGAAATCTGCTACAACGGCCGCATCCATCCAAACCTCCGATGCACGGTGCCATAAATTAACTTGGCATCTTCGGAGAGGTGGACGGATAAAACCAAATAGCATCCGCCCCCCAAAATTCAGGCTCGATATCCCAACATCCCGGTCGCGTCTTTCGGCGGTAAACAGATTA
Organism: Agapanthus africanus; assembly: GCA_030015575.1. Lineage (NCBI taxonomy): Eukaryota > Viridiplantae > Streptophyta > Magnoliopsida > Asparagales > Amaryllidaceae > Agapanthus > Agapanthus africanus. Next base: position 123,853,191 of record JASDDO010000001.1, read on the forward strand.
TGGTACGCTCGGTGGGACCTTTTCCTCTTTCCACTCCACACTTTGTGTGTCGTGTTCGCGAACAAATCGCGATTTAATATGGTTGCCCATGGATTCGAGGTACTAAGATTTGGTGTCTTGCTCCGTGCAGAAGGGAAGATGGCGTCAATGGCTTCCAACTGCACCAACTGCAACAGAAACTCCCACTCCGTCCTCGCTGGAGGAGTGACCTATGGGCCCCAAGAGGCCTCCATCTTTTCCATGCCAGTGGAACAAGTGACTCAGGCCACCACTGGATTGTTCTTTGGGACCATGCTCCCGCCAATGAGTTTCAACGCTCAAGTGCCATCACAGGAAGCTCCAAAGAAGTCGGTCTTCGATCGGCTTGCAACTACCATGGCCCCTCTCAACGGGTCATCCAAGTCCAACGCCTCGGTCTTTAACAGATTAGGCCAAAGTTCAAGCGGGCCCGTCAAGAATCCTGTAATACCCGAAGGAGTTATCCCGAAGCGGATAGCCATTCCAGCTCCGGCAAACGAAGTCATCGGAAGGGCTTCTCCTGCTAAGGGGTTGGTCTTCGCAAGGCTGGCTGTTTCAACTCCCGCTGCAGGTGGAGTCATTACAAGTGCTTCCCCTGCCCGAAAGTTAGTCTTCGACAGGTTGGACGTTTCCTCTCGGCGGACATCAGTTTTCAATAGGCTGGCACCAACGGCAGCCTTTCACCAGAACATGGGGCATGATGAAGCCACCCCCGTAACTAAGACAATACCATCTGTAAGACACGCTCGACGTCGCCATTGGCGCCAAGTGAGGAAAACTGGGGGCAGCTCTCCCTCTGGACTGACTCCACCAGCTCTGATGGTGGTAATTGACGTTGCTGTTCCAACTAGGAATAGCTTTAAGCCGCTCAGGAGGGTGCGCAAGAACTCTCCAACTTCCATGTTGAAAAAGTATCCTCCACCCGCTGAAAATGTTATTAAGGAGAAGCCAGAGCAGCCTCCTCAGCGGCTGTCCTCCAAAATCTACAGGGTCTGGCGAAGAGTCCAAGACTCTGTAATCGACAAAGACTACTCCCGCCGACAGAAGAAAATGAAGGTTCGGCAAGAGGAGGACCATCTCACCGCCGTCGTGCTGCGAAAAGCATCGGCTGCAACAGCCCCCTCAATTTCAACCGCCCATAAAAGGAGAAGGCCGGAGAAGCTCCCTGTGTCTGCGACAAATCTCAAGGGCACTGAATCCAAACGCCCCAAGTCTGGGGGCATGATAGCGCACACCATTTACATGGCATCCGGAAAAGAGGATAGCCGTACCTCCACGGGTCATCGACCACTTACGCGATCAGTAACTAAGGTTCAGGAGCAAAAACAACAAAAGCTCCAGGAAATGCTGACAAAGATGGCCGCACTCACTGGGCCAAAGGAAAGCCCGGAGACATCGTCGGAGCAGCGCCAGGAGCAGAAAACCGATGCCGAATTCCTCCGAAGAATGCTCGAGAAGAAAGACAAAGAGGCCACAGAACAAGCGGCTAACATAAAACAAATGACGTTCATGTTCCAAGATATGGTGGGAATGATGATCCAACCGGACCCCCCAGCTGAAGACCTTCCGATTATCCTTGAAGACGACAGAGGGGAGACATAAAACCCTCTTCCCGCTTTTTCAGCAGCCAAAGAGGAGACGATCTCGAAAGCTTCCCTTGACGACTATATAGCTCAATAGATACGAGCTCATTAGGCGAGCGAAGCTGCTGGCCAAATCATCAAAACTGGACGACCCTATCCTGGTTAATACGATCAAATAAAGTACCCATCGGAATATACGATCCCTAAATTCCACGTGTATAAGGGGACGGGTAATCCACACCAGCACGTTGCTCAATTCAGAGCCTTGTGCGGTAATACTGGGGGTGACGATAAACTGCTGCTTCGCCAGTTTGTTGGCAGCTTGTCGGAGATCGCATTCGAATGGTACTCCGAGCTCCCGAATGACTCTGCCAAGACATTTGCAGAAATGGAGCTGCTGTTTACACAAAGGTTCGCAAGCGCCAGCGAACGTACCCCGATCACGGCATTGATCAACGCCAGAGTGAAGCCAGGAGAGATCTGGGTTCAATACGCCATTCGGTGGCGGAACCTATGGTCAAAGTGTGAACAGCGCATATAGGAAGTTCCTGCCGTGGGCATGTTTGTGGGAACCCTCGATCCTCAGGCAACCATATCTCAATTTATGATGTTCTTCAATCCGACCACCTTCCAGGCCTTGATTAACAAGCTGGCCCAGATGGATCAGATAGGCCATAAGTCGTCCTCTTCAAAAGCGGATTTTCGGAATGAAAAGGGGAAGGGGAAAGCGACCTTCGTCGCCAACGCTCAACAACAGCCGAGCGATCTGAACCAGCTGCTCCCTAAGGCAACAAATCGTGATTCCTCGACGAGATGTTGAAGCGTCCTTACTCGTTTCTCCGGGATAAAACGAGGAGACTGTTCGAACTAGCGGTGCGTAACAGGCTCATCACCCTGCCGGATCCGAAGTGCCAACTGTAGCCCGATGACGTCAACAATCCCAACTACTGCCCCTACCACCGAATGTTGGACCATCCGATCAAAGATTGCTTCATCTTCAAAAGCTGGATTGAGGACCAGTACCGGTAAGGTGAATTCGTGCTATCTGAAAACTAGAGGGTAAACCCGCCACAACCACATGCTCCGAAAAAGATGGACACGCCGGGGGCATCATGGTCATTTATAAAGGAAGCTCCATGGGAAGTTGTTCTTTCAGCAAAAACTAAAAGAATGCTGAAAGATCTTCAAACATGTCCGGCGATCAGGTGGAAAAGTCCGCTAGAGCCAGAAATTATTGATGGGATGCTAAAACCGCGCCCAACATCGGGAGTTGGTAGCGAAAGGCAAAACACCCAGGCCCAGCCGTCAAAGTCTTTGAAGAAAAAGAAGAAGACTAAGAAGCCCTCGCAGCCTGATGACAAGCGTACGGAGTTGCAAAAGCATATTGATGCGCTGGAAGAATATATCCAGAAGGTACGAACGCCGGTCACATTCCAAGAGTTTCTCAACCACATCCTTGAGGGCGGAGATGACGGCAATGATGAGGGAGGAGACTCGTCAGAAGAATCTGAGGATTATGTGGCAAGTTGTCACATGATCTCTCATTCACCAATAAACAATGAAGAAGATCACTCAGCATCAGAAGATAATATAGAGGAGCTGGGGGCAGAATCGGTGCCAAAATCCTTAGGACCGTCAGACGAGGTGATCGACATGCTGCTGAACAAAGCCCATCAGAAGAGCAAAGCTGATCAAGAGTGTGAAATGGCCATATTCGAAAAAGCCAAACGTCGGCGACTGGATGAAAGGGTTGAAGCACTCCAACCAGATCGAAGGACGCCCGTGGCAAACAAAACCAGGGTTAAAATGACGAAACGGTTCGCTAAAGCCCTGTCAATGGGAATGAAGCTGCCATCTCCCAAAGGAAATACTCCTGGCGGTATATACCTTGACGAAGTGGATGTGCATCCTAACTACTGCTTATACCATCAAATGATTGCACACCCTACCAAAGAATGCATGTCCTTTAAAAAGTGCTGGCAGGGATACGTTGCTCACCGAAAACACTTCAAGCGGATGAAGCGCAAGGCTCGTCGGGAGCAGAGAAATACGACGGATGAGCATGAAAGAACTGCCGACAACTGTCACATGGTTGATTCCGGGGGATCGCAAGTTCTCACCTTCGGAAGCGATTCTGTTGAAGAAATAGCTCTCAACCCTCTCTTCAAAGAATCCACATCAGGAAAAGAGGAAGAGGTGAAGAACTGTAAGAATATTCAGTTGCGCAACCGTACGTTGCCCGAAAAGAGTCTCGGACCTACAAACAAGGGATCAAACAAAAAAGATAAGGAGAAGGAAAATGTCCTTGAGGATATCGCCCTCGATGATTGATTCGTTGAAGAGCTGGCAGCCAAGGACCCGCCTAAGAAAAACAAGGTGGATTACAATGTCCTGGCACATCTGAGGAAGATACCCTCACAATTGAGTATCCTGGATGCCTTTCTCTTGTCTAAAGAAGCACGAGATTCCCTGATTAAGGCACTACAAGAGCCCGAGCAGTTCCAAGCTTTCTTTGACTAAGAAAAGATGAAGGACGAGCTGGAAGAAGTGCATACAGCTGACTTCACTTTCGGCGATGAAGACCTCCTCCTCAGAACGTGCGAGCACAACCGTCCCCTATATGTCACCGGATACTGCCATTACATCAAGATAGGGAAGATCTTAGTTGACAACGGGTCCTCTGTCAATCTCCTGAATGTGAGGGTGCTAAAAGAAATCTGCATGAGCGTTCAACACCTTGCTCGGGATAAAATCACTATCTCCGGGTTCGACTCCCAGTCATTACGGATGCTCGGGTCCGTAATATTGACATTGCACTTTGGGCTGCTCGTCACTGACATCAAATTTCATGTCATTGACGCCAAGACTTGCTACAACGCTTTGCTCGGCAGGCTTTGGTTACATGAGTACAATATCATCCCTTCTACACAACATCAGTGTATGAAGTACTTCAAAGATGGTCTCGAGTATACCATGACGGGGGAACTAAACCCATTCTCCGTGAATGAAGTTCGAAAGTACGAAGATGCAAAGTATTTCTTACCAGACTTTGAAGACACGGAAAGATGCCATAAGCCGGAGAATAAGCAAAAAGCTATCACTACTATTCCGGTCTTCGGGAATGATACCGAGGAGGAAGAAGAGATAGTTTATTCAGGGCCGCCCCAATGCAACAAGCCGGGACCATCTACCCCTATTCTGGCTTTTGGTAGTGACTCTGAAGATGAAGTCAACGCAGTGTTCTCGATCCGTCCATCACCACAGGCCTTCGCTGGAGATGATCAGAATTTGCAAATCGCTATGGTTCCGCAGCAACACTACAGAGAACTTGATGCGCTTGAGACATATAGTGTGCAAGAGCTGCAGACATTCTACGTCTCTCCCAGGAGAAGAGATGAAAAAGCGATCTTATTCTACCGATCCACGACGATTAAAGTCGAAAGAGAAGTCTGGCGTGGTAGCGAACTTGCGCTTGACAAGCTCTAACCTATCCGTCTGCCAAGATATTACACAGAGGGATTGAAAAGGTTATTGAGATGCCAAGGAGTACCCTTTGAGTAAACCGCGCGACAGGCCCAATTCTACAACAGGATCTGGAACGTCCCCGGAACTCAGCGAAGATTGCCCAATGGAAGAATGGAAGCAAGCGGGCTTAGATATATCCAGTCTAAGAAACGGGAGCAGTTCCATGGCTGCCATGTCATAAAGGACCTGGATGAAGAAGATGATGCTCTTTTAAAAGACACTGACGTTGAACCAGAACGAAGTCCTACTATAAAAATGCCGATTCCGCTGTTTGAAGAACAGATGGACAAGCTAGTATGGGAAGTGAGTCAAAAAGTTTGGAATGACCACAGCCGCGAAATGGCCATTTATGAGAAAGCCAAGACGCAATGCCTCTTTCAGCAGGCTACAGAGGACGACAATGCTCTTCACCGTCAGCCCGCCATGCATTCCCAAGATAAGAAAAATGCCCGATGCAAAAGCAAAAGCACGTTGAAGAACGGAAAAAACGTTCGACAGCGGCAAAACGGATCCAAAAGGCCACGCGATCAAGAAAAGGTCAGCCAGAATCCGTTTCTAATGAAAAAGATGGGTCGAGCATATTCTTTCCCTCAAGACAAGACAAGGAGAATCTTTGACCTCGTCGTGAAACATCAAATGATTACGCTCGCGGAGTCCAAGCACCTCGGTCAAGCAAACGAGGTCCATCACCCGGATTATTGCTCCTATCATCAAGTGATCGGACATCCTCTTGAAGACTGCTCCACCTTCAAAAACAGGGTCGAAGACCAATATCAACTCGACAGGTCCGTTCTATCCAACAATTGGAGGGTACCCCCGCAGCAAAGGCATGTGCCAAAAGCAACGTATATGGCGAGAGTAGAACCAGATCAACATCGGTCTTGGAAACGATCTCGTACCTGTCACGTGATAACACTGTCAGAAGAATGAGTGCTCGAGAATATGGACGACCTCTCCTGGTGCTTCGAAAATGAGGATGAAGATGAGTTGATCTTAGAGTTTCCACCAGCGCCAAAAGAGTTAGAAGATGGAATATATACTATTGTGGACAACCTAAGGAAAATCGACCTGGGGACGGAAAATGACCCGCGGCCAACATTCGTCGGTGAGCTGCTGTCTAAAGAACAGGTGGCTACGCTAAAAGATGTGCTCATGCAGTATAAGGACTGCTTCGCGTGGAACTATTCCGATATGCTGGGGCTAGATCCAGAAATAGCTGTGTATAAATTGGTGATATCTCCGGACGTCAAGCCGGTCAAACAAGCACCAAGAAGGATGCGGCTCGAACTTGAAATGAGCATCATCGCCGAAGTCAAGAAGCTAATCGACTCCGACTTCATCCAAGAAGTTCAGTACCCTGACTGGATCGCCAACATCATCCCAGTGATGAAGAAGAATAGGACGGTGCACATCTGCGTGGACTTTCGGGACTTCAACAAAGCTTGCCCGAAGGATGATTTCCCCATACCGGTTACCGAGCTGATGATAGACAACACGTCCACTCACAAAGTCTTCTCCTTCATGGACGGATCATCAGGGTACAATCAAATAAAAATGCATCCCAAAGACCAGAAGTATACCGCTTTCCGGACTCCTTTAGGCATATTCTGCTATAAAGTGATGCCTTTCGGTCTGAAGAACGCCGGTGCTACTTATCAGATGGTCATGACGAAGATTTTCGATGACTTCATACACGAAATCGTCGAATGCTATATCGACGACCTCGTAGTGAAAAGCAAATCGTACGAGGAACATTGGGAGCATCTGAAGACCGTGTTTCAATGCCTTCGGAAATACAACCTGAAGATGAACCCTCTCAAATGTGCGTTCGGAGTTTCCTCTGGCAAATTCCCAGGATTCATCGTACGACACCGGGGCATCGAAATAGACCCGTCAAAGATCAAGACGATTATGGAAATGCCTCCGCCAAGAACTCTCAAGCAACTGCGGTCTCTCCAAGGAAAGCTCGCATATATCCGACGGTTCATAGCTAACTGTTCATATCATAATATTGCATTTTATATTCCCCATTCTTATGCATTTTACAATAAAAACAGGTGCTTTTGACCCATGTCTGCTATATAGTACAGGTTACAGGTTCTTGGAGCAAAAATAGTGAAAAATACAAAAGACGACACAAAAGGACTTTTGACCAACAAATAGGAGGATCTTAGTCAAGCCTACATCGAAGGACAGTTCACAATTAACAAGGCAACGCAAGGTCCAAAATGTCAAGGCAAACGGTTAAAAATCCATTGCAAATTGTTCACTGAAGATCTGGAACCAATGTAGAAGCCCAATTGATAGAAGAACCAAAGAACCAGAAGCCCAAAAAGGTCCAGAACATAACCCAAAATTTTCAGAACTCAAGCTTGTCAAAGGGCCGCAGAACCGCGGCCCAAGACTGCCATTGCCGCGGTTCCGCGGCCAGAAGAAGCCCGTACTCAGAGATTTTTTTACCAAAATGCTTAGGCGGCTCTGAAAAGATTTCCTAAGGGTAGTTTTGTAATTTAAGACATGCGGATCAATTGTAAACTTAGGGTTTCTATATCCTATAAATAGAACCCAAATCCTTGTATTTTCTTATGCCTCTATTAATCAATAAAATTCTGTTTTCTTTGAAGATTGGAGCGCATCAATCGTAAGTAGGTTATTTTTCTTGCCCTAGTTCTAGTTTTCAATTTCTGCCCTAGTTAAATTCTTTTCTTGCCCTAGTTTGATTTAGTTTAGAATTTTATTAACGTGTAATAGATGTTTCTTCTCTTTAATAAAAACAAAACAAAAATTATGTCTTTCTTAAATCCCTCAATGAGCGAGTAGTTTCCTCGCTTGTTAGGGTTAGGAATAGAGAAGGGTTTGAGAGATGAAGATCTCTCATCTCTTTTCTTTGCCAATCTTTTATGAACATTAGAACTCCATGCATACCTTCTTATTCCGCTCCCTACGGCACTCTACCCTCGAGGTAACGGTGTTACCGTAGTCTAAAGGCCCGAATTTTAAGGTTTTCCATGGAGGTTAGGGTAAAGATTAAGAAAGGAAGGACAATGATCTAGAAGAAGAACAATCTTCCCAATCATCCTAATCCCCTTTATTAATATTTACCATAACTCTAATATGATATATATATATATATATATATATATATATATATATATATATATATATTTTAAGGCATTGGAAAGAGATGTGGATCTTTGTTTACCAAATTTTCCCTAAACCTAATCCTAGCAAGTTTCTAATCCTAGTATAACACAACTTCAGTTTTTAGGTTTAATTATAAGACCAAACACCATTTGGAATTAGCTCGTGAGAACTTTAAGGAGATTTACAACATCCCTGTGGACCGACCCATATTCACCGGCTAGCTACATGCGACGCCATTCTTGATTGCGGTAAATATTTTTGATCGACAAAACCTCTCTAAATCAAATGGCGCCGTTGCCGGGGATGGCGTAGAACTTTCCTTTTTGCAATTTCGGGTTAATCTTAATAAAATTAAAAAATCATAAAAATCTGAAAAAACCAAAAAAATATAAAAATATATTATCTGTTATTTTTGGAAAGGGTACTTTATTGTTTGAATCTTGCAGGATATACAATCGAGACAGATCTGGAAATTTCCAGAAGGCAAAACAGAAAAAGATACATCAAAACAGGAGGATATTGGAACAGAAGACCAGCATACAAAATCCGGTGCCCCGACTCCTCTTCCCGACCGCGAAATCACGGCATATCTGTGCCAAGAACCGCGGTTCCGCGGTCGACACGTGGCCAAATCGCCTGAAAATTTGTTGGTTTGATTTCTTTCCTTCTCCTCTCCAAATCCCCATATATCTTTTTGCCAAATTTTCTGCAGGATTCTTTGCGCTAAAAATCTTCTTCCCCCTTCCATAATTGATTTTCTGCAGGATTCTTTGCGCCGCGCTAAATAGCAAATTGATTGCAAGTGATTTACTGCTTTGCATATTTTAATCCGACTTTAAGGGGCTTTTGACCAATTCAGATTGGGTGGGGATTTCATCACCCTTTCCAGGACCCCAGAAATCACTTAAAGCATTTGCATTGACCACTCTTAATTAAAAAATACTAGACTCAGCCCTAAGGATGTCGCGCTTACTGGGACAGAGGACTAGTATAAGCATCGGCCGTTTATCCTAACCTGACTTTGCGGTGCCTAGGAAAGTGTGTCAAGGCTAGTGGTTTTTAATTAGGCCCACAGTGTGGTTCCTTCCCACTTACCTGGCAATTACCTGGCCGCAATTGGCGGTGATGAGGCGGTTTGAGGTCCTATCTCTAGCCCTTTGAAACAGTTAGGAGTTGTCTAGCTGACTTAGGTGACCCTAGACCTAGGCCTGATTGTGCATTTGTGGTTAATTGCATTTGTGTCAAAAGTCTTTTCAAAAATCTTTTTGCAAAAGCTCACTTAAAAAGGGGAAAAAAAAGAAAAATCTTTTCAAAACTTGCAACTTGTCGCTAAAGAAATCTTTGCACTCACCTACACCACTTCTTCTCATTGACGTTTTCTTACCTCCACATTCTGTCTTTCGTCTTTCGAATACACTAACCCTTTTAGTGTATGTCCGGTTGGACTAGGGACCCTAGCGCCCGATTAGTCCGTGTTTCGTTGGTACCGACCGACGAACCTTTCGACTCCGAAGTCGAAATCTTGTCCACTTCTTCACATTCACCATCACATTCTTCTTCCAAAGGTATGTCGGGATACAATCCTAACAACACCTTACCGACGAGAATGATTCCACCTCCGTTAGGTGCGAATAAACCGAATCACCCGCCTGTTGAAGCGCCCGCACGAGTCGCGCTCCAGGATCTCTTCTACCCCGTCCGCACCGCCCTTCCTACTTGTCTTTTCCTCCCACCGGCAAATGGGGACAATTTTGAGATCAAACCCCACTTCATCAATATGCTGCCTAAGTTTCATGGTTTGGAATCCAAAGATGCATATATCTTTATCAATAAATTCCAAAACGTTTGCGCTATGATGAAAACGACCCAATTAAGTGATGACGCTATAAGGCTAAGGGTCATTCCTTTCACCTTATGTGACCTAGCCGAGAAGTTGTAGGGTTCCTAGGCATGCTAAAGAGGTCTCACAAGGCATCAACCATGCCAATTTCAAAATTTACGGTGCCGAGAAACCCTAGACTACGGATCGTTAACTAGAAGTTTAGGCGAAAAAGAAACTAGTTAACAACTTAACTAAATGGTAAACGGAAATACAACCTTTGTAGATCCGGTTCTCCACCTCCATGGCTCTGCGATGAAGTCTCCTCGCTGTACAAATCGGATCTTGGGCTCTAGCATCGGCTTCATCGGAGAAAAAGCGGGCTAGGTCATCGACGACGATGCCGAAGATGATCTACGTCGAGGCATCGCTAGATCAAGCTCCAACTTCACCAAGTCAAGAAAACTTGTGAAGGAAATACCCTATACTACTTGGCAAGAGGTAGAGGATGAAGAAATAGGAGGTGGATTCACTTTAGAATTGGATTTCTCACTCTTTTCATCAAATCACCATTGATGGAATCAAGCTTCTTCATCTTGAAGATGAAGATGAAGAAGATGATAATGTTATGATAAGTTAATTAAAAACAAAAGAAAATGAATACTTATCATAATATGAACCATGGTTATGTGTAGAGAGTTGACTAAGGTTAGATGAATGGTTAGGGTTAAGGATGAAGACAAAGTGGTCACTTTGGTCAAAGCTTCATGAAGATTCAAGATGCAAACAAAGAAAGCCACCATTTTGTTTTCTTATCCCATTTCTTTTAATCCAATTAAAAAGATAAATGAATGAATAACAAAATAAAAAACCTAACCATTTACTTAACCAAGGTTCAATTCTTTACACAAACCCTAGCAATCATGTATCATCAAACATGATACATCCAAGCACACAAAAGTATATCACATATACAACTTATGAACTTCAAGTGAGAAAATCCATTTAAAGTGAACCAATACTAGTTAATGCAAAGTAATATATCAAATATATAATTATACATTAAATCATTAAATCAACACTTGATTTAACGATCCGGTCATATCGCATATAACCGACTAGTATCCTTTATATCGGCTTATCGAATCAATACTTGATTCGATAACTAGGTTATATCGCATACAACCAATCGATACATTCATCGCGAGAATAGAATACGGTATCACATACACGCATTATTCTCGGTCTCGCACATATCTCATATGCGCTCCTATTTCGTTTCGCTTGAGCCAGGAAACCTCTGTGTAGGACTCTAAAGACTCGTCAATACACCGGCAGCAGGTGATGATCATATCAAACACCCACAAGCCGCAAGCGGTCTGCTAAATGTAACGGCCACCCGGGTATTGAGCGATCAGAAGATCGACGAGCAAGCCTGCTCACACTCCAGTGAATCCAACCAGTAACACTACCGTACAGTCCGGTCTGTTCGTCTGATATGTCGCATATCTCGCCTAGGGGTGGTAAACGTCAGACGCTAATAGCTCGATAAGTCGTGTCGATATGAGGTCTATAACAGTTCGAGAAACTACTGGTAACACTTACCAGTATATCTCAGCAACCCTGGCCAGGGATTTCCGGTTATAGCCAATCGAACACAGTGCAACATCAACTCCCTATACCGGGAGAGACGAATCCCCTCCTATCGCTCATTGCCTCCATGTGACTCGGGACTGTACCTAAAAACCACCGTTTTGCACGCCCTCTTGGACGTGGTAAGGTGGGAATCAAAGTACAGTGGGAACCACACAAGACTCTATGACGATCTCGGGTCAACGGACTACTCTGCACCAGTGTCACCAGAGAACTGCCATCTGACGTAAGGTATAATACCATCTGGGAGTTCTCAGCGAGTCCGTCCAGTGTACCCAGTCTCCACTGAGCACCCGTATATCATCTCTGATGTCAAACACCAATGGATATGGGATCATCCATCGCCCATCTGTATGGGTCGAGAAGGTATACGCTAGTCTACACTGGTATATCGATGCCCCGTCTCGATACACCCACGACTAGGGACTTTGAAGGATGTACTTATGGACTACCATGTCCCCATTAGTATGATCCGCATCATAGTCCAGATAGTCAAGTACACATCCTAAGGGCTTTACCAACATATAACAGAGAGACAATCAGTGTACACGTTAAGATAAAGAGTAACCAGATAGCATACTATCATGTCGAGCAAGAAAGTCCTCCCTATATATGTCCCAGCATCCACTACAATATACATCCTATGTACAGTAATGGCCTCTAGGGCATACATATAACTAACAATCTCCCACTTGCACTAGGGCCATCTATAGCAGTGGTTGTAGTATCTCATACTCAACCATCCCATAAAAGTCTCTCTCTGGGAATAGTCCTTCGTGAGTGGATTCGCCGTGTTATCCTCTGAGTCTGCTCTCCTTGCCTCGATCACCCTGGAGATCAACCATCTCCATGATCAGGTGATACTGCCTTAGAATAAGTCTGGATCACTGATGGGACCGGCGTTCCTTGGCATAAGCCACAACTCCATTGTCTCACAATGGTAGGAATGTAGTTCATCTCATGAACCAATATACATCCAGACCGCCTCTTTGGTAGCATCTTTAGTAGCGATGTATCCAGCCTTTATCGTCTAGTTAGCCACGGTATCTAGCTTGGAACTCTTCCAACATACCGTCCCTTGATAGAGGGTAAAGACAATGCCTGTGACTGACATTCAGTCGTCTTTATCACCCTGGAACACTTCCAGTGATTTTCCCTAGGATCAACTGATACCATCTCACTACAACTAGTGAGTATCCTAACATCCTTTTAGATCTATCTCATAGATCCAAAACTCAGGATTTAGGAGGTATCACTTTGATCCTATATGGAGAATCTTTGTGATAAGCGGAGATTGACCGAGCGTAGCATAGGAAACTCCTTCCCTATCAAGAGTATGTCATCCATGTACTCTACGAGGATCACCACCATACTCCCTACTACCTTTTTGTTTATACAAGGTTCATCTACCATTTTGATGATGTCAAACTGTTTGACTAACTCATCAAAATAGATGTTCCAACTCCGCGATGCCTGCTTTATCCTATAAAGCATCTTGCACACGTTTCTGCTGCTCCCACTGTCTACGAGGCCCTCTGGCTGTGTACTTATAGACCCCCTCTTCTAAAACATCATTTAGAAAAGCTGTCATGACACCCAACCACCAGATATCGTAGTCATGGTATGTAGCCGTGACAAGTAGGATCTGGATGGACTTAAGCATAGCCACTGGAAAAGGTTTCATCATTATCCACGCCTGGTCGATGACGAAAACCTTTAACAAGTCTAGCTTTGAAAGTCTCAACTTTTCCATCTACACCAAGTAATCTTCTCAAGATATACTTGCTCCTGATGGGGATTTAACCCTTCAGATATAGCAACCAAAGTCCATACTTTGTTGGTGTACATGGATTCCATCTCAGATCGCTAAGCATTCAGCCATCCTTACAGAGTTCCACTCCTGATGGCCAGCTCGAAACTAGTTGGGTCATCATCTCATGATGCAATCCTCGCTCCCACTGTCATAGAGAAACAAAAGTATCTCTCAGGTGGGTGAGGAACCCTACTAGATCGGCGGAGAGGCTGAGGTTCGTTGGCGTCTACTGAATCCTTTGGTTCTACTAAATTATCTGCTGTATTTTGTATAGCTAGAACCTTTCCAGTTCTACATTACAGACCTTGCCTCGAGCTTGTCCGGATTTTGCTTTTAGACATTAGCCGGACAACCCCAAATCTTAACTAGCTTAAGACATGGGCTCTTCCCTTTCCATATCACATATGAAATGGTAGGCAACTGATTTGATTGGAACCCTATTCCATAGGTATGCAACTTCTCAAGTGCATAACACCCAATAGGAAAAAGGTAACTCAGTAGTACTCATCATAGAGCACACCATATCAAATAGGGTGTATCTGCTCCGCCCCGATATACCATCGTGCTATGGTGTATACGGAGGAGTAATTCTGAGAGAGAATCTCATTCTCCTTTAGAATAGTCTAGGAATTTCCGTGCTCAAGTATTCTCCTCCTTGATCTCATCAAAGGACATAATACTTTTACCCGTATTTTGGTTCTCTACTTCTCGCTTATATTCTGTGAATATCTCAAAAGGTTCGGACTCATGTTTCAACAGGAACATATGACTGAATCTTGAGAGATTATCAGAGAATATAATGAAGTATAAAGAATCAGTCCTGGCATGTGTAGACAGGAGACCTTACATACATCATCATGTATCAGTCCCAAGAGTTCATTGACTCTTTCTCTGTTTCCAGTAAACGGAGCTATGGTCATCTTATCTTTGTGACATGACTGGCGATTTTCACAAGATGTAAATTCAAACTAATTTAAATATGCATCTTTATGTAACTCTAGCTAGTCGGGTCACATTGATCTGACCTAGTCTACAATACCTCAAGAAGAATTCGTTCATTTCTGAACTCTTCCTCTTGTGTGTGTTCTATATACTAAGAACTGTAGTTTGATTTAGAACATCAACGCTTTTAGATAACGTGCCTGATCCGATCAACTTTTGATATAGGAAATGTTTAAAACATTATCCAACAATACAAAATTTTATCATTTCTTTACTAATAAAGAGACTGATATGATTTTGTATATCAGGTTCGGTATCTAATAACATTCGTTCAGAATCAATGTATTGGTAATACAGGGTGACAGTAACCAACAGACTTGGTTGCAACACTTGCCCCGTTTTCTGTCTCATGAAACTTATCACCCGTTCTCAGTTTTTCTACCTTTTTGCAGCCTTATGTAACAGATTACATATCTGGGATCCTGATCCGGTATCATATACCAAGGATGCGGAGGATACTGAGAAACAGTTCTGTATAATGAACACACCCGAAGATGATGCATCAGTATGCACTCTCTTCGTTTGGGCGGCACGGGAATTCTGGTAATCCCCAATTTCCTGCTCGGTCTTATAACAATTATAAGTTGGAGCGGGACCAACGTTCCCCAGCTCAGTATAACAAGCGGGTTCGGTCAAATATTCCGTATTATTATCTTGATTAAGGTGTGATATGGTCGCTACCTGGAGAGAGAGAGAAGAAAACACTCAGCGTGCGCTCTTGCAAGAATAGATTGGTTATTATTTTATCTAATCAGGATGGCTCCCACTGCTTTTTATCAAATCTTTCTTCAAACCCTAAAAGAAAAGACTAGCCGGGATTAATTATACACTACAAGTTCAGCAATCTTTCAGCCAGGCCAGTGTCGGTACTTTGAGGGAGGTCCCCCGTGCTTTCGCACGAACCTAATTAATGTAAACCTCGTTTTCCCAGAGGCGTAACCCCGTTGACACCTTTCTAGACACCTACTTGATCGGCTAATTGTAATGTGTAAAACTCTCCCAGGAGTAACAATTACTCGCAGCGGGTATCGGGATCCAACTATCTCATAGAAGGTATGCAATCTCATTGCAAATTTCAACACTTGAAATTCCCGATAATTTTGCCCCTAGCGTCCTATGACCTTGACGCAGGCCAACAAACCATAGTGCGCTAGTCAAGTTCAACCCGTCATTTCCTGATTGAATTAAACCCACCCGCACGACCCTTGACGCAGGCCAACAAAGTCGCACGACTACCCTAATCCAATCTGCATTATATGCATAAGCAGATAAATACTAGCCAGCTACCGCACACTACGCCTTGACGCAGGCCAACAAACGTAGCACGAATACTAACTACTACTTATCTGAAATGACGGAGGGCTACGACAGGTTTTTCTGAAAACCTATTGCGTAATGAACTTGATATCGTTGTAGGATCGAATGAATTTTAAAATGGAGTGTTTTTGAGGCTTTTCTAGTTTTGCTAAAGGAGTCACTCCCGGTGAAGGGATCGTCGGTCCTTTCCTCGTCGAATGAGGTGCGGGATATATCACATATATCACTGTGCAAAGCAAAAACTCTTAAAAGCAATCAAAAGACAAACCGAGTGTGTAGCATCTGCCAGTTATTGCTAAAGAAGTCACTCCCGGTGAAGGGATCTCGGTCCTTTCCTTATCGAATAAGGTGCAGGATATATCATATATACCTCTGTGCAAAGCAAGAACTGTAGCTACCTGTTTTATTTTGAAATTCGATTCTACAACATCTTAGGTTTCTTTTTATTTCATTAATCTCATTAATGAAGTCCCATCATTTAAATTACCTAAACATCACAGATAAATACGACGTATACTTATGCCATCCGCATTCGCCTCGATGTCCCCTCATGCACCGTTAGGTTAGGTAACTAACGGCGGAGCGGGGCAGGGCTAGCGCGGGTGTAAAACATAAGTAACGTCTATATAATATATCATATATACTATATACTCTATCTATCACAGAACATCACATGATCACATCACAGATATCGCAGCAGAAATAACATATGAAATATTGGATATACTAGGACGTCCGTGTTTTCAATACGAGCCAGTATAAAACACGGATTCCACGGTCGCGATGAATAGCCAAACCCACACCCCTAGACCCCTACGAGAGCGGCAAGCAACCCTACCAATTCTAGAGTTAGGAGGCCCGAACTCGACTCCTCGAGTTGGTCTCCCACTGGACTCCAGAACCCGGTTACTTGTGCCCTCCTCCTCCTTGGGTCTATCCTAGTGCGGAAAAGTAAATAATATACAATAGGTGACAACTTCCGCAACCTGGAAGTGCCCCAATAAAAGAATATTACATACAAGTTTTTACATGAATGAAAAAGAAAAACACTCATCTCACATAAAAACCCCCGGCTATTAAAACACGACGATCCAATATAACATATCCAGCAACACATAACATCACATGTCATCAACGTAAGTAAATATGCGCATCCCAATTGTCGTTGACATATAGCAACGAAACCGGCGATATCACATATTACACTTACGGTCACAGAAAAAAAAGTGTAAAACTACAACAGTTGGAATCCGCAATCTCTTTAGACATCGCATGCCTAATCAAATGAAATACTTAGACATCACATGCCTAACAATTATAAACCCCGCATTTTAGTCTCATTATCGAAAACTCTTTTCAATACCAAGTCGGGCAATTCAGCAAGATTCCCGACATCCTGATCGAATGCTCGTCGCAAACTTCAGTAGACAGCCGTACCCCCGATACCGTCGACGAAGTGCACCAAGGCGGAACACCGCTACCGCGAGCACCCGAACAGATGCTTTCGGCGACGGGGTTCCCCTACAGTCACTTGGTCGGGGCTATGGGGTGTAGCTGTCTATTAAGTTTACCCGGCGAGTATCCGCGTACGCTACGTGATTGCGACGGACTTTTGATCTCATAAAAATTCCGTGGCAACCGATCAAGTGAGACTAAAACGCTAGATTTATAACATTCATTCAGTTATCTCATAACTACTTGTGAATTCCAATTATTGTATCACATTCCGGATAAGTAGAAAATGTTAAACTTTCCGATCGAACAATCGAACACCCAAGTTTTCCCGATACAGGTCAACACATGAAACAAGTCTAAAAACATTCAGTTCGTGCCTCAGTACCAACGGTCCAGCCGTGGAAGGGTCAAGCCAACGCCTCACATGTGGCACGCCGTACTGCCCCAAACCCGAAGGTTCAAAGGGCAGTTCAAGACGGTCACATAATCGAGTTAAGGTTTGTTGTCTTCTAGAGGGTCCATCGAGTTACTTGCACTACTTAGAACTTCTTTAAACCACGGAAAAATCCAACACTTGGAAATTTCTCGGCAGGGGAAAATTTGGGTATTTATATCCGGTCGAACTTTTTAACATATTCAAAAATTATCCGGAATCCACATAGACAAAATCTGATAATCCGATCGAATCATCGAATCCCCAAAACAACCCCAGAAAATTCAACTCTTGAATAAATATTAAAAATACCCAGAGAACTCAGCACTGAATAAAAGAAGTTACTGTGCAAAATAGGGAGGGTGACGTCACACTTTAGCCGCGGAACCGCCGCATAAGCTAGGCTTATGCCGCGGTTCCGCCGCTCATTAGAGGGATCATGAGATAAATTTTGCGCCGTAATTCTTAGAATTCCCTGCTGAATTTTTTAAGCATTTTTAATCTGGAAAAAACCCAGTTTTTGAAAAAAGTCCAGAGAGCATGAAAATTTTAGGGTTTCGGGTTCGTTCGGGTTTCAAACTTCGTCTACGCATCGCCTAAGGCTCTATCTAGGCTCTGATACCACTGTAGGTCAGGCAGCCACCCCATCCAATGGGGTCGCCGTGGCACCAACGGGTCCCTCAGCCGCTATTTTTTACGCATGCCCCCTCGCGAGGACTACAACCCACCGGAACACCTTCCGGTCTCGGGACACCCTGGGGGTAAGAGCCTATGCTTCGCCACACTGTCACACAGTGAGAACCCCCCATAGGTCGACATCCAATGCCTAGTAGCTCTGATACCACTGTAGGGTTCCTAGGCACGCTAAAGAGGTCTCACAAGGCATCAACCATGCCAATTTCAAAATTTACGGTGCCGAGAAACCCTAGACTACGGATCGTTAACTAGAAGTTTAGGCGAAAAAGAAACTAGTTAACAACTTAGCTAAATGGTAAACGGAAATACAACCTTTGTAGATCCGGTTCTCCACCTCCATGGCTCCGCGATGAAGTCTCCTCGCTGTACAAATCGGATCTTGGGCTCTAGCGTCGGCTTCATCGGAGAAAAAGCGGGCTAGGTCATCGACGACGATGCCGAAGATGATCTACGTCGAGGCATCGCTAGATCAAGCTCCAACTTCACCAAGTCAAGAAAACTTGTGAAGAAAACACCCTATACTACTTGGCAAGAGGTAGAGGATGAAGAAATAGGAGGTGGATTCACTTTAGAATTGGATTTCTCACTCTTTTCATCAAATCACCATTGATGGAATCAAGCTTCTTCATCTTGAAGATGAAGATAAAGAAGATGATAATGTTATGATAAGTTAATTAAAAACAAAAGAAAATGAATACTTATCATAATATGAACCATGGTTATGTGTAGAGAGTTGACTAAGGTTAGATGAATGGTTAGGGTTAAGGATGAAGACAAAGTGGTCACTTTGGTCAAAGCTTCATGAAGATTCAAGATGCAAACAAAGAAAGCCACCATTTTGTTTTCTTATCCCATTTCTTTTAATCCAATTAAAAAGATAAATGAATGAATAACAAAATAAAAACCCTAACCATTTACTTAACCAAGGTTCAATTCTTTACACAAACCCTAGCAATCATGTATCATCAAACATGATACATCCAAGCGCACAAAAGTATATCACATATACAACTTGTGAACTTCAAGTGAGAAAATCCATTTAAAGTGAACCAATACTAGTTAATGCAAAGTAATATATCAAATATATAATTATACATTAAATCATTAAATCAACACTTGATTTAACAATCCGGTCATATCGCATATAACCGACTAGTATCCTTTGTATCGGCTTATCGAATCAATACTTGATTCGATAACTAGGTTATATCGCATACAACCAATCGATACATTCATCGTGAGAATAGAATACGGTATCACATACACGCATTATTCTCGGTCCCGCACATATCTCATATGCGCTCCTATTTCGTTTCGCTTGAGCCAGGAAACCTCTGTGTAGGACTCTAAAGACTCGTCAATACGCCAGCAGCAGGTGATGATCATATCAAACACCCACAAGCCGCAAGCGGTCTGCTAAATGTAACGGCCACCCGGGTATTGAGCGATCAGAAGATCGACGAGCAAGCCCGCTCACACTCCAGTGAATCCAACCAGTAACACTACCGTACAGTCCGGTCTGTTCGTCTGATATGTCGCATATCTCGCCTAGGGGTGGTAAACGTCAGACCCTAATAGCTCGATAAGTCGTGTCGATATGAGGTCTACAACAGTTCGAGAAACTACTGGTAACACTTACCAGTATATCTCAGCAACCCTGGCCAGGGATTTCCGGTTATAGCCAATCCAACACAGTGCAACATCAACTCCCTATACCGGGAGAGACGAATCCCCTCCTATCGCTCATTGCCTCCATGTGACTCGGGACTGTACCTAAAAACCACCGTTTTGCACGCCCTCTTGGACGTGGTAAGGTGGAAATCAAAGAACAGTGGGAACCACACAAGACTCTATGACGATCTCGGGTCAACGGACTACTCTGCACCAGTATCACCAGAGAACTGCCATCTGACGTAAGGTATAATACCATCTGGGAGTTCTCAGCGAGTCCGTCCAGTGTACCCAGTCTCCACTGAGCACCCGTATATCATCTCTGATGTCAAACACCAATGGATATGGGATCATCCATCGCCCATCTGTATGGGTCGAGAAGGAATACGCTAGTCTACACTGGTATATCGATGCCCCGTCTCGATACACCCACGACTAGGGACTTTGAAGGATGTACTTATGGACTACCATGTCCCCACTAGTATGATCCGCATCATAGTCCAGATAGTCAAGTACACATCCTAAGGGCTTTACCAACATGTAACAGAGAGACAATCAGTGTACACGTTAAGGTAAAGAGTAACCAGATAGCATACTATCATGTCGAGCAAGAAAGTCCTCCCTATATATGTCCCAGCATCCACTACAATATACATCCTATGTACAGTAATGGCCTCTAGGGCATACATATAACTAACAGAAGTGGCTATACAGCACCGCATCACATTCAATTAGAAATTGGGACGAGTTTGTGAAAGCTTTTCTTAAAAAGTTCTATCCTCATCATAAAACTGCTAGAATCCATAATGAGATTATACAATTTTCACAACTTCCTTCCGAACCATTTTGTAAGTGTTTTGAAAGATTCAAAGACCTACTCATTCAATTCCCTCATCATGGGATCGAAAGTTGGCAACTTTGCCAAACATTATACGAGGGATTGAACCCGGTAACGAAGCAGTTGCTAGAAACCATTTGTCAAGGTCACTTTCTAACCAAATCTAGTGAGGAAGCGTGGCAGTTTCTTGAGGATCTTAGTGAACAAACAATTCAGTGGGAGAGCACCAAGACCACATCATCATCTTCTTCTATTGGTCAACCTAGGGCAGGCATACATCAAGTAGAGGTGTCGATTGCTATGAAAGCCGAGATGACCGCTCTTACGAAAAAGCTAGAAGTGCTTGAGACCAAAATCCCATCGCCTTCTCCTGCCCCTGTTGTGCCTCCACGAACTGTTTGTGCTTGTTGTTCGGATCCATCACATCTCACAGATGAGTGCCCTTACATTGCGTCTACTCAAGGACAGGATCAAGTCAATGCTGCCTTTCAGCAACGACAAAGAAATGATCCATACTCTTCAACATACAATCCGGGTTGGAAGAGCCACCCAAATTTCGCTTGGAACCAAAATCAACAATTCCAAGGAAATAACAATTTTCAAAGGCCTCCTCCTCCACAACAACAAGCACCTCCAAAAACTCAATTTCAACAACCTTTCCAACAGCAGCCTTATCCTAATCAAGTGAACAATTTTGTGCCTAACACTTCTTACCCGCCAAACAATTTTGTTCATCCTAATAACGACAAGGTTAGCTCGCTCGAGAGAAGTCTAGAGGCGTTCCTAAAGCAATCTACACAATCAACAGCAAGATTAGAGACTTCTATTCAATCTTTGGTGCAAAACAGTGCCTCACACGATCAAAGCATCAAATCTATTGAGGCATAAATTGCACAACTCAACGCTGCGTTGAAAGAGCGAGAGAAAGGAAAGATTCCATCTCAACCACTGCCAAATCCCGGTCACGCACATGTTGCATATGAACAGCAGAATCATAACTTAAATGCTGTGACCATGTTGAGATCCGGAAAAGTGTTGCAAAACAATGTGGGTATTAACCATGACACCCCTGCCGGTGGTCCTTCTTCATCTTCTTCACCTTCTTCTTCTTCTTCTTCTTTGTTAGAGCCTATTCTCCATCCTTCACACGGCTCTACTTCTTCTAGCTCGAATGGACCCACTTCTCACAACACGAACACATCTACACGGGGTTCCGTTCCAACTCAACAATCTGATTCGCAAAAATTGGACTCAACGACTTTTCAAAATGTTCCTTTTCCAAACCGATTGAGATCCAATAAACCAACTCCACAGATGGAGAGGATTGTAGAGCTGTTCAAACAGGTTAGCATAAATATCCCTCTTTTGGATGCAATCCAACAAGTTCCTTCATATGCAAAAATCTTAAAGGACTTATGCACCAAAAAGAGGAAGTCACAAGTACCAAAGAAAGTTTTCGTGGCTAGTGCTGTTAGTGATGCTCTTGTCAATTCTTTACCCCCAAAGCACAAGGACCCCGGTTGTCCTACCATTTCGATAACAATTGGGGACAAGAACATCAATAGAGTACTATTAGATCTTGGTGCTAGTGTCAATTTGCTACCTTAAGCCCACTCATTGTACTCTCCAAATGGCCGACCGATCAATCACCCATCCTAGGGGGGAGTTGGAGGATGTGTTAATTAGAGTAGGGGATTTCATTTTCCCCGTTGACTTTATTGTTATGGATACACAACTTGTTGCTAACCCCCGGAGTCAAATTCCGGTGATACTTGGTCGACCATTCCTCGCGACTTCTAACGCAGTAATCAACTGTCGTAACGGTTCAATGAATCTTTCTTTTGGCAATATGACAGTTGAACTCAACATTTTCAAGTTAGGAAGTCAGCCTTGCGAGCCTAATTCTAGCGTACTTGATGTTTGCTCGATCAATGAGATCGCGGAGGAGGACTGTGAGTTCGAAAATTTTATGTTTGATCACAGCAATGTTGACGCCACTAGTGCGTTCCTCCTAGAATCTGACACAGCTTTCACGACGGACAAAGATTATGAGTGTTTCACCTTTGTTGATGATCTTGAAGACTCTCTACCCGAGTTTGAGTCTTTTGCTTTTCCGGATGAGTTAGTTGAACCATCCGAGTCGGTAGCGTACACTCGATTTGAACCTTTGATAAAATCCTTCGAGTTTGAAACAGTTACTCCATTCTTACCGTCTATTGTTTCACCTCCTAAACTCGAACTGAAGCTTTTGCCGTCGCACCTAAAATATGTTTATCTACGTGAGAATGAGACCTTATCCGTTATCATATCTGCCTCTCTAGCTCTCGAGCAAGAGAAGGCTCTTTTAATTGTCTTACACAATAATCGGCAAGCTTTTGGCTGGTCTATGGCGGACATTAAGGGGATTAGTCCCCTCATAGTCGAACATCATATACACTTGATGGATGATGCCAAGCCGGTAAGTGATCCACAAAGACGCCTCAACCCCATTATGAAAGAGGCGGTCAAGAAGGAGATTGTTAATGTCTTGATAGTGGTATCATTTACCCTATCTCGGATAGCAAATGGGTTAGCCCCATTCATGTCGTGCCAAAGAAATCGGGCATCACGGTCATTACCAATGAGGCAAATGAGTTAATTCCCACTCATGCCCAAACAGGGTGGCGAGTTTGCATCGACTATAGAAAACTCAATGCCGCGACAAGGAAGGACCATTTTCCTTTACCTTTCATTGACCAAATGCTAGAACGATTGGCAGGGCACGAGTTCTACTGCTTTTTAGATGGCTATTCCGGTTATAACCAAGTCCCTATAGCCAAAGAGGATCAAGACAAGACCACATTTACTTGTCCCTTTGACACTTTTGCTTATCGTCGCATGCCCTTTGGGTTATGCAATGCACCCGCTACATTTCAGCGGTGTATGATGGGGATCTTTTCAGACATGGTTGAAAAGTTTTTGGAGATCTTTATGGATGATTTCTACATTTTTGGTGACTCCTTCGACGAGTGTTTACGACATCTTGACGCAGTTCTTACCCGCTGTAGGGATAAGAACCTAACTTTGAATTGGGAGAAGTGCCACTTTATGGTACGAGAAGGCATTGTCTTAGGACATGTCATCTCGCAAAACGGCATAGAGGTTGATAGAGCCAAAATTGAAGTCATTTCTAATCTTCCTCCTCCTAAATGCGTCAAAGACATCCGAGCGTTCCTTGGCCACGCTGGTTTTTATAGAAGGTTCATCAAGGATTTTAGCAAGATTGCTAGACCCTGACTCTTTTATTGGCCAAGGACACAACATTTGATTTCGACTCAACTTGCATGAAACCGTTCGAGTCTTTGAAACGCTCTCTCATTTCTGCGCCTATTCTTTCATCTCCAAACTGGACGCATCCTTTCGAAATTATGTGCGACGCATCAGATTTTGCCATTGGTGCTGTTCTTGGACAGCACATTAACAAGATGCCGCACGTGATTTATTACGCTAGCCGTACATTAAATGAGGCCCAACTAAACTACACAACAACAGAAAACGAGTTTTTAGCAGTTTTGTTTGCACTTGAAAATTTTCGGCCTTATTTAATCGGCTCTCCAGTTATAGTGTACACGGATCATTCAGCTCTTCGCCACCTTTTTGCGAAGAAGAATGCTAAATCGAGGCTAATACGTTGGATCCTCTTGCTATAAGAATTTGACCTTGTTATAAGGGACAAAAAAGGATGTGAAAACGTAGTGGCCGATCACCTTTCACGACTTCTTTCTTCGCCTACACTTGAACTTCCAATCACTGATGTTTTTCCCGATGAGCAACTCTTGACCGTTTTTTGCGAACCATGGCTCGCCGATATTGTAAACTACTTAGCCACCGGCTTGATACCTAAAGATTGGTCGAAATAGGATAAACTTCGATTCTTGTCCCAAGTAAAGCATTTTTACTGGGATAAACCTTATCTTTTTAAATACTGTTCTGACCAAATCATTCGTCGGTGTGTACCGGAAAATGAGGTTAAGAGTGTGCTGTTTTTTTGCCACGATCAAGCATGTGGCGGGCACTTTGGCCCAAAGAAGACAGCCGAGAAAGTTTTGCAGTGTGGTTTCTATTGGCCACGACTCTTCAAGGATGCATATGAATACTGCAAGACTTGCTCCCGGTGCCAACACTTGGGCCGGATATCGCGGAGAAATGAGATGCCGCTCCAACCAATTTTGGTTGTGGATATTTTTGATGTTTGGGGTATAGACTTCATGGGACCATTTCCTAACTCTTTTGGAAATGTGTATATTCTTTTGGCTGTTGACTACGTTTCAAAGTGGGTCGAGGCTGTGCCTAGCCGAACGAACGACAACAAGGTTGTCGATCGATTTCTTAAAGAACACATATTTTCTCGATTTGGGCACCCTCGAGCGATAATAAGTGATAATGGTTCTCACTTTTGCAATAGGACTTTTGAGTCCTTAATGCGCAAGTATTTTATCACCCATAAGCTGTCAACACCATACCATCCCCAAACATGTGGGCAAGCCGAGGTCTTGAATCGGCAAATTAAGCAAATCTTGGAGAAAACGGTTTCTAAAAACCGTAAAGATTGGTCACTCAAGCTGATCGATGCACTATGGGCTTTCCGTACTGCATACAAGACCGATCTTGGTATGTCTCCATACCGGCTTGTTTACGGGAAGGCTTGCCACCTCCCAGTGGAGATTGAGCATAAGGCATTTTGGGCCATCAAAGAGCTGAATTTATCTTTAGGAGATGCGGGCAGCAATCGAAAGCTGCAGTTGAATGAACTAGAAGAGCTGCGGAATGAGGCATATGATAATGCCTTAATTGCTAAAAACCAAGCTAAGGTGTTCCACGATAAACACCTTTTGCGAAAAACATTTAAACCTGGTCAACAGGCTTTACTCTATGATACTCGGTTACATTATCACCCCGGCAAGCTCCGTTCTAGATGGAAAGGACCTTTTGTAGTCCGCACCGTTTATCCGTACGGTGCGGTTGATCTTGAAAATCCAGAGGACAGTACTTTATTCAAAGTGAATGGGCATCGATTGAAACCGTTTCTCACAGCGGACCCTGTAGGGTTCCTAGGCACTCTAGTGAAGTCTCACAAGTGATCAAACATGCACAAATCAAATTTTACGGGTGCCTACAAACCCGACTACGGATCGTTTACTAGATATTTAGGCGAAACAAGCAAACTAGTTAACATTTTAACTAAGGGAACGGATATACAACCTTTGTAGATCCGGTCCACCACCTCCACGGCTCCGCAATGAAGTCCCCTCACTGTCCAAATCATGTCTTGGGCTCTAGTGTCGGCATCATCGAAGAATGGGCGGGCTTGATCGTCGGTTCGTTGCCGAAGATGATCTACGTCGAGGCATCGCTAGAACAAGCTCCAACTTCACCAAGTCGGAAAAACTTGTGAAGGAAACACCCTATACTACTTGGCAAGAGGTAGAGGATGAAGAAATAGGAAGTGGGTAAACTTTAGTTTTGGATTTCTCACTAGATTTCATGACTTGCCATTGGAGTAGCAAGCTTTCTTCAATGTTGAAGAAGATGAAGAAAGAAGAAGATGATATGATATGTTAATTAAAAATAGAAAAGAAAATACAATACTTATCATATCTTCAACCATGGTTTAGTGTAGAGACTTAACTTAGGTTAGATGAGTGGTTAGGGTTAGGCATGAGACAAGAATGGTGACTAAGTCAATGCTTCATGAATCTTCAACTAAAAACAAAAGTAGCCACCATTCATTTCTCTTTTTCTTTTCAAAATGAAATAAATAAAAAGATAAATGAATAAGCAAATGAAACCCTAATCACTAACTAACCATGGTTTAATACTTTACACAAAACCAAACAAGAATGTATCATCAAACATGATACAATCATGTGCACAAAATATATCACATATACAATGTGCACAAATCAAGTGAGAAAATCCATTCAAAGTGAACCAATACTAGTTAATGAAAAGTAATATATCAAATATATAATTATACATTAAATCATTAAATCAACACTTGATTTAACGATCCGGTCATATCGCATATAACCGACTAGTATCATATGTATCGGCTTATCGAATCAATCCTTGATTCGACAACTAGGTTATATCACATATAACCAATCGATACATTAATCGCGAGAATAGAATACGGTATCACATACACGCATTATTCTCGGTCCCTCACATATCTCATATGCGCTCCTATTTCGTTTCGCTTGAGCTAGGAAACCTCTGTGTAGGACTCTAAAGACTCGTCAATACGCCGGCAGCAGATGATGATCATATCAAACACCCACAAGCCGCAAGCGGTCTGCTAAACGTAACGGCCACCCGGGTATTGAGCGATCAGAAGATCGACGAGCAAGCCCGCTCACACTCCTGCGAATCCAACCAGTAACACTTACCGTATAGTCCGGTCTGTTCGTCTGATATGTCGCATATCTCGCCTAGGGGTGGTAAACGTCAGACCCTAATAGCTCGATAAGTCATGCCGACGTAGGGTCCATAACATTCGTGAAACTACTGATAACTCTTACCAGTATATCACGGCAACCCTGGCCAGGGATTTCCTGTTATGGCCAGTCGAGCATAGCACAACATCAACCCCCAATACCGGGAGAGACGAATCCCCTCCTATCGCTCATTGCCTCCATGTGAATCGGGACTGTACCCAAAAACCACCTGTTTGCACAACTCAGTAGAGCCGTGGTAGGGTGGAAATCAAAGCACAGTGGGAGACACACAAGACTCTATGACGATCTCGGGTCAACAGACTAAGCTGTACCAGTGTCACCAGAGAACTGCCATCTGACGTGAGGTATAATACCATCTGGGAGTTCTCGGCGAGTCCGTTCAGTGTACCCAGTTTCCACTGAGCACCCGCATACCATCTTCGATGTCAAACACCAATGGATATGGGATCATCCATCGCCCATCGCATGGGTCGAGAAGATATGCGCTAGTCTACTCTGGAATATCGATGCCCTGTCTCGATATTCCCACGACTAGGAACATTTCAAGGATGCACTCATGGACTACCCAGGCCCCACTAGTATGATCTACATCATAGTCCTGGAAGTCGAGTACATATCCTAAGGGCTTTATCAACATGTAATCAGAGAGACAGAAAGTATACATGTTAAGATAAAGTGCAACCAGATAGCGTACTATCATGTCGAGCAGGAAAGTCCTTCCTATATATGTCCCAGCATCCACTACAATATACATCCAATGTACAGTAATGGCCTCTAGGGCATACATATAACTAACAGACCCCTCGGAGGAGCTCCTGCTTTTGCAGGAGCCGATCTACACTGATTAATTCTCCTCCACTTTCATCCCCGAATTTTTAATCAACTTTTTCAACACTTTATTTCAAATAAGTTTGGGGGTGTGTATAATATGTAAATATAATAATAAGCAGGAAATTGCCGATATTACCGACCCACTTGGTGCAGCATGACAGTGAGGACACTGTCCAGTTTAAGTTTGGGGGTATGCTCGGTAAGTTTTCTTTCTTCACATTCATATGTATATTTTTGCATTGCATCTTTATATAAAAATCATAAAAATTTGAATTTTTTTAAAAAAAAAATAGAAAAAAGAAAAAGCCATAAAAATTGAAAATTTTCAAAAATTATAAAAATTAATGTATTCAATTTTGGCTAATTGACTTGAGTTTTACAAATAGGTCAACTGGCTAGGAAAAACTAGATCTTAGACTTAGTAAATTAAAAACCCTAAAAATAACCTTATTTAAAGTTTAATGGTAGAAAGTATATGTCTTTGTAGTTTATTTAGAAATAGGCAAATTTTGGGTTCAATTCTTGGGCTAAGTCGAAACGAAGGAAAAGTATTGATATTTTTATTAGAGTATAAGTTTGAAAAATAATTCCTAGCTTAAGTCTAGATTCTGAAAATGTATACCCTACAAATTGCACAATCACGCACCTTGAAACTTGGAATAGTAGAAGAGACCTTGAAATGATCTTGTCTAAAGTCCTTAGTTGTCACGACCCGAAAGAGCACGTGACTGGCCCTTGAACCATATGAAGTCTATAGGACTCCATCTGATCCAAGTAAGCCAAAAGCCCAGAAATCTAAAACCATTTTTGAGAATAAGTAAAGAAAACTGGTTTAAAGAAGTGAAGAAAAACATGTTTGAAATCAAGGTTTTTAAATAACTAAGCCGAATGTGCATTTGAAAACCGTACAGTCTTTTCTAAAATTTTCGGCAGAGTTTCTCTTGTAAAACTGGCCCCGAATGGGGTACAACATGAATAACAATATATAAAATGATAAAGGCATCCCCAAGCGGGAGCTAGCTCTTCGTCAATCGACGGTCACAACCACACGATGATATGATAATATACAACGCCAAGTGGCGAGGATCAAAATCAAGGAAAGCTCAAAAAGCAGCAAGAAAACCGCAATACTACTAAGCGCGACTCTAAGGTCGAATAATACCACACTGTCTCTAAGTCTGAAAGAATATACAAGTTTTTGGTTGATGGACAATTTCTAGATACAATGAAATACATGAATAAAATGGTGATTCTTGATGCGAAAGAATCCACCTACCAAAGCAAATCACCCGCAAGAAGGTAGTGTGCCAGAAATGCCGCAATGAAACCTGTACGGCAGAACCTGCAAGGACTGTGGCACAACGGGGGTGAGTTGCCAACTCGTGAATAGAAATATCTACAAGCAGAAACCGAATGCAAGACATAAACCTAAGTCAACGATCAGTAATACAATCCACAAGAGTGCATCTGAGTGTAATAAGGTGGCAAGGTAACATCTAATCATGTATGTAGTGCCAGGTACTCAGGTAATAACATGTCATCAGTGTAAGGTATGCCTGCATGAGGTAAGTATGATGAAATATCAATGATATCAATACACATATATTAGCGTCCCATACCACTAATATTGGTGTAAGGGTATATATAACAGCGCCCTCATACCCTGTTATATATACAAATGAAGTATGACAAGTGTAAATCCAGTCTGTATATGATCCATGTCTGTATATATGTGGAACCCGTCCACCTGTCACCCACTGACAGTAAGCATCATGTATGCAAGTATGAGGATATAAACAATATCATGGAAAACATCATGAAACCCGTGCCAAGCATCGACACGTAAATCCTCATCCATATGGGGCTCCGTCTGCGGTATCGGCCCTCGGCCCCGGCAGCACGAGTCAACCCATGTCCATCTCTGGGCTCCGTCTGCGGTAGCGGCCCGTCGGCCCCCGGCAGTACGCCCATCTCTCGGCTCCAGGCGGTATCCCCCGGATATCCGCCGAGCTCAAATACAATCACCGGTAGGTACTCGCCCGCCTCCAGGCTCAATCGGCATAACCCATCGATCATCTCGCCGAGGGGAACCATACCGGGCCCACCACGAACCCGCAAACGGATCATCACTCCTCGAATCGGGTTTCAAGCACACGTCTCAGCACCGAGAAAACGCGTGGTGGACGCACCCAAATATCATATCACGAGGTACCGGGTTTTCATAAAAGAACATCTTTTCTTAAATAATCCCACGGTCCTCAAAATCAGAAATCACATGAAAATCCACATCAAGAAGTAAATCCAATGCAATGTGCTATGCAATCAATCCATGATGTATGCGACATGTAAAGAGAGATAATCATATCGGAAATCATGCAACATGGAATAGTAATGTACATATGTCGGGAGGAACCGCTCCTTTAGAATGAATCAGTTTAAAGAATATCTTGCGGTCCTCAATCTCAATCAAGTCAGAATCATCTATGTTTGTGTACAGGTACATGTGTACAATATGCCAAGCAGTAATCATATCATGAATGCAACAGTACTACAGTGTAGTGGCATGGCAATTATCGATGATGAAGTGTGTGAGCCGGCAAATAGTGTACGTGAAACATACGCATCATCGATAATGGTGCTGGTGTCCTAACAGCATGATAATAATATAACAATGAACATATGCCAGCAATGCGAATAGCAGGAAAATGCAGATATCTAGTAGTCAACACCACAGTGAAGTATCTACTATGCAAACTACATCTAAGTATCCGGTCAATCAGGAGGGGTAGGTGTGGAAACCACCTAAATCTGAGTCGATACATGTATAAAAGTATATAGTCGGTGATCTCGCCTCAATGTCATATCATAAGATATCCTCGAGTTATGAGTGCGGATCTATCATCAATATCGGCTCGTACGGTAAATCATCGTACGGCATCCCCATAGCTGGGTAGGGGTCAGTATCTCACTGTCTCATCACATAACAGATATCACCATCGTCAGATCATATAGTCTGGAGTACTACTCTATGTCTAGTACAAAACGGTCACCTCAGTAAGTATGCATGCGGGGGTAAACACATATCCCAAGCCCGCAAGAATCACAAGTCATATCCCACATATGAATCGTATAAAATCACCGATCCCAGGGCACCCAGCCCACATCATCGACTCATCTCCAAAGTCATCACATATCATCAATCACAGTGCAAGTACAAGTGATAAGCAAGGGTGTGTGTGTAGGTGTAATTCTACCCTAGGGTTCGCGACTATGAACTACACTAGTCACTTCTAACCCTACATTATCCACAATACACCTAATATCACAATAAACTACATAGTAATCTATCTACGGACTGCGGGGGTGCTATACGCCATCCACCCGACTTCCCCCTGTAGATATAATCTACTCACCTTGCATCACCAATTGCGGACGTCACCACGTATTTGCTTGTCGTCCCGAAGTCTTCATGGGTACCTACACATCAAAATATCGTATATGCGCATTAAAACCAAATCCAATCTAAAACGGCGCACGAAATCCAAAACGATACGATAAGGGGGCCTATAGGTGAGAACCTATGGCACGCCTTCAAAACCATCAATAAATCCTCTACATCGTCGTATAA
The DNA here is from genome assembly GCA_030015575.1 of Agapanthus africanus. Classification (NCBI taxonomy): domain Eukaryota; kingdom Viridiplantae; phylum Streptophyta; class Magnoliopsida; order Asparagales; family Amaryllidaceae; genus Agapanthus; species Agapanthus africanus. Next base: position 123,885,114 of record JASDDO010000001.1, read on the forward strand.
ACGACAATTAGTCGAGGCAAAACACATTCCACCATTTCAGAATCAAAAATACGGAATACGGAAACACGAATCCAAAATAGCAACTTAGGATATATGTCCCAGATTTCACCCTAGATAGAATCTGTCAAAACTAGAAGTACCCTGGGTCAACACTAGAGGAACAGGGGCTGTGCACAGAAAACGAGGAGAATGGCTAAGTATGCTAAGTCAAAGTCCACCTCTCTCTCTCACCTACCCTCATCATTATATTTTCCTTTCTTTTCCTTTTCTTTTAAAATCCAAACCTTCTCACATCAATAGTAATCCCAAAAGAAAACCATGGCTAGAAAAATGCACAAGTGTAGAAAAAGTGATATGTGCAAGTTTTGCACAAAATTGCCAAAAAACCCGATTAGCGATTTTAATCGCGATTAGCACTAAATTATTGTCAAACTAATCACAAAAACTTAAAAATGCCATAATCCACTAATTTACCCTATTTTAGAATGTTCCATAATTTTTCATAATTTTTTCTAACATTTTTCCTATTTATTTGCATTTAATATTAAAATAATCAATAAAATAATATTAAATTATAAAAATTCCCAAAATTAATATTTTATATTTTTGAAAATGTTACAATCTACCCCCCTTAAAGAAATTCGGTCCCCGAATTTTAAATTTAAACCCCCAGATACAAAAACATCTCAGTAATAAACCAAAGTCGTCGGGGCTCCGAAATCATCAACACATAGAACGTCACAGCGCAATGCATGCGCAAGGGTACTGAGCAGATAACTCGAAAACAAAACTCCGTCAAGCATCCCGCAATCATCGGAGTCAATGTAAAAAAAACACAATGTCAAATCCAATACAAAACCGATATGATATGGATCGGAACTACACATGTAGACATCCACTCTAAACATAACACCATCCTGTGTGTCTGGTGCGCACTGAAATCAAAAAAAAATCCATATATGTGCTAAACAGGTGCACAAAACAACATCCAAGTGCAACGGGTGTGCACGAAGCATCTGTCATGGGCATCGTATGTGCCTGACAGCAAAATAAATCAGGTGCATGTGACATGCACGAAGAATCCCGATTTAGCGCATCTGGCGTGCACCAAAATCGTATCTAAAAGCATGCGCCCAACATGCGCGAAAATCCAAACCGGTGCATCCATCGTGCACGAATGAAAATCTAAACCCTGCGCACTCAACATGCACGGAAATCACGAAATCCAATAGCAAACACCGAACAGGCGTAAAGCACATCGCCAGCACGGAGTGCAAAAATCAACCATCAAAATCCGGGTCAAAATCAACGATATAATGCGGCTCAAACCAAAATCAGGGTACCGCAAGGAAAATCTCACAACCGTGTGCATCAGCGTGCACGAATCAAAGCCTAACACTAAAATGCATGAAAACTCTGCGCAAAATATATAAATATCCAGTGGGTGCATGAAACCAATATCATGAAACTCAGTCACCAAAACTAGATCGTGCAAATAGAACGCCCAAAATACCGAAATCCAAAATGACGGATACGTGATAATCGAATCACAAAATCACAAATCATAAATACCGTCTTCGGTAGTTTCTCCTTCAAGGTCGAGAAGGAGTCAGTGTAATCCACTGCTAGCAGCGCAGGATATCTACCTGCCTCTTGCTCACGGTCTGGCGTCTTCTGACTCTCTAGGTCCTTATCTTCTCTGCGGATTACCTATCACGCGGTCAATCGGCTCATCGGCCCTGTCAGGTGTGCTAACGGGGACGATTCCGTTCTGGCACTTTTCTGGTCACCTCTCGATCAAACCTCACGACCACTCGTAAGGCAGCATATCACTGACGTCGGTCTCTGGCTATCTGAATGCACGTCACACATCTGATCCTGGGTGCAAACATCATTGCAGCAATGTCCTGGAAGGAATCCTGCTCAAGGTCTCTTCCAATCATGCCTATGCCGATCTGTACAGAGGCTGGCTCTCTTGTACTATCTCTTCTCGCTGGAAAGACATCTGTGTCCTCAGCACAACATTTCTCGGAAATTGGTCACATCCCAACGTTTCTGTAAGCATATCAGGTCTCTAGTTTCGACGGGAAGCAATGACAGCTCGTCAGTGTCTCACACGAACCTCTGGTTCCACTTGTCTCCATCGTCGTCCACTATGACGTCACGCCAAGCTACTATACACTGCACTGCTCTCGGCCACGGTCAATCTGAAGTCTCTCACACGGACTCGAAATCGCGTACTCTGTAGCTCATCATTCTGTAGCAGATGTCAGGCCGAACTGGTCCTCGGAAACACGTCCCAACCATCGGAGGAATACTCATCACTCGTCCGTCCTTGATCCATTCGCAACGCATCTGGGTAAGTTCCTTTATCCGAACTTGGTCAACTACCTCGTCGACAATGCCGAACTCTGGCCTGCTGGGTGTGCGCAACACGACCACTCCTGGTCTAGGTCTTCTCGTATCGTACTCCAGAAAGGTCCTGCCGAGGTTCCTTTCTCAAATCTCAATCCTGCCGAAATGCCCGGAAGTCATCATCCAATGCTGAAGCTAAAGCTTATTCCGGAACGGCTGCATACCTATCGCGCTTCTTTCTGGAAGGTATATCCATATACCACGCCTCTGGGTGCGTATAACATCTCTGATGTCGGCGGAGTGGGACGTCATCTCGTCGAAATATCTTGCGAACTCTTTTCTTCACTCTGCATCAGTGTCAACTGATTCGGACTCGTCTCATCATGGCTGCACGAACTGCGCTCCGACGGCTATGCTCGCACCTGGAGTCTCCCAAGCAGTGTCCCATCACGATATCCGAAAGATGTCGAACCATCCGATCGACTCGTCAGATCCTCATAATCCCCCAAGAGCTCACATCTCGGGTACAGTTTAATAGTATCGAGTACATGCCACAGCGTCGGTGGTCCAGCCGTAGAAGGGCAAACCCAAGCCTCACTAATGGCGCCGCGGAACCGCCGTAAACCCTAAGGTTCCAAGGCTGTCACACGGTCATTAAGTCGAGTTAGGGTTTCATTCTTCTAGAGGGTCCATAGAATCACCTGCATGTCTTTCCGTATACTTTAAACTTGGAAAATAGGCTCCTGACATTCGATCGTCTCAATCGACTCTCAACGAATCTGCGTGAAGTCGTCTCTAGCTGGAATCAATCCGCCTGATGACCTCGCATCGGGGTAAGCGAACTCACCACGCGTCCTAGTCATCCATCCTCGGTGACTAGCAACTCGCTATCATCTCTCTAAGAACATGCTCATGCTGCAGTAGCTCCAATCATCTGGGCGATATCTCATCATTTGCAGCAACAACTGGCTCATATGCCTGTACGCCGAACAACGCCTCAATCCTCCAGGAAAGGCAATACATAAGCGGTCATCTCTGAATCAGCCTGCTCTAGATCTGAGTAAGACTCTCCACACTGGAAATCTTCAACTCAACTGGGCCCGCTCTGGCGCAAAATCGGACGAATCACCTTCGTCTCTCAAATCGGGTAGACTAGCTATCATCTGTCGCATAACTGCCTGAAAGCTCCGGCAATCTCAGCTCGTAAGCTCCGAAAGCAACATCCTGTCAATCTCAGCGACAGCTGGTCCATCTGTCTGCACGGTAGGCGACATCACCATCTCTGAGGTATGTTGTACATCAACAGTCCTCTCTCAACTGGCAGCTCTAACAAAGGCCCGATCATCCGGTGCAAGACCAAGCACTCGCCTCCACTAGAGGTCACAATCACCAACACTAACTCGAGACGTTCCCATATCACCAAAAAACACAAAGGTCGGCCCTCGTACCAAACGAGCTCACACCGGCCGTAACCCTAGCAGCAGCCCAAACTGCGCTCAAACACGGTGACAGGAATCTCAATCGAGTATCAAAGAGAGCACATCAGTGGCAAGAAGGGAAACAACAGATCCAAAGTGGATACATGATCATAGGAAGGAACAGTATCAATGAAGGTATGATCATGAAACTAATAGAATCGGGGATCTCAAATGGATGAATAATCCTGGATATAAAGAGAATCACTGATCTCGAAAGTATGTACATCCTAAGGTTCCTTAAGCGGAGTGGCGTGTCGTAAGTATGCCGCGGAACATACCAACGGTACGTCACTCTACTTTAGTCACCAAATCCATCAACCAAGGGTCATCCTAAAACGACGAAAGTTCGGGTTTACACCCCCTCGACCAAGTCTAAGTTCCGTAAGGTCAAGCCTAAGTTCCGTATATAAACAACTCCCTAGGCTCCACATAGTCAAACTTAGACTCGAACCAAGGTCAACCTAGCGCTCTGATACCAACTTTGTCACGACCCGAAAGAGCACGTGACTGGCCCTTGAACCATATGAAGTCTATAGGACTCCATCTGATCCAAGTAAGCCAAAAGCCCAGAAATCTAAAACCATTTTTGAGAATAAGTAAAGAAAACTGGTTTAAAGAAGTGAAGAAAAACATGTTTGAAATCAAGGTTTTTAAATAACTAAGCCGAATGTGCATTTGAAAACCGTACAGTCTTTTCTAAAATTTTCGGCAGAGTTTCTCTTGTAAAACTGGCCCCGAATGGGGTACAACATGAATAACAATATATAAAATGATAAAGGCATCCCCAAGCGGGAGCTAGCTCTTCGTCAATCGACGGTCACAACCACACGATGATATGATAATATACAACGCCAAGTGGCGAGGATCAAAATCAAGGAAAGCTCAAAAAGCAGCAAGAAAACCGCAATACTACTAAGCGCGACTCTAAGGTCGAATAATACCACACTGTCTCTAAGTCTGAAAGAATATACAAGTTTTTGGTTGATGGACAATTTCTAGATACAATGAAATACATGAATAAAATGGTGATTCTTGATGCGAAAGAATCCACCTACCAAAGCAAATCACCCGCAAGAAGGTAGTGTGCCAGAAATGCCGCAATGAAACCTGTACGGCAGAACCTGCAAGGACTGTGGCACAACGGGGGTGAGTTGCCAACTCGTGAATAGAAATATCTACAAGCAGAAACCGAATGCAAGACATAAACCTAAGTCAACGATCAGTAATACAATCCACAAGAGTGCATCTGAGTGTAATAAGGTGGCAAGGTAACATCTAATCATGTATGTAGTGCCAGGTACTCAGGTAATAACATGTCATCAGTGTAAGGTATGCCTGCATGAGGTAAGTATGATGAAATATCAATGATATCAATACACATATATTAGCGTCCCATACCACTAATATTGGTGTAAGGGTATATATAACAGCGCCCTCATACCCTGTTATATATACAAATGAAGTATGACAAGTGTAAATCCAGTCTGTATATGATCCATGTCTGTATATATGTGGAACCCGTCCACCTGTCACCCACTGACAGTAAGCATCATGTATGCAAGTATGAGGATATAAACAATATCATGGAAAACATCATGAAACCCGTGCCAAGCATCGACACGTAAATCCTCATCCATATGGGGCTCCGTCTGCGGTATCGGCCCTCGGCCCCGGCAGCACGAGTCAACCCATGTCCATCTCTGGGCTCCGTCTGCGGTAGCGGCCCGTCGGCCCCCGGCAGTACGCCCATCTCTCGGCTCCAGGCGGTATCCCCCGGATATCCGCCGAGCTCAAATACAATCACCGGTAGGTACTCGCCCGCCTCCAGGCTCAATCGGCATAACCCATCGATCATCTCGCCGAGGGGAACCATACCGGGCCCACCACGAACCCGCAAACGGATCATCACTCCTCGAATCGGGTTTCAAGCACACGTCTCAGCACCGAGAAAACGCGTGGTGGACGCACCCAAATATCATATCACGAGGTACCGGGTTTTCATAAAAGAACATCTTTTCTTAAATAATCCCACGGTCCTCAAAATCAGAAATCACATGAAAATCCACATCAAGAAGTAAATCCAATGCAATGTGCTATGCAATCAATCCATGATGTATGCGACATGTAAAGAGAGATAATCATATCGGAAATCATGCAACATGGAATAGTAATGTACATATGTCGGGAGGAACCGCTCCTTTAGAATGAATCAGTTTAAAGAATATCTTGCGGTCCTCAATCTCAATCAAGTCAGAATCATCTATGTTTGTGTACAGGTACATGTGTACAATATGCCAAGCAGTAATCATATCATGAATGCAACAGTACTACAGTGTAGTGGCATGGCAATTATCGATGATGAAGTGTGTGAGCCGGCAAATAGTGTACGTGAAACATACGCATCATCGATAATGGTGCTGGTGTCCTAACAGCATGATAATAATATAACAATGAACATATGCCAGCAATGCGAATAGCAGGAAAATGCAGATATCTAGTAGTCAACACCACAGTGAAGTATCTACTATGCAAACTACATCTAAGTATCCGGTCAATCAGGAGGGGTAGGTGTGGAAACCACCTAAATCTGAGTCGATACATGTATAAAAGTATATAGTCGGTGATCTCGCCTCAATGTCATATCATAAGATATCCTCGAGTTATGAGTGCGGATCTATCATCAATATCGGCTCGTACGGTAAATCATCGTACGGCATCCCCATAGCTGGGTAGGGGTCAGTATCTCACTGTCTCATCACATAACAGATATCACCATCGTCAGATCATATAGTCTGGAGTACTACTCTATGTCTAGTACAAAACGGTCACCTCAGTAAGTATGCATGCGGGGGTAAACACATATCCCAAGCCCGCAAGAATCACAAGTCATATCCCACATATGAATCGTATAAAATCACCGATCCCAGGGCACCCAGCCCACATCATCGACTCATCTCCAAAGTCATCACATATCATCAATCACAGTGCAAGTACAAGTGATAAGCAAGGGTGTGTGTGTAGGTGTAATTCTACCCTAGGGTTCGCGACTATGAACTACACTAGTCACTTCTAACCCTACATTATCCACAATACACCTAATATCACAATAAACTACATAGTAATCTATCTACGGACTGCGGGGGTGCTATACGCCATCCACCCGACTTTCCCCTGTAGATATAATCTACTCACCTTGCATCACCAATTGCGGACGTCACCACGTATTTGCTTGTCGTCCCGAAGTCTTCATGGGTACCTACACATCAAAATATCGTATATGCGCATTAAAACCAAATCCAATCTAAAACGGCGCACGAAATCCAAAACGATACGATAAGGGGGCCTATAGGTGAGAACCTATGGCACGCCTTCAAAACCATCAATAAATCCTCTACATCGTCGTATAAACGACAATTAGTCGAGGCAAAACACATTCCACCATTTCAGAATCAAAAATACGGAATACGGAAACACGAATCCAAAATAGCAACTTAGGATATATGTCCCAGATTTCACCCTAGATAGAATCTGTCAAAACTAGAAGTACCCTGGGTCAACACTAGAGGAACAGGGGCTGTGCACAGAAAACGAGGAGAATGGCTAAGTATGCTAAGTCAAAGTCCACCTCTCTCTCTCACCTACCCTCATCATTATATTTTCCTTTCTTTTCCTTTTCTTTTAAAATCCAAACCTTCTCACATCAATAGTAATCCCAAAAGAAAACCATGGCTAGAAAAATGCACAAGTGTAGAAAAAGTGATATGTGCAAGTTTTGCACAAAATTGCCAAAAAACCCGATTAGCGATTTTAATCGCGATTAGCACTAAATTATTGTCAAACTAATCACAAAAACTTAAAAATGCCATAATCCACTAATTTACCCTATTTTAGAATGTTCCATAATTTTTCATAATTTTTTCTAACATTTTTCCTATTTATTTGCATTTAATATTAAAATAATCAATAAAATAATATTAAATTATAAAAATTCCCAAAATTAATATTTTATATTTTTGAAAATGTTACATTAGTACAATGAAAATAAAAAAAAAGTGAATTAAGAAGAAGAAAAAAATGAACACTGGTTTTTGTGATTACTTAAGGCTGTAAAAATAGAAAAATATTTAGCGAGGGTGCTTCATCACCTAGTGCCTTAGACCAACTGGTTTGGGAGTCACTGCTAAAGCCTTGGGTGTTGCAAGACTATGAAGTACGCTTTAAAGTGCTAACGCATCTTGTAATCGGTTGTTGGTACCTCAAGAAGTATTAACGGTCGCATGAAGGATGTGTAAGCAAAATTCAATTAAAAATTCACCAATTAATAAGTGTTTTGGACAACGAACAAGAGTATGATTGCTTGATTTGAATTTCTAAGTGTAGGGGTGATTTATACACACACGTAGGGATATGTGATTGGGATCTAGATGAGAGAGAGGAATGAAGAATAGAACTTGTATCTTTAGTAAAGTTGATAAAAATTCCTAAGTGGAGATGGAACTTTAGAAGGAAAACTTAAGAAATGCCGAAAGCTAAGTAAGTCTATAGAACTAATCTTAAGTTAAATGATGAGGAAGTGTGAAGAATATGGATGGATAATTTACGGGTTGACGATAATAGAATTCCTTGTTAGAAAACCTAATTGGATAACTAAGGTCGAAAAGCCAAATTGCTAGGATTTTGTGGCTGTAATCCGTTGAAAACCCTCAGGAGACAACACTCCTCCTACTAGGGACACCTAGAGGTTTAACGGCTTGTTGCACATGCTCAGTGCAATCGCGTTTCCCTGCGAAAGTACGGTTAGGTTAGATTTTTATCGAGAATAAAAAATAAGTTTGCTCGAGGACGAGCAAATGATAAGTTTGGGGGTATTTGTTCATATCATAATATTGCATTTTATATTCCCCATTCTTATGCATTTTACAATAAAAACTGGTGCTTTTGACCCATGTCTGCTATATAATACAAGTTACAGGTTCTTGGAGCAAAAACAGTGAAAAATACAAAAGACGACACAAAAGAAGGACTTTTGACCAACAAATAGGAGGATCTTAGTCAATCCTACATCGAAGGACAGTTCACAATTAACAAGGCAACGCAAGGTCCAAAATGTCAAGGCAAACGGTTAAAAAGCCATTGCAATTTGTTCACTGAAGATCTGGAACCAATGTAGAAGCCCAATTGATAGAAGAACCAAAGAACTAGAAGCCTAAAAAGGTCCAGAACATAACCCAAAATTTTCAGAACTCAAGCTTGTCAAAGGGCCGCGGAACCGCGGCCCAAGCCTGCCATTGCCGCGGTTCCGCGGCCAGAAGAAGCCCGTACTCAGAGATTTTTTTACCAAAATGTTTGGGCGGCTCTGAAAAGATTTCTTAAGGGTAGTTTTGTAATTTAAGACATGCGGATCAATTGTAAACCTAGGGTTTCTATATCCTATAAATAGAACCCAAACCCTTGTATTTTCTTATACCTCTATTCATCAATAAAATTCTGTTTTCTTTGAAGATTGGAGTGCATCAATCGTAAGTAGGTTATTTTTCTTGCCCTAGTTCTAGTTTTCAATTTCTGCCCTAGGTAAATTCTTTTCTTGCCCTAGTTTAATTTAGTTTAGAATTTTATTAACGTGCAATAGATGTTTCTTCTCTTTAATAAAAACAAAACAAAAATTATGTCTTTCTTAAATCCCTCAATGAGCGAGTAGTTTTCTCGCTTGTTAGGGTTAGGAATAGGGAAGGGTTTGAGAGATGAAGATCTCTCATCTCTTTTCTTTGCCAATCTTTTATGAACATTAGAACTCCATGCATACCTTCTTATTCCGCTCCCTACGGCACTCTACCCTCGAGGTAACGGTGATACCGTAGTCTAAAGGCGCGGATTTTAAGGTTTTCCATGGAGGTTAGGGTAAAGATTAAGAAAGGAAGGATGGGGATCTAGAGGAAGAACAATCTTCCCAATCATCCTAATCCCCTTTATTAATATTTACCATAACTCTAATATGATATATATATTTTAAGGCATTGGAAAGAGATGTGGATCTTTGTTTACCAAATTTTCCCTAAACCTAATCCTAGCAAGTTTCTAATCCTAGTATAACACAACTTCAGTTTTTAGGTTTAATTATAAGACCAAACACCATTTGGAATTAGCTCGTGAGAACTTTAAGGAGATTTACAACATCCCTGTGGACCGACTCGTATTCACCGGCTAGCTACATGCGACGCCGTTCTTGATTGCGGTAAATATTTTTGATCGACAAAACCTCTCTAAATCACTAACCTCTCCGGCAAATGCCGCCCCTACAGTCATCTGATGAAGAAGGGGACCCCGTTCGTATAGGATCGCAAATGCCAAAGCGCACTGGATGAAATCAAGCAATACCTGCAGAATCCGCCGGTACTGACCGCTCCGGTCAAGGGAAAGCCCCTCATCTTGTACACAACTGCCCTTGAAGGTTCCTTAGGCGCGCTATGGGCACAGGAAAACGACCAAGGGAAGGAGAGAGCCCTCTACTATTTGAGTCGAGTTCTCCTGGGGGCAGAAAACAACTACTCCCTCATCGAAAAACACTGCCTGGTGTTAATCTTCGCTATAACGAAGCATCGGCATTATGCTTTGGCGCATGAGGTCCACCTCATATCAAAAGCGGATCCTCTCAAATATTTAATGTCAAGAGCCATACTAATGGGACGGCTCGCTAAATAAGCCCTACTCTTAATAGAATTCTCGATAACATACCGACCGCTCAAGGCAGTGAAAGGCCAGGCCATCACCGACTTCCTCGCTGAGCATCCGATACCTGCCGATTCACCCTTAAATTGCGAATTGCCAGACGAGCACGCATTTGACACGATCGATGGGGAGAGAAGAGAGAGTGATACCCGATGGGAACTCTACTTCGATGGGGCATCTTCCATGAAGAAACGAAAGCACAGCTCCCCCATAATCAAATCTTGAGTAGGCCTCATCTTCGTGACTCCATAAGGAGGGATATTGCGCTTTGCCTTTTCCTTAACAGAGCCGAGGACAAACAATGAAGCTGAATATGAAGCTTTGATAGCAGGTCTTGAGATCGTTGTCGACATAGGAATTGAAAACCTCCTCATATACGGAGACTCTCAGCTGGTCATTAGTCAAGTAAACGGCGATTATCAAACGTGCAAACCAGAGCTGGTAAATTACGGCGAGAGAGTGCAACAATTGCTGACTCAAATCCCTTCCTACGCCTTGGAAAGCATACCGCGTGCGGAAAATAGCAAGGCAGATGCGTTAGCCAAGCTCGCTAAAGAACCGGCCGATGAAAACCTCGATGACGTGAGGATCGTTGTACAAAGCCGTAGGGTTCTTACACCAGCAGAAATATTTCCGGAGTCGTCTGAAGAAAAGGAAGCGACCAGGAAAACAACCCTGCAAATAGAGGACCAAGGAAGGGCTAAGGATTGGAGAGAAGTCTTTATAGACTACTTCAAATCCCGTCGAACACCTGAAGATACATCCTCAAGACACTAGCTCATGAAACGAGCTCTGTCTTTCGCCTTCGTCAATGATACTCTGTATAAGAGATCGTTCGACTATCTGTGGCTAAGATGCCTGGGACCGGAAGAAGCAAGGAAAGTCGTCCAAGAAACTCACGATGGACTCTGCGGTTCTCATCAAGCTGGGCCAAAGATGAAGCTGAAGATCAAAAGAATGGGCTACTATTGGCCCACGATGATTCAGGACTGCCTTGAATATGTGAAGCAGTGTCACTCGTGTCAAATTCACGGGGACTTCATCCACCAGCATCCAAACCGCTACACCCAACAGTGGCTAGCTGGCCGTTTGAAATGTGGGGAACTGACATAATCGGGCCCGTCGAACCAGCGTCATCCGAAGGACATCGGTTCATATTGGCGACAACTGATTACTTCTCTAAGTGGGCAGAAGCAGTACTACTAAGAGAAGTGAAGACAGAGAATATCCTCCATTTCTTCAAGACGCACGTCATCTATCGGTTCGGCACTCCGCGACGGATTATCTCCGATAACAGGCCAGCCTACAAAAGTCACAGAATCAGCCGCTTCGCACAGCAACATAATATAGACTGGAGATACTCTTCGGTCTATAACCCCCAAGCAACGGTCTAGCTGAGGCTTTCAACAAGACCTTGATGAAGATCATAAAGAAGACGGTGTCCAAAAATAAAAGGGACTGGCACGAGAGACCGCAGGAAGCTCTCTGGGCTTATCGGACCACGTTCAAAACGGCTACGAATACAACGCCGTATGCATTGGTATTCGGCACGGAAACAGTACTCCCATTGGAGATAGAGTTACCCTCTCTATGGGTGGCGGTTCATTACGAGCTAACAGGTGAAGAGAATGCTCATCTTCGGCTTGAGGAGCTCGACGCCCTCGATGAAACTCGTCTCATGGCGCAGCAAAACCTAGAAGCTTACAAAGCAAGGATGACGCGCTCATATGAAAGACTGATTAGGCCGAGAACATTTCACCAAGGCAAACTCGTGCTAGTGGTTAAGAGACCTATGATCCCCAATCGTGCCAAACGGGGGAAATTCGAGCCGAACTACGAGGGCTCGTACATCATAGACAAGGTCTACCAAGGTGGAGCCTATCTACTCATGGATATGCATGGCTAAAGACCCTTCAGGCCAATAAACGGCTGGTTCTTGAAAAGATACTATGCCTGACGAGTCACGGCCTAGGTCAACGATAGATGACGACGCCTATGTCCGCTCGCTATCTTCCCAAGCCCAAACTCTATGAGTAGTATCCGGTGAAGCCTAGCATCAAAATCGCAATGAAAACTGACTGACAAGAATATGTCTTCACAAACTCAAAATAGACCATGATGAACTTACCGATGTAAGGCCTCAACACCTGAGTCATCATTCGCATGAATGTGACCGAAACATCCTTAAACTAATGATTGACTGCAATGTCTTGAAACTAACCGCGGACTGAAATGTTCTTAAACTAACGATGGACCACAATGTCTTGAAACTAACTACGGACCGAAACGTCTTTACACTACTATGAACCGCAGCATCCTTAGACTAACGCGACAAAAAAAATAAAAAAAACAAATAAAAAACAAAAAAAAACGGTACGTCCATAAGCGAAATGGGCACGAATGAAAACCCGAAAGGGCTCCGTGAGTAAAAATAGCAGGGCTATCGGCGAGTTTGTGAAAATCCGAAAGGGCGTGATCTCGTTAAAAGACACTTGCAAGGTCCTCTCGACCTTGTAAGGAGAAAATACCTGCGTAAGATCCTTACGACTCACAAAGGAGAAACACACTTGGGGATCGCCACGATTCTTAAGGAGAAATTACACTTACGAGATCCTCATGACTCGTAAGGAGAATCCTCTTATGAGACCCTCATGGCACATAGGATTCAAAAGCCTTAAGTTACAGGGATCTGAACCTGTTCTTAAGCCATCACATTCCCCAGACTGCCCTATAAATGGTTCAATATTGACCCTTGTATACAATCCACAGGCACAAATAAACGTCTCCCCCACCAAGTTCCACCAATGGCGCGAAATGTTCTCATATGGTGAACGACACTTGTAAGACCTCTCGACTTATAAGGAGAAAACATTCTTACAAGATCCTTACGACTTATAAGAGAACACACACTTAAGAATCCTTACGATTCCTAAGGAGAAAACGTGCCTACGGGATCCTCATGACTCGTAGGGAGAAACACCTTTATGAGACCCTTACGGCTCATAAAGTCAAAACCTTTAGTCGAAAAGATCCTAACCCTGTTTGCTAAGCCACCTTTGCTCGAATCGACAAAGGCATATGATGATTCGCTCCTGGAAATATCCCAGTTGTAGCGATGCTGATGCCTAAATCGGTATCAAATTCCAAGTCCTTTCACGGCAAATGATGATTCGCTCCTGGCAATATTCCAGTCGCGGCGATGATGATGCTAAGATTGGCATCAGATTCCAAGTTCTATACTCGCAGCAAAAAGTCAGCGAGCTATAAATGCATATGAAATAGCCAAAATGATAGGGCAACTTGTAACAAAATCAGCAAGTAAAAGGTATGCATACAAAAAATAGCCGAAATGATTGGGCAACTCACAATAAAAAACAGCGAGTAAAAGAAAAAATAGCCGAAATGATTGGGCACCGCGAAAAATAGCCAAAATGATTGGGCAATCGTGACTTTCGCGATATAAAAAGCTGAAATGATAGAGCATCGCGGAAAGAAATAAAAAAAATGATGAAAGAATGAAACTTTCGCCCTGCAGGTAAGTCCATAGTGACCCCTGCATACAATCCATGGGCATAAGCGAAAAGGGAACTGCATTTCCCTACCGGGCTCTTTCAAACCAGAGAGTTAGATCTCAACGGCAACATCTACAGCCTAGAGATCAACAACGGCGTTCATCCTCATTCCAGCAGGATACGGATGCGACATCACCCATCGGAGCCACGGGAAAGTCCCCAGTTCCAAGACTCTACGTTTCATAGATAACCTAGAGTCAACCCTGACACCACAGAAAGTGGAGTACGTCAATCCTGACACCGCAGAAAGAGGAGCACGTCAACCCTAACACCGCAGAAAGCGGAGCACATCAACCCTGACACCGCAGAAAGCAGTCAACCCTGACACCGCAGAAAACGGAGCACGTCAACCCTGACACCGCAGAAAGCGGAGCACGTCAGACCTGACACCGCAGAAAGCGGAGCACGTCAGACCTGACACCGCAGAAAGCGGAGTATGTCAACCCTGACACCGCAGAAAGTGGAGCACGTCAATTCTGACACCGCAGAAAGAGGAGTACGTCAACCCTGACACCGCAGAAAGCGGAGTACGTCAACCCCCGACACCGCAGAAAGTGGAGTACGTCAACCCTGACACCGCAGAAAGTAGAGCACGTCAGACCTGACACCGAAGAAAGCGGAGTACGTCAACCCTGACACCGCAGAAAGTGGAGTACGTCAATCCTTACACCGCAGAAAGCGGAGCACGTCAACCCTGACACCACAGAAAGCGGAGCACGTTAACCCTGACACCGCAGAAAGTGGAGCACGTCAATCCTTACACCGCAGAAAGCGGAGCACGTCAACCCCCGACACCACAGAAAGCGGAGAACGTCAAACCTGACACCGCAGAAAGCGGAGCAAGTCAACCCTGACATCGCAGAAAGCGGAGCAAGTCAACCAATAATCCCTCGGTTCGTCTCGACTCGTAAGGGAAAGCCTTAGGTAATGGGGATAAGGACCCGTTTCCTAAGCACTGGGGCCCTGCAAGTCGGTCTAAGATGGGCCATTACATACTTTTCACGGGTCACACCCTCCGAAGTCGAATCTCGACAAAGAGGGAAACAATCATTTACGAGTCCTCTCGACTTGTAAAAGGGAAAAACTCTCTTATGAGATCCTTACGACTCTCGAGAGAAAATATACACTTAGGAATCCTCACGATTCTTAAGGGAAAATTACTCCTACGAGATCCTCTCGACTCGTAGGGAGAAAAGTCTTTATGAGACCCTCACGACTCATAAAGTTGAAAGTCTTAGGCAGCAGACCTGAACCTATTTCCTAAGCCATCGCTACCTTACAAGGAGGTTAAGATGGACTGCAATCTACTATCTACAGGCCATATTTGCTAAAGTAACATGGCAATGGCACGGCAAAGAAAAGAAGGCGATAGTACAAGATAAAAAAATGTATCTTTTATTCATGAATTCAATTGAGTACAAGATACGTCATATAAAAGAATTAAAAAAAATGAATGAAAGCATGTTATTCATAGATTACAAATTTTCGGTTGATACAAAGATGGCTACTGAGAAGGAGGCGTTTTTAACAAATCAGCAAGTCGCTCGCACACTCCTCTCAACTCCTTTTCATGATCAGCCGCCGCGGCCAACTCCGCTTCAATTCGAGCCCGTTGCTGCAAACAGGATGAAACCTTCTCATCGATTTCCTACTGAGCGGCTTCATGACTCTGCGTAACCCGCTCAGTGAAATCAAGCTTCTTCCTCAGCACCAGCCCGTCGGAAATACATCGTTGGAGACCTTCAAAAATAGCTTTCAGCTGTGCAGCGTTCGCTTTGACCTGGGCACGCAATTGGACAAACTCTGTGGAAGCCGCCTCACGTTCCTTTCGCCTAAGCGTCGCCTCTTGTTCAAAATAGCGAAGGAAAGGAACACTCTGCTCAATCAATGCAACTCGCCAGGAGTTCAAAGCCGATACTTCCGGAGTGGGACGATTGAGCTCAATCTCATGCAGGCAAGCCTCGATTTTTCTGCAATAATTAACCCAAGACTCGACGACGCCTTCGTCATGGAAGTTCACGAGCGTTGCCAGCATAGGATTAACCTCAGCAGCAAAGTCTGCAGCAAATGCGAGGGCCTTGGCGTCAAGATCCTCGATGAACTCGCTCAACATTCGCTGGCTATTCGCAGCACCCCTGAAAGATGAGCGTTTAGCAAAGGGCCCTGCCGACATTGGGATTCGAGACTCGAAGGGCGCTGGAGTCGGTGCGATTGCTGCAAGACAAATCGTGGTCAAATGTCGACTCAGGAAGTAAAGAGAAATACACGAGCGATGGAGTCTACTATACCGGTTGTGGCGGATGGAAAAATTGGGAGTGTCGGTGGCACGGCTATCCCCTCGTCTCCTCCTCCGATCCGCGACGCTGCGATCAATATAAAGAAGACTTTGCGACAATGCGGCTATTTAAAAAAAGGGGGAAAACAATAGTTGAAGGATATACTAACCAATACCAGCAGGCGGAGTGGCTTCCGACTGGAAGGAGAAATGCGGATTCAGCACCTGATACAGATGGTCAAAAAGGACTCCTGCAAAGTTGTGACAATATACTGTCAGTACAAGGAGGATGATACCCACAATGAAACCGATAAATCGAAAAACTATACCTTCCAACATTTCGGAGGACATAGGAGAAGGAGAGGGAACATCAACCGTCATGGCGGCGACCGGAGGTGCTTTAGATGGCACAATCTCAGTGTTCGCTGCACCTGCATCGTCAGAGGAAGCTGAACGGGATTGTAAAATAAAAAGAGAACATTGATTCAAGACTTACCTGACGGATCATCAACCAAGACCGCGACGGAAGCATCACCTGGCGTTACGGCTTCTTTGCTCTCCCGCAGAGGAGCAGTCTCTGCGCCCATGGCTTCGTCCCTCGATTCGACGAAGGCCGTCGTGACGGTTGCGATGCCCACCGATACCGGGGAGCCACAAAGAGAAAGAGCGGCGGTTTGGGTAGTCCCAGACTCCCGAGAGAGAGTAGCCATTTCGGGCTCTGTGGTCGCCATCGTCTCGCCTGCCATCTCATCACTGGGACTTGGCCCTGTGGGATATGATGTATAAGAATCTGCAGATCGAGTTCTAATAAGAAAGACCGGGCATTACGTTACCTTGCGAAAGATTCTCGGTTGCCTTCCGAGCCGCGCGCGCAACCTGTCTATGGGCAGTAGACAGGGCAGCTAGAACACCCCTTGAAGGAATAGTGACAGATGGAGTGCTGCTTGAGCCTGCACCTACAGCCAAAGCGGCATCACATTCCTTCGTTGCGCGCTTCTTGCGTTTCCTTTCAGTTTGGGCCATGAGGTCCCGCAGCGGTTGCACCACCTTAGCGGACTCCTTGCCGATAGTCAGGACCCTATCGATAAAGGTCATTCCATCTACGACCATACGCGGGCGAAGAACCAGGCCCCGAGCCTCTCGCTGTGACGGATCTAAAGCAGAAGCGTCAACTAGGGACATGACCCGAGGAAAATTATAACTGTCGTAGAAACGAGGCCATTTATGGACTCCAAAAGCGCCGAGCACATGCAGCTCGATCCACGATGTGAAATAATGCATCGGGAGATTTACGGGCTGTACCCCCGGTTGAGTCATGTCTGCCGCTAAGCTCAGGCCATGATATAAATGAGCCAGCCCAGCAATCTCGACGGTAACCCGTCTCCCTTCAACCATTCGGTTTGCCGGGTAGAAAACGGATGGCCTCATGTAGCGAGGGTGCATGGGAAGCACAAACTAGCTTAACCATAGGCCAAGGAACCCCAAAAAGAACGCCTCTTTGTCGATGTTTGGGGGTTGCGAGTTCCGCAAAGGGGACTACCGCGGCATTTGGGAGGAAGAAATTCTTTTGATCTGCTTCCGCTGTCGGCTGGCTGTCCAAGCCAAAACCATCAAGCTTGGCGAACTTCGCACCTTGTTTCGACAAGACTTCCGGGCGAAGAAAACGGGCGATGAAATCTGTGAAGCTAACCCCGTGGCTTCCGGATTCGAGAAATAGGCTCTCATAAATATTCAACACTTTGATCTCGGGAATCGATGTTGAATAGCATTCTCCGAAGTAAGTCCCATCACTACCGATTTGGTGGAAAATACGTACTCGTCAGGGGGTAATATCTCCTCGTAATGTTCCTCTCCGCCAGGAAAGCCGGAGATCTCCGCGAATTCCTCCAAAGAGATTGAAACTTCCCGATCTGATAGAAGAAAGGTATGAGTCGGGACGTTCCATTGTTCCAAAAAAGCTTTGACCCACCATACAGAGGCCGTGGAATACTGGAAGAGAGAAGCATAAATCGCGGGTACAACCCGAGCTTCAGCAGCAGCGATTTCTTGGCCGACAAGATGTATCGAGCCCACTGCAGATATCCGGCTGAATGGCGGGGAGTCAAGCCAATCATGTACGCTTGTCCCCAAGGACGCGACTCGCCTTGATATATGCGTCGCCCCAAGATATCCAAAGCCATCGGAGGTTGTACGGGTCTTGCAGCTATAGAAGGCTGGAGATGACCCTCCAAGGTCCAGTTAACCTCCTCTACGACATAGTTCACTTGGGATGAGTCGGCGTAGTGAATAGTGGAAATCGGCTCCGAAGGCGTCACACAAGAGAAGCTGCGTCGACCCTGAATGATTTGGTTGTACCACAATCCCCTTAAATGAAGAGAATTCTGCTCCGGGTCATGATCTTTGATCAGTGCAAAAACTTCCCGGTCTACGGGCGTGTCAGCAAATGCGCTCTTCGGACAAACGAAGGGGAAAGAAGTGTCGAAAGATATAGTACCTGCACGAAAAGGAACAAGGGTTAGCCGTCAATGCTACAGTCCATATTCTAAATCTTGGTACTTAAAATTTGTACCACACTGCAATGCAGTGGAAAGGGACCAAAGGGGACCCACAAAATCAAGATGACGGCTCATCATTGATGAGACATTCACTCATTAAAGAAGAAATCCTAAAAGGATTCTCATTTAATGAGAGGCTCATTGGGCCAAGGAGTAAACTCCCTCGAGAGCAGCGCTCTGCAATAGAAATGACATCTGTCAAAATTAATGATGAAGGGAATAAAAATTCCCCCAAAAATTCTGAAGAGCTATGCTCTGTGAAGATGATGGAGTAATCCATCAAAATCCCAAAAAAGCAAAACTTTTACTGAGTTAAAAACTCCGAGATCTCTATGATCTGCAAAACAAACTCTAAGAGTTCTTCATTAATGGGTTGAGAAACCTTAAAAGAAGATTTTTTGATCTATAATTTAAGAAGAGCAAAACTCTGTTTTCATTTAACGGGTTAAGAAACCCTAAAATCCACTTTAAGATCTATGATCTAAGAAGAGCAAGGCTCTGTTAATGGGTAAAATCCTAGAGTATGAAATGATTCCTTCAAAGATTTGATCCTTACCAAAATTTTTGACAAGGTTCTGACTCTAGAAGAGTTTCTTAAGGCAGAGAACTTAGCTCTGAAAGAGAATTAAATTCTCAAGAACAAGAAATCAAGAAGATGAACAACAGTGATCTCAAGGGTCAAAGGCCCTATTTATAGGCGCTGGAAGTCGATCCAATGGTGGAAAGGCTGCCACCGCTGCACTCACGTCTCAGTCACGTGAGCACTCACGTCTGAGTCACGTGATCGCAGCGGTGGGGGGCATTTGTTTCCCCCAATCATAGAGCAACGATCTGTTCAAAATTTGAAATTTGAATTGAGGCAGCGCCTCACGTGCAAAGCACGAGAGCGCTAGCGCCGTGAGTCAAAGACTCTGAGGCAGCGCCTCACGTGTAAAGCATGAGAGCACCAAGCGCCAAGAGTCAAAGACTCTGAGGCAGTGCCCCACGTGCAAAGCACGAAAGCGCCAGTGCTAGAACTAAATGTTCTCCACCCTTGGATCAAAGATCCAACAGAGATGATAAAATCATCAAATTACAGAATTAAATTTTGTTGAGGAAATACTCCTCAAATCTTTCCAAATAAGAAAGATGTTGCTCTGTAAATCAGAGCATCGTTGGATCAAAGATCCAATGGTGATTAAAACTTACCAAGATACAGAACAATCTCTGTATGGGAAAATATTTTCCCAATCTTGTTAATAACAAGAGGAAAATCTTCTGTAAAACAGAAGGCCTAGGATCAAAGATCCAACGGTGGGAAACATCCCCAAATTAATCAGAGATCTCTTAATAAGAGATTTCCTTAACTGATTCAACAAATCAGCCTCCCCTATATAAAGGACCCAAGACTTCAAGTCATGTACAGAGAAACCTCCCAATATGTTCAAATTAAAAGAAGAAACAGAGAAGAACTCCCCAAAAAACTTCAAAGTTCAAAGCGAGATCTACCACTTTTCAAGGTAAAGAAAAAACCAAAAAGATCATAGCATCTCTTCATAAAAAGAAGAACTTAGTTCTTAGATCCATGAGACAAAGCCTCTCTTCAAAAAAAAAGAACTTAGTTCTTAGACCCATGAGACACATTCTCTTATAAAGAAAAACAAAAGAGATCATAGCATCTCCTCATAAAGAAGAACTTAGATCCGTGAGAAAAAGTCTCTTATAAATGAGAATTTAATTCTCAGAGTATTGAACTGATCAGAACTGCTAAAGAAGCGCTTTAGCGCTCCAAGTCTGGCGCTTAGCGCCAAGCGCTCCACGTGCTCCTCACGTGAGCGCTATTTTATAAGAAGCGCTTTAGCGCTCCAAGTCTGGCGTTCAGCGCCAAACGCTCCACGTGCTCCTCACGTGGGCACTATTTTATAAGAAGCGCTTTAGCGCTTCAAGTCTAGCACTCAGCGCCAATTGCTCCGCGTGCTCCTCACGTGGGCGCTATTTTATAAGAAGCGCTTTAGCGCTCCAAGTCTGGCGCTCAGCGCCAAGTGCACCACGTGCTCCTCACGTGGGCGCTGAGAGAACACAAAGTGCTCTTTAAATAAAGGCCCAGCGCCATAAAGAGTGTTCAACACTCAATAAAAAACAAAAAAAAGGTGTCAAAACCCAAATCAATGCTTAGCATTGTTGAACAAAAAGGGGACAAATCCCAAACAAATGTTCAACATTTTATTCAAAGCTGAGTGGGCTGAGCCCAAGTTGGTCACGGGTTCTTAATTCAGATCAACCGAGCCCATGTGCTCACAATTTCTTTAATTGGTCTTAGTCCCAAACCTGACTATAGATCTCCCAACTAACATTGGTTCAAGGGTACATCTCTTCACACTTCTGATACATGTCGTTGTAATTCTTCAACGTCTTCAGGGAGGTGGCGGGTCCCGACAACCAGAAACTCCACAGACTATGTTGTCTTTAAACCTTATAGACTATGATGACTTTAAACCAAACTATGATGTCTTTAAACCTTACAGACTATGATGTCTTTAAGCCCTACAGACTATGATGTCTTTAAACCCTACGGACTATGATGTCTTTAAACCAGACTATGATGTCTTTAAGCCCTACAGACTATGATGTCTTTAAACCTTACAGACTATGATATCTTTAAATCAGACTATGATATCTTTAAACCTTACAGACTATGATGTCTTTAAACCAGACTATGATGTTTTTAAACCTTATAGACTATGATGTCTTTAAACCCTACAGACTATGAGGTCTTTAAACTTACACGGACTATCATGTCCTTAAACCCAATGGGCCGCAATGTCCCTAAACTAAGACGATAAAGCCCAAATACTCTTTCGTTGGATCTAAATGATCCCAAAATCCTGTTGAGTAGATCTTAATCTAAAATTATATTAATGTATCCTCAGCAAACATTTAAGTCGATCTTAAGCTCAAACGAGGTTAACGATCCTTAAATCAAACCAAACCTAAATCTAAGAAAATACGGATTTGGACTAATCTCCGCCCTACGGGCGATGTTTATATCATAATTCGGCATTGTTATATTCCCCATTCTTATTCATTTTACAAATAAATAGGTGCTTTTGATCCATGTCTGCTACATAGTTGCAGGTTACAGGTTCTTGGAACAAAACAGTGAAAATGATGAAAAGACGCTACAAAAGTGAGACTACGACCAACAAATAGAGAATCTTTATCACGCCTACAGTTTAAAGAACAAACGAAGATCAATGAACAATTTCACAAAGTACAAAGGCAGTGCAAGATTCAAGACTTCAACACGAAGCAAACGGTAAAAGTCCACCACATTCTACACTGTGGAAATCTGGAAGAAACTAGAAGACATTCTGAAGAACCAAGTAAAGAAAAGTCAAGGAAAAAGCAACATAAAATATACCTGAGAAAACAGAGCCAAGAGCCTCCAAGATGGCCGCGGATCCGCGGCCAATTAAGGCAGTTGGCGGCGGATCCGCGGCCATATAGAACACGTGTCGGTGCATTTTTGACAGTGATGGCGGTGCGTTGACCAGGCATCTCAAGGTAGTTTTGTAAATGTAGATAGGGATCAGATGTAAACCCTAGAGTTTCTATAATCTATAAATAGGAACCCTACAGCTCTTTTTTGGGGTATGCCTCTTCTTGTGCCTCTTTTTAATTCCAAAATTCAGAATTTTTATTCGCTGTAATGTTTGAAGAGTGCATCAAATAAAAAGTAAGTTTTCTTTTCTATGCCTTAGTTTAATTTCTTTTCTGTCCTAGTATAAACTTTATTTATCTGCCCTAGTATAAACTTTATTTATTTGTCGTAGTTTAGATAATTAGTTGTTAAATTAAAAGCAAACAAAAAATGTCTCTTTTTATCAATTCCCTAATAAGTGAGTAGTTCCTCACTTGTTAGGGTTAGGAATGGGAAAGGTTTGACAGATGAAAATATCTCACCCCTTTCTTGCCCGTCATACATTTTAATAGGACTCTATGCATACATACAAACCGCTCACTACAGCACCCTATCCCACGAGGTAGCGGTGATACCATAGTTAAAGACCGGTTGTGTATGTTTTCCATGGAGATTAGGGTAAGAGTTAAGAAAGGACGGACAAGGACCTAGAGGAAGAAACCTAGTTTCTTCCCGATCGTGCTAATCCCCTTTGTTAATTATTACCATAACACCTAAATAGATCTTGATTAGGGCATAGAAAGCGGTGAGAAATATTGAATTTCCAAACTTAACCTAAACCTAACCCTAGCAAGGTTTTAATCCTAATCTAAATCAACTTTAGTTTTTGGTGATAATCAATCCTATCATATTTGGAATTAACTCGTTAGAACAACTAGAAAATACACAAAATCCATGTGGACCGACCCGTACTCAACCGGCTAGCTACCAAGCGACGCCGTTCTTGATTGCGGTTAATATTCTTTGATTTATCTTTTAAAAGCGCAAACATGCATAAAATCACCTAACAATCAAATGGCGCCATTGCCGGGGATGGCGTAGTTTTTTTCTTTTTATAATTTCGGGTTAATATAAAAATTAAAAAATCATAAAAACTGAAAAATATAAAATATATAAAAATTTATCATCTTGTTATTTTTTGAAGGGTTTTCGTTTGAATTGTGCAGGATCGAAGAGACGAACGAATTCAGATCTGGAAAATTCCAGTGAGTAAAACTGCAAACATCAAATCTGAACAGACAGAGGAAAATCAGAAAAGAGAAACAGAAGAATTTTTGGGAACTGAACTGCCAAGTCGACCGTGGAACCGCCGCCAGAAGCTGTCTTTGACCGCGCTTCCGCCACGGCTTGCTGACGTCAGCAAGCCAAAATCCCTCTGTAAGCTTTCTTTTCTTCTTCTGAACCCCTGATATCCTCTGAAAAATTTTCCTGCAGGGTTCTTTGCACAAAAAATTCTCTCCCTTCTCCAATAACTTGATCTTGTGCAGGATTCTTTGTGCCGCAATAAAATAAAAAAAAATTGGCAAGTGTTTGTGTGTTTACTGCTTTGCATTCTTTAAAACTGACTTTAAGGGGCTTTAACACCAATCCAGATTGGGTGGGGATTTCATTACCCTTCCTAGGACCCCAAAAATCACAAAAAGCATATTGCATTGACCATCGAGTTAATTAAAAAAGATTAGACTCAGCCTATATGGAATGTCGCGCTCGATAGGACAAAGGAATAGTTGTAGGCATCGGTCGTTTATCTAAACCAGATTTTGTGGTGCCTAGGCTAGACAAGTGGGGAAATGTAATTTTAAAAGGCCCGTCTCACGGTGATTCGTGAGCGGATCCCTCCTTTCTTTACTTATGCTTACCTGGCCACAGTTGGCGGTGAAGAGGCGATTTGAGGACTTCACAACTTGCCCTTTGGAACAGTTAGGAGCAGTCTAGTTGACCTGGGAGACCCTAGATCTAGGCTTGATTGTGCATATTGTGATTGCTTGAACGTGTGTCTAAGCTTCTTATAAAATCTTTTGCAAAAACTCCATATATAAAAAAAACACAAAACAGAAAATTTTACAAAAACTTGCCACTTGTCGCTAAGAAATCCATTGCACCCCACTTGCACCCACTTCCTTCCATTAACGTTTTCTTACCCCCACCTTCTATTTTCACCTTTTGAATACACTACTCTTTAGTGTATGTCCGGTTGGACTAGGGACACTAGTGCCCGTTTAGTCCGTGTCTTGTTAGTGCCGACTGACGACGTTTTCAACTCCGAAGTCGAAATTCCATCCACTTCTTTACCTTCACCTTCATATTCATCGTCTTCTAAGAAGATGTCGGGATTCAATCCTAACAACCCCTTACCCGCGGGACTGATTCCACCTCCACTAGGTGCGAATAACCCACCATACCCATCTGTTGAAGCGCCCCAACGAATCGCGCTCCAGGATCTTTTCTATCCTATCCGCACCGCTTTACCCACTTGTCTTTCACTTCCACCGGCTAATGGGGACAAATTTGAGATTAAACCCCACTTCATCAATATGTTGCCCAAATTTCACGGACTGGAATCCGAAGATGCCTACATCTTCATAAATAAATTCCAGAATGTTTGCGCAATGATGAAGACCACACAACTTTCTGATGATGCTATAAGGTTACGTGTCATTCCATTCACCTTATGTGACCTAGCTAAGAAATGGTTATATAGCACAACATCACACTCAATAAAAAATTTGGAAAAGTTTGTTAAGGCTTTTCTAAAAAAGTTTTACCCACACCATAAGACCGCGAGAATTCACAACGAAATTATTCAATTTTCCCAGCTCCCTTCCGAAACTTTTTGGAAGTGTTTTGAAAGATTTAAAGACCTCCTTGTTCAGTGTCCTCACCACGGTATCGAGAATTAGCCACTTTGCCAAACTTTATATGAAGGACTGAACCCAGCAACTAAGCAGTTGTTGGAAACCATTTGTCAAGGTCACTTTCTTACAAAATCAAGCGAGGAAGCTTGGCAATTTCTCGACGATCTTGCTGAACAAACACTTCAGTGGGAAAGCACTAAGACCACCTCATCTACTTCATCAGGTCAGTCTAGGGCAGGCATACATCGACTTGATATGTCGATTGCAATGAAGGCCGAAATGGCCGCACTTACGAAAAAGCTAGAGGCAATTGGGAGCAAATTCTCATCGCCTTCTCCTGCCCCTGCTTTACCCCCACGCACTGTTTGCGCTTGTTGTTCGTGTTAGTTATATGTATGCCCTAGAGGCCATTATTGTACATACGTTGTATATTCTAGTGGATGCTTGGACATATATAGGGAGGACTTTCTTTCTCGACATGATAGTATGCTATCTGGTTACTCTTTATCTTAACATGAACTCTGATTGTCTCTATGTCGCATGTTGATAAAGTCCTTAGGGTGTGTACTTGACTACTAGGACTATGATGCAGATCATACTAGTGGGGACAGAGTAGTCGCCAAGTATATCCTTCAAATGTTCCTAGTCGTGGGAGTACCGAGACAGGGCATCGATACTCCAGAGTAGACTAGCGTATACGCTTCTTGACCCATATGATGGGCGATGGATGATCCCATATCCATTGGTGTTTGACATCAGAGAAGGTATACGGGTGCTCAGTGGAGACTGGGTACACTGAACGGACTCGCCGAGAACTCCCAGATGGTATTATACCTCACGTCAGATGGCAGTTCTCTGGTGACACTGGTATAGGTAAGTCTGTAGACCCGAGATCGTCATAGAGTCTTGTGTGATTCCCACTGTGCTTTGATTTCCATCATACCACGTCCAAGAGGGCGTGCAAAAGGGTGGCTTTTGGGTACAGTCCCGAATTACATGGAGGCAATGAGCGATAGGAGAGGTTTCGTCTCTCCCGGTATAGGGAGTTGATGTTGCGCTGTATTCGATTGGCTATAACTGGAAATCCCTGGCCAGGGTTGCTGAGATTTACTGGTAAGTGTTATCAGTAGTTTCTCGAACTGTTATGGACCTCATATCGACATGACTTATCAAATTACTGGGGTCTGACGTTTACCACCCCTAGGCGAGATATGCGACATATCAGATAAAGAGACCGGACTGTATGGGAGTGTTGCTGGTTGGATTCACGGGAGAATGTACAGGCTTGCTTGTTGATCTTATGATTGCTCAATACCTGGGTGGCTGTTACATTTAGCTGAACGCTTGCAGCTTGTGGGTGTTTGATATGATCATCACCCACTGCCGGAGTATTGACGGTTCTTTAGAGTCCTACACAGAGGTTTCCTGTCTCAGGCAAAATGGAGTAAGAGCACATATGTGATATGTGCGGGACCGAGAACAATACGTGTATGTGATACCGTATTAGATTCTCGCTGTTGGATATATGTATGCCCTAGAGGCCATTATGTGATAGTGGATTATTTATACATGTATATATATATATATATATTCAGTGTACATTCTTGCTCGACATGATAGTATGCTATCTGGTTCTTCTTTATCTTACATGTTGATTTGATCATGCTTTTATTCATTCACACATGTTGATAAAGCCCTGAGGATATAGGCTTGACTACTGTGATTATGATGGAGATCATACTAGTGGGACATTTGTAGTTTATAAGCATATCCTGGAATGTCCCTAGTCGTAGGTGTATCGATACGAAGCATCGATATACCAGAGTAGACTAGTGTATATGATACTAGACCCATATGATGGGCGATGGATGTTCCCACATTCATCGATATTGGACATCGAGATCGTTTATGGGTGCTCAGTGGTGACTGGGTACTCTGGACGGACTCACCGAGAACTCCTATATGGAATTATATCTATCATCGGATAGCAGTTCTCAGGTGACACTGGTGCAGGTTAGTCTGTAGACCCGAGATCGTCATAGAGTCTTGTGTGTTCTCCCACTGTACTTTGATTACCACCCTACCACGGCTCTACTGAGTCATGCAAACAGGTGGCCGTTGGGTACAGACCCGAGACACATGAAGGCAATGAGCGATAAGAGGGGTTTTGTCTCTCCCGGTATTGGGAGTTGATGTTGTGCTGTGCTCGACTGGCTATATCAGTAAGTCCCTGGCCAGGGCTGTTGAGATTTACTGATAAGTGTTATCAGTAGTTTCTCGATCTGTTATAGACCATTCATCGGCAAGACTTATTGAGTTATTGGGGTCGACGTTACCATCCCTAGACTCGATATGCAGAATATCTGACGAAGAGACCGGACTGTACGATAGTGTTGCCGGTTGGCTCGACGGGAGTTGTAACAGGTTCGCTTGTTTTCTTCTGATCGCTCAATACCCGGGTAACCGTTACGTCTGAAGGTCCACGTTGCCCCACCCGGTGCTTGCGGGGAGGCGGAAACGTTATGAAAAATCGGATTTTTACAACACTAGGCAACATGGACTATGAAAAGGAGGGATCTTAGCTAAACAAAACTAACTACCAAAGCTAAAAGAGTTAGCTACTCGGAAAGGGGGTTATACCTAGGTCTTCAAGTCCTTCTCTTCTTGCTCCTTGGAGTGAAAGAAAGGGTTCTCCTTGTCGCCTTCTTTTACCGAAGAAAGATCCACCCTAGGGCCTCTACCTTTGGCTCCAACCTCAAACTAGAAGTAACTAAGGTGCTTGGTGTGCTAAACCTAGGACCTTAGAAAGAGTAGAGAGTATTTTTTGAAGGGATTATCTCAAGCTCAAATGGTTCTGAACTCATGAGAGGGGAGAGCTAGAGAGAGAGGAAGAGGATGGGAGAGAATGAGAATGATAAAGTGAGTAGAATAATGCAACCTTCTCACATATATGTGATTTATGAAAAATAGGTAATTAGTTAAAGATAATTGTCATGGTTAATCAAGAAATGACCATTATCATTTCACATTAAATGCTTTTGCAAGGATCAAAGAGCATCTTTCATATGGAATGATGATGGTCAACTTGTCAACCTAGGTCAACAAGTCAAGTATAGTCAAATGGTCAACAACCCTAACCATGTGAAAGGTTCTTAGGCACCCTATAGAGGTCTCACAAGGCATCAACCATGCCAATTTCAAAAATTATGGGTGCCGCGAAACCCTAACGCGGATCTTAGACTAGAATTCTAGGCGAAAAACAAAACTAGTTAACAAATTAACTAAAGGTTAGATGCTACAACCTTTGTAGATCCGGTTATCCTCTTCCTTGGCTCCACGTAGGCATCCTCTCGCTGTCCATCTCGATTCCCAAACTCGAACGTCGGCTTCACCGGAGAATAGGGCGGACTAGGTCGTCGGCTTCGTGCCGAAGATGATCTACGTCGAGGCATCGCAAGTTCAAGTTCCGACTTCATCAAGTGGTGAAACTTGTGAAGAAAAACACCCAAAACAACTTGGCAAGAGGTAGAGGGTGAAGAAATAGGAGGTGGGTTCACTTTAGAATTGGATTTCACTCACTTTTGCTCAAGTTGCCATTGATGGCATCAAGCTTTTCTTGAAGAAGAAGATGTTCAAGAAGAAGATAGAATATGATAAGTTATTTTAAAATGAAAAGAAAATGAATACTTATCATAATCTAAACCATGGTGAAGTGTAGAGATTAAACTAAGGTTAGTTGGAATGGTTAGGGTTAAGGATAAGACAAGAATGGTGGACTTGTTCAAACCTTCAAGAAGCTTCAACATATAAAACAAAACAAGCCACCATCCTTAATAATTTCCAAAATGAATATATAAATAATTCACTAAGTAAATAATCAAAACCCTAATCATTCATATAACCATGGTTTAATCTTTACACAAACCCAAGTGAGCATGTATCATCAAACATGATACAAAAAGGTGTACAAAAAAATATATCACATATACAATGTGTACATCAAGTGAGAAAATCCATTTAAGGTGAACCAATACTAGTTAACGCAAAGTAATATATCAAATATATAATTATACATTAAATCATTAAATCAATATTTGATTCAATGATCCGGTCATGTCGCACATAACCGACTAGTATCGTATGTATCGATTTATCGAATCAATGATCCGATAACAAGGTCATATCAAATATAACCAATCGAAACATTTATCGCGAGAATGAAATGCGGTATCACATACACGCATTATTCTCGGTCCCGCACATATCTCATATGCGCTCCTATTTCGTTTCGCTTGAGCCAGGAAACCTCTGTGTAGGACTCTAAAGACTCGTCAATACGCCGGCAGCAGATGATGATCATATCAAGCACCCACAAGCCGCAAGCGGTCTGCTAAACGTAACGGCCATCCGGGTATTGAGCAATCAGAAGATCGACGAGCTAGCCCGCTCACACTCCTGTGAATCCAACCAGTAACACTTACCGTACAGTCCGGTCTGTTCGTCTGATACGTCGCATATCAAGTCTAGGGGTGGTAAACGTCAGACCCCAATAACCGATAAGTCATGCCGATGTGAGGCTCATAACGGGTCGAGAAACTACTGGTAACACTTACCAGCAAATCTCTGATCAGCCCTGGCCAGGGACTTCCCTGTTACGGCCAATCGAGCACAGCGCAACATCAACCCCCAATACCGGGAGAGACGAAACCCCTCCTATCGCTCATTGCCTCCATGTGACTCGGGACTGTACCCAAAGACCACCATTTTGCACGCCCTCATGGACGTGGTAAAGTGGAGATCAAAGCACAGTGGGAATCACACAAGACTCTATGACGATCTCGGGTCTACA
Organism: Agapanthus africanus; assembly: GCA_030015575.1. Classification (NCBI taxonomy): domain Eukaryota; kingdom Viridiplantae; phylum Streptophyta; class Magnoliopsida; order Asparagales; family Amaryllidaceae; genus Agapanthus; species Agapanthus africanus. Next base: position 123,915,239 of record JASDDO010000001.1, read on the forward strand.
GACTAACCTGTACAAGTGTCACCTGAGAACTGCCATCTGACGTGAGGTATAATACCATCTGGGAGTTCTCGGCGAGTCCGTCCAGTGTACCCAGTCTCCACTGAGCACCCGTATACCATCTCTGATGTCAAACACCAATGGATATGGGATCATCCATCGCCCATCTCATGGGTCGAGAAGCGTATACGCTAGTCTACTCTGGTATATCGATGCCCCGTCTCGATACACCCACGACTAGGGACCTTGAAGGATGTACTTATGGACTACCATGTCCCCACTAGTATGATCTGCATCATAGTCCAGGCAGTCAAGTACACATCCTAAGGGCTTTACCAACATGTAACTATAAGATAGTATAAAGAGACTAGTATACATGTTAAGATAAAGAGTAACCAGATAGCATACTATCATATCGAGCAAGAAAGTTATCTCTATATATGTCCAAGCATCCAATATAATATACATCATCTGTACAATACTGGCCTCTAGGGCATACATACAACTAACAATCTCCCACTTGCACTAGGGCCAGCTGCTGTAGTATCGCATACCGAGCATCCCGAAGAGTCTCTCAAACTGTATCTGGGGAATGGCCTTCGTGAGTGGATCCGCCGTGTTGTTCTTCGTGTCAACCCTCCTGACCTCGATCTCCCGGCGATCAACTATCTCCCGGATCAGGTGATACCGCCTCAGAATATGCCTGGATCGCTGATGGGACCTGGGCTCCTTGGCCAAATCCATCGCTCCATTGTTATCACAATACAAAGGTATTGGATGCTCAATGGATGGAACCACTCCAAGTTCAGTAATGAACTTCTTGATCCAGACAGCCTCTTTGGCAGCATCGTTGGCAGCGATGTATTCAGCCTCCATCGTCGAGTCTGCCACGGTTTCCTGCTTGGAACTCTTCCAGCTAACCGCCCCTCCGTAAAGGGTAAAGACAAAGCCCGACTGCGACTTAGAGTCGTCCTTATCACTCTGGAAGCTCGAATCGGTAAAGGACTCCACTTGGAGTTCTCCGTTACCATACACCAAGAACATATCTCTAGTCCTTCGCAAGTACTTGAGAATGTTCTTCACAGCTGTCCAGTGACTCTCTTCAGGATCTGCTTGATACCGACTCACTACACTTAGTGAGTATGCAACATCGGGTCTGGTACATAGCATCGCATACATGATAGAGCCTACTGCCGAAGCATAGGGTATCCCTTGCATGCGAGCTCTCTCCAAATCAGTCTTGGGAGACATCTCTTTGGAGAGAGTGACTCCAGAGATCGTGGGCAAGTTCCCACGCTTGGATTCTTCCATACTAAACCTCTTTAGTATGGTGTCAATGTACCTGGATTGGGACAATCCCAAAATCCGTTTGGATCTATCTCTATAGATCCTAATTCCCAATATGCAGGAGGCATCACCAAGATCTTTCATTGAGAATCTTTGTGCTAAGAAGAGCTTGACCGATTGCAGCATAGGAATATCATTTCTTATCAAGAGTATGTAGTCCACGTACAATACGAGGAAGACAACCTTACTCTCTGCCACCTTCTTGTAGATACAAGGTTCATCTGGGTTTTTGACGAAATCAAACTCTTTGATAACGACGTCAAAGCAGATGTTCCAACTCCGCGATGCTTTCTTTAATCCATAAATGGATTTAAGCAGCTTGCACACCTTCCCGCTGCTCCCACTGTCTACGAAGCCCTTTGGCTGAGTCATGTACACGCACTCTTCTAAATCACCGTTTAGAAAGGCAGTCTTAACATCCATTTGCCAGATTTCGTAATCATGATATGCAGCGATGGCAAGCATAATCCGGATGGATTTAAGCATAGCCACTGGAGAAAATGTCTCGTCATAGTCCACACCTGGTCTTTGACGAAAACCCTTTGCTACAAGTCTAGCTTTGAAAGTCTCCACTTTCCCATCTACACCAAGTTTCTTCTTGAAGATCCACTTGCTCCCAATGGGTTTTACCCCTTCAGGAGCAACTTCCAAAGTCCATACTTTGTTGGTGTACATGGATTCCATCTCGGACCGCATAGCATCCAGCCATTTCACTGAGTCCCCACTCGTGATGGCCTGCTCGAAGCTAGTTGGGTCATCATCCTCCATGATGCAATCCTCACTGCCACCATCAATGAGAAAACCATAGTATCTCTCAGGTGGATGAGAAACCCTACTAGATCGGCGGAGAGGCTGGGGTACGTCGGGCACCACTGAATCCTCTGGTTCTACTAAATCGTTAGTTGCAGTTTGTGGTGCTGGAACCTCTTCCAACTCTACCTCTTTGCCATTAATTTCTTTTGCAAGAAATTCCCTTTCCAAAAAGGTGGCATGTTGAGCAACAAACACTCTTTGTTCCTCAGCTTGGTAGAAAAAATATCCTTGAGAATTCTTAGGATATCCCACAAACTTGCAAAGGACTGATCGTGCCTCGAGTTTGTCCGGATTTTGCTTTTTGACATAGGCCGGACAACCCCATATCTTAATTCGTTTAAAATATGGTCTCTTCCCACTCCATATCTCATATGGTGTGGTAGGTACAGATTTAGACGGAACCAGATTCAATAGGTATATGGCTGTCTCAAGCGCATACCCCCAAAAGGAAATAGGTAACTCAGCATTACTCATCATTGAACGCACCATATCTAATAGGGTGCGATTCCTTCGTTCCGATACACCATTGTGCTGTGGTGTATAAGGAGGAGTCAGCTGAGAGAGAATCCCATTCTCTTTTAGATAATCCAGGAATTCACTACTTAAGTATTCACCTCCTCGATCAGATCGAAGAACCTTAATACTTTTGCCCGTTTGGTTCTCTACCTCGTGCTTATATTCTTTGAATTTCTCAAAAGCTTCAGACTTGTGTTTCAACAGGAACACATGCCCGTATCTAGAGAGATCGTCAGTGAATGTAATGAAGTATGAAGAACCATTTCTGGCGTGTGTAGACATTGGACCGCATACATCACTATGCACCAGTCCCAAGAGTTCAGTAACTCTTTCTCCGTGTCCCGTAAACGGAGTTTTGGTCATTTTTCCTTTGAGACATGAATGGCAAGTGTCATAAGATGATAATTCGAATGAATTCAAATATCCATTCTTATGCAACTTAGCTAGTCGTGTCTCATTGATATGGCCAAGTCTACAGTGCCACAAGAAGGATTCGTTCATTTCTGAGCTTTTCCTTTTGTGTGTGTTTTGTATATTGAAGACTGTATTTTGATTGAGAATGAATATGCCATTATGTAGCGAGCCTGATGCAATCAACCTTTGATCCAGGAATATGTTCATAACATTATCCTTTACTACAAAATTATATCCTTCTTTACTCAATAAAGAAACTGATATAATGTTGCACATCATGTTTGGTATATAATAGCACTTATTCAGAATTATTGTATCACCACTTGGTAATACTAGGTGATATTCGCCAACTGCTTTGGCTGCAACATTTGCACCGTTCCCTACTTGAACGGAATGATCACCTTTTCCCAGTTCTCTACCTTTTCGCAGCCCATGTAATATCTTACATATGTGGGATCCTGATCCGGTATCTAATACCCAGGACGTAGGGTGAACTGAGAAACAGTTCTCAATGACAAACACACCCGAAGATGATGCATCAACATGCATGTTCTCCGTTTGGGCGGTGTGAGAATCCAGATATTCTCCTGTTTCCTGTTCATTCTTATAACACTTATAAGATAGAACGGGTCCAACGTTCCCCTGCACAGTATAACATGCGGGTTCGGTCAATACATCCATATTATTATCTTTATTAGGGCATGAAATGGTCGCTACCTAGAGAGAGAGAGAAGAAAACACTTTAGCGTATGCTCGTGCAAGATCAGATTGGTTATTATCTTATCTAATCAGGATGGCTCCCACTGCTTTTTATCAAATCTTCCTTCAAGCCCTAAAAGGAAAGACTAGCCGGGATTAATTACACACTACAAGTTCGCCAATCTTTCAGCCAGGCCAGTGTCAGTACTTTGAGGGAGGTCCCCTGTGCTTTCACACGAACATAATTAATGTAAACCTCGTTTTCCCAGAGGCGTAACCTCGTTAACACCTTTCTAGACACCTACTTGATCGGCTAATTGTAATGTGTAAAACTCTCCCAGGAGTAACTCTTACTCGCAGTGGGTATCGGGATTCAACTATCTCATAGAAGGTATGCAATCTCATTGCAAATTTCAACACTTGAAATTCCCGATAATGCTTTTGCCCCTAGCGATCTATGACCTTGACTAAGTCAACAAACCATAAATCGCAAGTCAAGTTCAACCCGTACATTTCCCGATTGAATTAAACCCACCCGTACGACCCTTGACTGAGTCAACAAGGCCGTGCGAATGCTCTAATCCAATCACATCTCATGTTGTTACAGATAAACATAATTTAGCTACCATACACTATGCCTTGACTAAGTCAACAAACATAGCACGAATACTAAATAATATCTATCTGAAATGACGGAGGGCTACACGGGTTCTTTCAGAAAAAACCATGAGCGTAATGAACTTGATATCGTTGTAGAATCGAATGAAGTTTTGAAATGGAGTGATTTTGAGGCTTTTCTAGTTTTGCTAAAGGGGTCACTCCCGGTGAAGGGATCGTCGGCCCTTTCCTCGTCGAATGAGGTGCGGGATATATCACATATATCACTGTGCAAAGCAAAAACTCTTAAAAGCAATCAAAGCCAAACCGAGTGTGTAGCATCTGTCAGTTATTGCTAAAGGAGTCACTCCCGGTTAAGGGATCTCGGTCCTTTCCTCATCGAATAAGGTGCAGGATATATCACATATACCGCTGTGCAAAGCAAGAACTGTAGCTACCTGTTTTATTTTAAAATTCGATTCCACAACATCTTAGGTTTCTTATCTTTCATTAATCACATTAATGAAGTCCCATCATTTAAATACCTAAACATCACAGATAGATATGACGTACACTTATGCCATCCGCATTCGCCTCGATGTCCCCTCGTGCACCGTTAGGTTAGGTAACTAACGACAGAGCAGGGCAGGGCTAGAGCGGGTGTAAAACATAAGTAACGTCTATATAATATATCATATATACTATATACTATATCCATCACAGAATCTCATCTCAGAAATCGCAGCAGAAGAAACATATGAAATATTGGATATACTAGGACGTCCGTGTTTTCAATACGAGCCAGTATAAAACACGGATTCCACGGTCGTGATGAATAGCCAATCCCATACCCCTAGACCCCTACGAGAGCGGCAAGCAACCCTGCCAATTCTAGGGTTAGGAGACTCGGACTCGACTCCTCGAGTTGGTCTCCCACTGGACCCCAGAACCCAGTTACTTGTGCTCCCCTCCTTGGGTCTATCCTAATGCGGAAAAGTAAATAATATACAAAGGGTGACAACTTCCGCTACCTGGAAGTGCCCCAAATAAAAGAATATTACATACAAGTTTTTACATGAATGAAAAATGAAAAACACTCATCTTACATAAAAACCCCCGGCTATTCAAACACGACGATCCAATATAACATATCCAGCAACACATAACATCACATGTCATCAACGTAAGTAAATATGCGCATCCCAATTGTCGTTGACATATAGCAACAAAACCGGCGATATCACATATTACACTTACGGTCACAGAAAAGAAAGTGTAAAACTACAACAATTGGAATCTGCAACTTCTTTAGACATCGCATGCCTAATCAAATGAAATACTTAGACATCACATGCCTAACAGATATAAATCCCGCATTTTAGTCTCATTATCGAAAACTCTTTTCAACAACATGTGGGACTAAACTGCTAGATTTATAACATTCATTCAGTTATCTCATAACTGTTTGTGAATTCCAATTATTGTATCATATTCCAGATAAACAGAAAATGTTAAACTTTCCGATCGAACAGTCGAATACCCAAGTTTTCCCGATACAGTCCAACACATGAAATAAGTCTAACAACATTCAGTTCGTGCCTCAGTACCAACGGTCCAGGCGTAGAAGGGTCAAGCCAACGCCTCACATGTGGCACGCCGTACTGCCCCAAACCCGAAGGTTCAAAGGGCAGTTCAAGACGGTCACATAATCGAGTTAAGGTTTGTTGTCTTCTAGAAGGTCCATCGCGTTACTTGCACTACTTAGAATGTCGTTAAACTACGGAAAATCCAACACTTGGAAATTTCGCGACAGCGGAAAAGTTGGGTATTTATATCCGGTCGAACTTTTTAACATATTCTATAAATTATCCGTAAGTACACAAAGACGAAATTTGATAATCCGGTCGAAACACCGAAGCTCTAAAACACCCCAGAAAATTAAACTCTGGAATAATTATTAAAGATACCCATAAAACTCAGCTGCAGAAACTATGAATTACTGTGCAGAGGAGGAGGGATGACGTCATCAAGCCGCCGCGGAACCGCCGCCTAAGCTAGCTTAGGCCGCGGTTCCGCCGCGCTTATCACTGTTCATTGGAAAAAATTTGCATCGTAATTCTTAGAATTCCCTGCTGAATTTTTTAAGCATTTTTAATAATGAAAAATCCCAGATTTTAGAAAATGTACAGAGAGCATGTTTGGTTTAGGGTTTCGGGTTAGTTCGGGCTTCAAATTGCGTCTAGACTTCGCCTAAGGCTCTAGCTAGGCTCTGATACCAGTGAAAGGTTCCTAGGCACCCTATAGAGGTCTCACAAGGCATCAACCATGCCAATTTCAAAAATTATGGGTGCCGCGAAACCCTAACGCGGATCTTAGACTAGAATTCTAGGCGAAAAACAAAACTAGTTAACAAATTAACTAAAGGTTAGATGCTACAACCTTTGTAGATCCGGTTATCCTCTTCCTTGGCTCCACGTAGGCATCCTCTCGCTGTCCATCTCGATTCCCAAACTCGAACGTCGGCTTCACCGGAGAATAGGGCGGACTAGGTCGTCGGCTTCGTGCTGAAGATGATCTACGTCGAGGCATCGCAAGTTCAAGTTCCGACTTCATCAAGTGGTGAAACTTGTGAAGAAAAACACCCAAAACAACTTGGCAAGAGGTAGAGGGTGAAGAAATAGGAGGTGGGTTCACTTTAGAATTGGATTTCACTCACTTTTGCTCAAGTTGCCATTGATGGCATCAAGCTTTTCTTGAAGAAGAAGATGTTCAAGAAGAAGATAGAATATGATAAGTTATTTTAAAATGAAAAGAAAATGAATACTTATCATAATCTAAACCATGGTGAAGTGTAGAGATTAAACTAAGGTTAGTTGGAATGGTTAGGGTTAAGGATAAGACAAGAATGGTGGACTTGTTCAAACCTTCAAGAAGCTTCAACATATAAAACAAAACAAGCCACCATCCTTAATAATTTCCAAAATGAATATATAAATAATTAACTAAGTAAATAATCAAAACCCTAATCATTCATATAACCATGGTTTAATCTTTACACAAACCCAAGTGAGCATGTATCATCAAACATGATATAAAAAGGTGTACAAAAAAATATATCACATATACAATGTGTACATCAAGTGAGAAAATCCATTTAAGGTGAACCAATACTAGTTAACGTAAAGTAATATATCAAATATATAATTATACATTAAATCATTAAATCAATATTTGATTCAATGATCCGGTCATGTCGCACATAACCGACTAGTATCGTATGTATCGATTTATTGAATCAACGATCCGATAACAATGTCATATCAAATATAACCAATCGAAACATTTATCGTGAGAATGAAATGCGGTATCACATACACGCATTATTCTCGGTCCCGCACATATCTCATATGCGCTCCTATTTCGTTTCGCTTGAGCCAGGAAACCTCTGTGTAGGACTCTAAAGACTCGTCAATACGCCGGCAGCAGATGATGATCATATCAAGCACCCACAAGCCGTAAGCGGTCTGCTAAACGTAACTGCCATCCGGGTATTGAGCGATCAGAAGATCGACGAGCTAGCCCGCTCACACTCCTGTGAATCCAACCAGTAACACTTACCGTACAGTCCGGTCTGTTCGTCTGATACGTCGCATATCAAGTCTAGGGGTGGTAAACGTCAGACCCCAATAACCGATAAGTCGTGCCGATGTGAGGCTCATAAAGGGTCGAGAAATTACTGGTAACACTTACCAGCAAATCTCTGATCAGCCCTGGCCAGGGACTTCCCTGTTACGGCCAATCGAGCACAGCGCAACATCAACCCCCAATACCGGGAGAGACGAAACCCCTCCTATCGCTCATTGCCTCCATTTGACTCGGGACTGTACCCAAAGACCACCATTTTGCACGCCCTCATGGACGTGGTAAGGTGGAGATCAAAGTACAGTGGGAATCACACAAGACTCTATGACGATCTCGGGTCTACAGACAAACCTGTACAAGTGTCACCTGAGAACTGCCATCTGACGTGAGGTATAATACCATCTGGGAGTTCTCGGCGAGTCCGTCCAGTGTACCCAGTCTCCACTGAGCACCCGTATACCATCTCTGATGTCAAACACCAATGGATATGGGATCATCCATCGCCCATCTCATGGGTCGAGAAGCGTATACGCTAGTCTACTCTGGTATATCGATGCCCCGTCTCGATACACCCACGACTAGGGACCTTGAAGGATGTACTTATGGACTACCATGTCCCCACTAGTATGATCTGTATCATAGTCCAGGCAGTCAAGTACACATCCTAAGGGCTTTACCAACATGTAACTATAAGATAGTATAAAGAGACTAGTATACATGTTAAGATAAAGAGTAACCAGATAGTATACTATCATATCGAGCAAGAAAGTCATCTCTATATATGTCCAAGCATCCAATATAATATACATCATCTGTACAATACTGGCCTCTAGGGCATACATACAACTAACACCATGCACAATTATAATTAACTAATATTAATAAATCATAATTCACACAAAAACATTTGGGTTAAGAAAATGACAATGGTCATCAACCCTAAGGAAAGTCCTATGCCTCTGTCTCGTTCAACTGTGCATACACACCCGTATCCGCGTTCCGAGGAACACGAATACAATGAGATAAAACCAATCCCAAATCATATACTAGGATCCAGCTTAAACCAAAGCCCGCTAGTATAAGCTGTCCGGACACCAAACGTGCACAAGTGCGCGGATGTGAACGAACCCCGTCGCAAAACCATGCGACCTCTACTCATTTTGCCTAAAGGCAACAACCCTCTGTGTGGGACTCTAAAGACTCGATACTACGCTGGCAGTGGGTTTAACTACAGACCGCAAGCGGCACTAGCTGTACGTAACGGTCTCCAGGTAGATGCCGATAAGAAGACTGACGAGGTAAACCCATCTGAACTCCTACTGAGCCTGAATGTGACAGTCTCCGTACAGTCCGGTCTGTTCGTCTGATAACATCGCATAGCGGGCTTAGGGGGTGGTAAACGTCAGTCCCCTAATAGCGGTACAAGTCGTGTCGGAGTGTAGCCCAGAACACCTTGAGATAACACTGGAAACCTACCAGTATACCTCGCTTGCCCTGGCCAGGGACTACTTGTGTAATGGCTCTCCTGGACACAGCGCGATGTCAACCCCCAATACCGGGAGAGACGAATCCTGTCTAACCGTCACTGCCTCCAAGTGCTTCGGGACTGCACCCAACTACTACCTGTTTGCACGACTCCTTTGAGCCGTGGTAGGGTAGTAATCAAAGTACAGTGGAAACACACTCGAGGCGAAGTGACAGTGTCAAGTCAGCGGACTAAGCTGTACTCATGTCACCTGGGAACTGATAACCGACGATAGGTATAATACCAACCAACAGTTCCCGACGAGTCCTGTCCAGTGTACTCGTAACCTAACGAGCACCCGCATACTATCTCAAGTACGACGTACTGACGGCTGTAGGACAGACCGTCTCCCGTGCTGAGATGAGAAGCGCATACGCTAGTCTACTCCGAAGTATCGAAGCCCTGTCTCGATAATCCCATGACCAGAGACGTGTATATATAAGGATGTGCTTATAGATTACCCAGCCCCCACGAGTGTGACTGCCATCACAACGCTGGTAATCAAGCAAAGATCCTAAGGGCTCCACTAATTCGTATAGGTGATACAATAAAGAAATACATGTACACATTAAAGCAGAGACAAACCAAGTAGCATACTACCATTTCGAGCAAGATTGTCTATACAACTGTGAATATCCCAAGCTTCCATCAAGTAATATACATATTAGTATGATACAGTAATGGCCTCTAGGGCATATACACTAACAATATCCCACTTGCACTAAGGCCATGTACTGGCGTATCGAAGACCTATCATCTCGATCAGCCGCTCGAACTGAGTCTGGGGTAAGGCCTTCGTGAATGGATCTGCAGTGTTATCTTCTGAAGCAACCCTCCGAACCTCGATCTCCTGGCGATCCACGATCTCCCTGATCAGGTGATACCGCCTCAAGATGTGTCTGGATTTCTGATAGGACCTGGGTTCCTTTGCTAAAGCTATAGCCCCGTTGTTGTCGCAATACAAAGGTATTGGATCAACAATGGACGGAACCACCTAAAGTTCATTCAAGAACTTCCTCATCCAGACGGCTTCTTTTACGGCATCAGATGCAGCGATATATTCCGCTTCCATAGTCGAGTCAGCAACGGTTTCCTATTTGGAACTCTTCCAACACACCGCCCCTCCATTGAGGGTAAAGACAAAACCCGACATGGACTTGGAATCATCCTTGTCACTCTGGAAGATGGAGTCAGCAAAGGCCTCAATCTGGAGGTCTTTTCCGCCATACACCAAGAACATCTCCTTAGTCCTTCTCAGGTACTTGAGAATGTTCTTTACCGCTATCCAGTGTTTCTCCCCAGGGTTTGATTGATACCTGCTTACCACACTCAGTGCATAAGCCACATCTGGTCTGGTACACAATATCGCATACATTATAGAGCCTACCGCAGAAGCGTAGGGTATAATAGACATGTGATCCCTTTCCAAATCAGTCTTGGGAGACATCTCTTTGGAGAGGGTGATCCCGTGACAAGCCGGTAGATTACCACGCTTGGAATCTTCCATACTGAATCTTTTCAGTATGGTGTCGATGTACCTGGACTGCGAAAGTCCTAATATCCTCTTGGATCTATCACGATGGATCCGGATCCTTAGACTGTAGGAGGAATCACCCAGGTCTTTCATGGAGAACCTGTGTGACAAGAACCCTTTGACAGATTATAGCATAGGAATGTCATTTCCTATCAAGAGAATGTCATCCATGTATAAAACGAGGAAAACGACAGTTCTTGATACAAATCTACTATAGATACATGGTTCATCTGGATTTTTGATAAAGCCAAATTCTTTGACCGTCTCATCAAAACAGATGTTCCAACTCCGCGATGCCTACTTTAGTCCATAAATGGACTTAAGCAACTTGCACACCTTTCCGCTGCTTCTACTCTGAATGAAACCCTCTGGCTGGTCCATATAGACACATTCCTCTAAACTTCCATTTAGAAAAGCGGTCTTTACGTCCATCTGCCAAATCTCATAATCGTGGAAGGCAGTAATGGCAAGAAGGATCCGAATGGATTTCAGCATAGCTACTGGAGAAAAGGTTTCGTCATAGTCCAAACCAGGTCTTTGACGAAAACCCTTTGCAACTAGTCTAGTTTTATAGGTCTCGACCTGTCCATCTACACCAATCTTCCTTTTGAAGATCCACTTGCATCCTATGGGTTTTACCCCATCTGGAGCAATGTCCAAAGTCCATACTTTGTTGGTGTACATGGACACTATTTCGGTCCGCATTGCATCTAGCCATTTTACTGAGTCAACGCTCTGAATGGCATGCTGGAAGCTAGTCGGCTCATCACTATCAATGATGCAATCTTCTATCCCCGTCTATGAGAAAACCGTAGTATCTCTCGGGCGGATGAGACTGCCTACTACTCCTGCAGAGCGGCGCAGGTGTAGGGTTCCTAGGCACTCTTGTGAAGGTTCAAAAGGCATCAAACATGCCCGGATAAAAATTTAGACGTGCCGAACAACCCAAAGCCGGGATCTTTGCTAGATTATTAGGGTTTAACATGCAAGATGATAACTTTTATCTAAGTGTGAGGGATTACAACCTTTGTAGTCCGCTCCTTCACTTCACAAGCTCCGAGTAGAAGTCCCTTTTCCGCGATCCACAATCTCCCGGACTCATGAGAGGCTCCACGACTCGAACGATCCATGCTAGCTCGAAGTATTCCAAATCTCCGATGATCTACCTCGAAGTTGCAAAGACTCAAGCTTTCTCACTCAAAAGAGATGAACACACTAATCCCATGGGCTAGATGAGATGAGGATGAGAGAGTAGTAATTTTTCTTTCTTTTTATATCATTTTCTCATATTTATTCATCACTTAAGGATTTTCTAGCAAGCTTTTTTAAGAGAGAAGAAGATGATAATGGAAAAGATAATGATAAATCCTTTTGTGATGAATAGAAATAAAAGTATATGATTGAAGTATTAACCATGGTCAAGGATGAGTGGCTAATAATGTGTAGAGAAACAACTAGAGTTAGGGTTTGGTTGGGTTAAAATGTGTCATCACAAAATATCTTAACCATGACAAAAGAAGTTGCTTCTAGAAGGTGCATGAAGCAACTAACCCTAATCAAACCCTAACCTCAATTAATCATCCTTAAACATGTTTAACAATTAATCATATCATGTCACAATAATATATATCACATATATATTATATATTTGCAACAAAAGAAAATAATACAATTAACATATATCGCATATATATCAATGTATCATCCAGTGAGAAAATGAAATAATAAAGCGAGCCAATATTAGATAATGTAATAATATATCATATATATTATTATACACTAAATCATCGAATCAACACTTGATCCGACGATCCGGCTATATCGAATATTACCGACTAATATATCATGTACCGATTCATCGAATCAACACTTGATCCGATGACCCGGTTCATATCTAAATATCGCAAGAATATAATACGGTATCCCATATCGCATTATCCTCGTTCCTGCACATATCACATATGTGCCTTTACTCCGTTTCGCCTGAGCTAAGAAACCTCTGTGTAGGACTCTAAAGAATCGTCAATACGCCGGTAGCAGGTGATGATCATATCAAACACCCACAAGCTGCAAGCGGTCAGCTAAACGTAACAGCCACCCAGGTATTGAGCGATCAGAAGATCAACAAGCTAGCCTATGCGTTCTCCTGTGAATCCAACCAGTAACACTCCCGTACAGTCCGGTCTGTTCGTTTGATATGTCGCATATCAAGTCTAGGGGTGGTATACGTCAGACCCCAGTAACCGATAAGTCGTGTCGATGTGTGGCTCATAACGGGTCGAGAAACTACTAGTAACACTTACCAGTAAATCTCTATATCAGCCCTGGCCAGGGACTTCCAGTTATAGCCAATCGAACACAGCACAACATCAACTCCCTATACCGGGAGAGACGAATCCCCTCCTATCGCTCATTGCCTCCATGTGATTCGAGACTGTACCCAAAAGCCACCGTTTTGCACGCCCTCTTGGACGTGGTAAGGTGGAAATCAAAGCACAGTGGGAATCACACAAGACTCCATGACGATCTCGGGTCTACAGACTACCCTGTACCAGTGTCACCGGAGAACTGCCATCTGACGTGTGGTATATCACCATCTGGGAGTTCTCGGCGAGTCCGTCCAGTGTACCCAGTCTCCACTGAGCACCCGTACACCATCTCTGATGTCTAACACCGATGGATATGGGATCATCCATCGCCCATCATATGGGTCAAGATACGTATACGCTAGTCTACTCTGGTGTATCGATGCCCTGTCTCGATATACCCTCGACTAGGAACAGTTATAGGATGTACTCATCGACTACCGCGGCCCCACTAGTATGATCTCATCATAGTCCCAGTAGTCGAGTACAGATCCTAAGGGCTTTATCAACATGTGAGAGTAAAACAGTAAACCAATACAAGTCAACATGTTAAGATAAAGTGAAACCAAATAGCATACTATCATGACGAGCAAGAAAGTCATCTCTATATATATCCAAGCATCCATTATAATATACATCATATGTACAACAATGGCCTCTAGGGCATATACATAACTAACAATCTCCCACTTGCACTAAGGCCAGCTGCTGTAGTATCTCATACCTAGCATCCCGAATAATCTCTCAAACTGTATCTGGGGAATAGCCTCCGTGAATGGATCCGCAGTGTTGTCCTTCGTATCTACTCTCCTGACCTCGATCTCCCGGCGATCAACTATCTCCCTGATCAGGTGATACCGCCTCAGAATATGTCTGGACTTTTGATGGGACCTGGGTTCCTTGGCTAAAGCCACAGCTCCATTGTTATCACAATACAGAGGTATTGGATGCTCAATGGATGGAACCACACCAAGTTCACTAATGAACTTCTTTATCCAGATAGCCTCCTTGGCAGCATCATTGGCAGCGATGTATTCAGCCTCCATCGTTGAGTCTGCAACGGTATCCTGTTTGGAACTCTTCCAACATACCGCCCCTCCATTGAGGGTAAAGACAAAACCCGAATGCGACTTAGAGTCGTCCTTATCACTTTGGAAGGTGGAATCGGTAAAGGACCCCACCTGGAGTTCTCCATTACCATACACCAAGAACATCTCTTTAGTCCTTCGTAAGTACTTGAGAATGTTCTTCACAGCTGTCCAATGACTCTCTCCAGGATCTGCTTGATACCGACTCACTACACTTAGTGAGTATGCTACATCGGGTCTGGTACATAGCATCGCATACATGATAGAGCCTACTGCCGAAGCATAGGGTATCCCTTGCATGCGAACTCTCTCCAAATCAGTCTTAGGAGACATCTCTTTGGAGAGAGTGAGTCCAGAGATCGTGGGTTGGTTCCCACGCTTGGATTCTTCCATACTAAACCTCTTTAGTATGGTGTCAATGTACCTGGATTGGGACAATCCCAGTATCCTTTTAGATCTATCTCTATAGATCATGATTCCCAATATGCAGGAGGCATCACCTAGATCTTTCATTGAGAATCTCTGTGATAAGAAGAGCTTGACTGATTGCAGCATAGGAATATCATTTCCTATCAAGAGTATGTCATCCACGTACAATACGAGGAAGACAACCTTACCCTCTGCTACCTTCTTATAGATACAAGGTTCATCTATATTTTTGATGAAGTCAAACTCTTTGACTACAACATCAAAACAGATGTTCCAACTCCGCGATGCTTGCTTTAACCCATAAATGGATTTAAGCAGCTTGCACACCTTTCCGCTGCTCCCACTATCTACGAAGCCCTCTGGCTGAGTCATGTACACGCTCTCTTCTAAATCACCGTTTAGAAAGGCGGTCTTAACATCCATTTGCCAGATTTCGTAGTCATGGTATGCTGCGATGGCAAGTAAGATCCGGATGGACTTAAGCATAGCCACTGGAGAAAAGGTTTCGTCATAATCCACACCTGGTCGTTGACGAAATCCCTTTGCTACAAGCCTAGCTTTGAAAGTCTCAACTTTTCCATCTACACCAAATTTCTTTTTAAAAATCCACTTGCTCCCAATGGGTTTTACCCCTTCAGGAGCATTTTCCAAAATCCATACTTTATTGGTGTACATGGATTCCATCTCAGATCGCATTGCATCCAGCCATTTCACAGAGTCACTACTCGTGATGGCCTGTTCGAAACTAGTGGGGTCATCATCATCCATGATGCAATCTTCGCTTCCGCCATCAATGAGAAAACCGTAGTATCTCTCAGGTGGACGAGAAACCCTACTAGATCGGCGGAGAGGCTGGGGTTCGTCGGGTACTACTGAATCCTCTGGTTCCACTAAATCATCTGTTGTAGTTTGTTCTGCTGGAACTTCTTCCAGTTCTACCTCAGAGCCACTAATTTCTTTTTCAAGAAATTCCTTTTCTAAAAAGGTGGCGTGCCGAGAAACAAACACCTTTTGTTCTTCGGTGTGGTAGAAGATATACCCGCGTGAATGTTTGGGATATCCAATAAACTTGCACAGAATAGACCTTGCGCCGAGTTTGTCCGGATTTTGTGTTTTCACATATGCCGGGCAACCCCGTATCCTAACATAATTAAGATATGGTCTCTTTCCTTTCCATATCTCATATGGAGTGGTTGGCACAGATTTGGTAGGAACCATATTCAATAGGTCTGCAGCTGTTTCCAGTGCATACCCCCAGAAGGAAATAGGTAACTCGGCTGTACTCATCATCGAGCGCACCATATCTAATAGGGTGCGATTTCTCCGCTCCGATACACCGTTGTGCTGTGGTGTATAAGGAGGAGTAAGCTGAGAGAGAATCCCATTCTCTTTTAGATAATCTAGGAACTCATTGCTTAAGTATTCATCTCCTCGATCAGATCGAAGAATCTTAATACTTTTGCCCGTTTGATTCTCTACTTCTTGCTTATATTCTCTGAATTTCTCAAAAGTTTCAGACTTGTGTTTCATCAGGAACACATATCCGAATCTTGAGAGATCGTCAGTGAATGTAATGAAGTAGGAAGAACCGTTCCTGGCATGCGTAGACATGGGACTGCATACATCACTATGTACCAGTCCTAAGAGTTCGGTAACTCTTTCTCTGTGTCCACTAAACGGAGCTTTGGTCATTTTTCCTTTGAGACATGAATGGCAAGTATCATAAGATGATAATTCGAACGGATTCAAATAACCATCTTTATGTAACTTAGCCAGTCGTGTTGCATTGATATGACCAAGTCTACAATGCCACAAGTAGGATTCGTTCATATCTGAACTTTTCCTCTTGTGTGTGTTTTGTATATTCAGAACTGTATTCTGATTTAGAATGAATATGCCATTATGTAACGAGCCTGATGCAATCAACTTTTGATTTAGGAATATGTTCATAACATTATCCTGTACTACAAAATTATATCCCTCTTTACTCAATAAAGAAACTGATATAATGTTGCACATCATGTTCGGTATATAATAGCACTCATTTAGAATCAGTGTATTACGACTTGGTAATACAAGGCGATATTCGCCAACTGCTTTGGCTACAATACTTGCACCGTTCCCTACTTGAACGGAATGATCACCTTTTCCCAGTTCTCTATCTTTACGTAGCCCATGTAACTGTTTACATATATGGGATCCTGATCCGGTATCTAATACCCAGGACGTAGGGTGAACTGAGAAACAGTTCTCAATAACTAACACACCCGAAGAAGATGCATCAACATGCATGTTCTTTTGGGCGGCTTGAGAATCCAGATATTCTCCTGTTTCTTGTTCAATCTTATAACTCTTATAAGAAAGAACGGGTCTAACGTTCCCTTGCTCAGTACAATAATTAGGTTTAGTCAATACATCCATATTATTATCTTGATTATGGCCTGACATGGTCGCTACCTGGAGAGAGAGAGAGAAGAAAACACTTTAGCGTATGCTCTTGCAAGATTAGATTGGTTATTATCTTATCTAATCAGGATGTCTCCTACTGTTTTTATCAAATCTACCTTAAAACCCTAAAAGGTAAGATTAGCCGGGATTAATTACACCTTACAATTTCGTCAATCTTTCAGCCAGATCAGTGTCGGTACTTTGAGGGAGGTTCCCCGTGCTTTCGCACGGACCTAATTAAAGTAAACCTCGTTTTCCCAGAGGCGTAACCTCGTTAACACTTTTCTAGACACCTACTTGAATGACTAATTGTCCTGTGTAAAACTCTCCCAGGAGTAACACTTACTCGCAGTGGGTATCGGGATCCAACTATCTCATAGGAGGTATGCAATCTCATTGCAAATTTCAACACTTGAAATTCCCGATAATATTTTTCCCCTAGCGTTCTATGACCTTGACGCAGGCCAACAAACCATAGCGCGCTAGTCAAGTTCAACCTGTCATTTCTTGATTGAATTAAACCCACCCGCACGACCCTTGACGCAGGCCAACAAAGTCGCACGACTACCCTAATCCAATCTGCATCATATGCATAAACAGATAAATACTAGTTAGCTACCGCACACCACGTCTTGACGCAGGCCAACAAACGTAGCACGAATACTAAATAATATCTATCTGAAACGACGGAGGGCTACGCAGGTTTTTCAGAAAACCCCGAGCGTAATGAACTTGATATCGTTGTAGAATCATGTGAAGTTTTGAAAAGGAGTGTTTTTGAGGCTTTTCTTAGTTTCGCTAAAGGGGTCACTCCCGGTGAAGGGATCGTCGGCCCTTTCCTCATCGAATAAGGTGCAGGATATATCATATATACCGCTGTGCAAAGAAAAACACTAAAAGCAATCAAAAGACAAACCGAGTTTTGTAGCATCTGCCAGTTTTGCTAAAGGAGTCACTCCCGGTGAAGGGATCTCGGTCCTTTCCTCATCGAATAAGGTGCAGGATATATCATATATATTGCTGTGCAAAACAAAACTGTAGCTACCCCTTTTATAAAGTTTTTGATTCTACAACATCTTTAGGTTTCTTTTCTTTTATTAATCTCATTAATAAAAATCCCATCATCTTTTGCTTCCTAAGCATCACAGAAGAAACGAAAGCAGTAATATTTATATATCAACATATATATATAGTATAAGCATTCGTCTCAGGCAGTAATATGATCTCATCACAGAACATTGCAGCAGAAGAACATATATGAAATATTGGATATACTAGGACGTCCGTGTTTTCAATACGAGCCTGTATAAAACACGGATTCCACGGTCGCGACGAATAGCCAAACCCACATGCCAAGACCCCTACGAGAGCAGCAAGTAACACTGCCAATTCTAGGGTTAGAAGACCCGGTCTCGACTCCTCGAGATGGCCTCCCACTGGACCCTAGAACCCGGTTACTTGTGCTCCCCTCCTTGGGTCTACCTAATGCGGAAAAGTAAATAATATACACTGGTGACATCAACCGCAACCTGGAAGTGTCCCAAATAAAAGAATATTACATTACAAATGAATTTTACATGAATGAAAATAAAAACCCTCATCTCACAAAAAAAACCCGGCTATTCTGAACGCGACGATCCAATATAACATATCACAGCAACACATAATATCTCATATCATCAACGTAAGTAAATATGTGCATCCCAATTGTCGTTGACATATAGCAATGAAACCGGCGATATCACATATTACACTTACGGTCACAGAAAAGAAAGTGTAAAACTACAACATTTGGAATCCACAATCACTTTAGACATCGTAAATCCGAAATATCACATACTTCGCATTTCATGCCTAACTCTATGAATTACACATATTGTATCACATTCCAGATAAATAGACAGTATTAAACTTTCCGAACAGATAATCAAATACCCAAAATTTCCCAAAGTGCTCAACTCTTGAGCGGAGTTCAAATAATCCCAGAATATGTCACAGTACCGGTGATCCAGCCGTAGAAGGGTCAAGCCAACGCCTCACATGTGGCACGCCGTACTGCCCCAAACCCGAAGGTTCAAAAGGCAGTTCAAGACGGTCACATAATCGAGTTAAGCTTTGTTGTCTTCTAGAGGGTCCACCGCTTAACTTGTACAATTTTTCCGAAAGATTTAAACCCGATAAAAATTCAACACTTGAAAGTTTTACGTGCCGGGAAACAGTAAGTTAATGATATCCGTTCAAATAGTTTAACAGTTTCTAAATATCCGGAAAGAAATACGAATTTAAAATTTCCGATCGAGTCTACTATTACAAAACAAACCCCAGAATTTTCAACACCTGAAACAGATTAAAAATACCCAGAAGTATCAACAAGCACCTACGGACATTACCATAAAAGCCACATGTCACAATCCTATCAATCCGCCGCGGAACCGCCGCGCAAGGCATGCTTGCGCCGCGGTTCCGCCGCCGTTTGATCGAATTGGGGGCTCGGGTTTTATGGTAATTCTTAGAATTCCCTGCTGATTTTTTTACATATTTTTAATTCAGAAAAATCCTAAAATTTAGAAAATTTCCAGAGAGGGGTCTAGTTTCGTCGTTTCGGGTTTGATCGGAGTTTTAACTTCGTAAACACATCGCCTAATGCTCTAACCTGGCTCTGATACCACTGTAGGGTTCCTAGGCACTCTTGTGAAGGTTCAAAAGGCATCAAACATGCCCAGATAAAAATTTAGACGTGCCGAACAACCCAAAGCCGGGATCTTTGCTAGATTATTAGGGTTTAACATGCAAGATGATAACTTTTATCTAAGTGTGAGGGATTACAACCTTTGTAGTCCGCTCCTTCACTTCACAAGCTCCGAGTAGAAGTCCCTTTGCCGCGATCCACAATCTCCCGGACTCATGAGAGGCACCACGACTCGAACGATCCATGCTAGCTCGAAGTATTCCAAATCTCCGATGATCTACCTCGAAGTTGCAAAGACTCAAGCTTTCTCACTCAAAAGAGATGAACACACTAATCCCATGGGCTAGATGAGATGAGGATGAGAGAGTAGTAATTTTGCTTTCTTTTTATATCATTTTCTCATATTTATTCATCACTTAAGGATTTTCTAGCAAGCTTTTTTAAGAGAGAAGAAGATGATAATGGAAAAGATAATGATAAATCCTTTTGTGATGAATAGAAATAAAAGTATATGATTGAAGTATTAACCATGGTCAAGGATGAGTGGCTAATAATGTGTAGAGAAACAACTAGAGTTAGGGTTTGGTTGGGTTAAAATGTGTCATCACAAAATATCTTAACCATGACAAAAGAAGTTGCTTCTAGAAGGTGCATGAAGCAACTAACCCTAATCAAACCCTAACCTCAATTAATCATCCTTAAACATGTTTAACAATTAATCATATCATGTCACAATAATATATATCACATATATATTATATATTTGCAACAAAAGAAAATAATACAATTAACATATATCGCATATATATCAATGTATCATCCAGTGAGAAAATGAAATAATAAAGCGAGCCAATATTAGATAATGTAATAATATATCATATATATTATTATACACTAAATCATCGAATCAACACTTGATCCGACGATCCGGCTATATCGAATATTACCGACTAATATATCATGTACCGATTCATCGAATCAACACTTGATCCGATGACCCGGTTCATATCTAAATATCGCAAGAATATAATACGGTATCCCATATCGCATTATCCTCGTTCCTGCACATATCACATATGTGCCTCTACTCCGTTTTGCCTGAGCCAAGAAACCTCTGTGTAGGACTCTAAAGAATCGTCAATACGCCGGTAGCAGGTGATGATCATATCAAACACCCACAAGCTGCAAGCGGTCAGCTAAACGTAACAGCCACCCAGGTATTGAGCGATCAGAAGATCAACAAGCTAGCCTGTGCATTCTCCTGTGAATCCAACCAGTAACACTCCCGTACAGTCCGGTCTGTTCGTCTGATATGTCGCATATCAAGTCTAGGGGTGGTATACGTCAGACCCCAGTAACCGATAAGTCGTGTCGATGTGTGGCTCATAACGGGTCGAGAAACTACTAATAACACTTACCAGTAAATCTCTATATCAGCCCTGGCCAGGGACTTCCAGTTATAGCCAATCGAACACAGCACAACATCAACTCCTTATACCGGGAGAGACGAATCCCCTCCTATCGCTCATTGCCTCCATGTGATTCGAGACTGTACCCAAAAGCCACCGTTTTGCACGCCCTCTTGGACGTGGTAAAGTGGAAATCAAAGCACAGTGGGAATCACACAAGACTCCATGACGATCTCGGGTCTACAGACTACCCTGTACCAGTGTCACCGGAGAACTGCCATCTGACGTGTGGTATATCACCATCTGGGAGTTCTCGGAGAGTCCGTCCAGTGTACCCAGTCTCCACTGAGCACCCGTACACCATCTCTGATGTCTAACACCAATGGATATGGGATCATCCATCGCCCATCATATGGATCAAGATGCGTATACGCTAGTCTACTCTGGTGTATCGATGCCCTGTCTCGATATACCCTCGACTAGGAACAGTTATAGGATGTACTCATCAAGTACCGCGGCCCCACTAGTATGATCTCATCATAGTCCCAGTAGTCGAGTACAGATCCTAAGAGCTTTATCAACATGTGAGAGTAAAACAGTAAACCAATACAAGTCAACATGTTAAGATAAAGTGAAACCAAATAGCATACTATCATGACGAGCAAGAAAGTCATCTCTATATATATCCAAGCATCCATTATAATATACATCATATGTACAACAATGGCCTCTAGGGCATATACATAACTAACAGCAGGAATGTCCTGATCTTTCGAACCCTCTGGTTCTACTAAGCTTTCAGTAATAGCTTGTGGTTCTGGAATTTCTTCCAGTTCTATTGCGCTCCCATTTATTTCCTTTTCTAAGAACTGGTGTTCCAGAAAGTGGGCATTACGAGAAACAAAGACCTTTTGTTCCTCTGCGTAATAGAAAAGATACCCCCTGGAGTTCTTTGGGTATCCCACAAACTTGCACAGTACTGAGCGTGCCTCGAGTTTGTCCGCATGCTGTTTTTTGACAAAAGCTGGACATCCCCAAATCTTCAGGTATTGAAGATAGGGTTTCTTCCCACTCCATAACTCATATGGTGTGGTAGGCACAGTCTTAGTGGGAACTCGGTTCAAAAGGTATGCGGCTGATTCTAGCGCATATCCCCAGAATGATCGCGGCAACTCAGCGTTACTCATCATGGACCGTACCATATCCAATAGGGTTCGGTTCCGTCTCTCCGATACACCGTTATGTTGTGGAGTGTATGGAGGAGTAAGCTGAGATAGAATTCCATTCTCTTTTAGGTAATCCAGGAACTCGGCACTCAAGTATTCACCACCTCGATCAGATCTCAGTGTCTTGATACTTTTGCATGTTTGTTTTTCTACTTCATTCTTGTATTCTTGGAACTTTTCAAAGGCTTCAGATTTATGCTTCATTAAGAAGACATATCCGAACCTTGAAAAATCTTCCGTAAAAGTAATGAAGTAAGAATAACCGCTTCGCGCATGTGTAGACATTGGACCGCACACGTCGCTGTGTACGAGTCCCAAGAGCTCGCTCGCTCTTACTCCGTGTCCAGTGAACGGAGTTTTTGTCATCTTCCCTTTGAGACAGGATTGACAAGTTGCATATGATTGATATTCGAACGGATCCAAATATCCTTCTGTATGTAACTTCGTCAACCTTCTCTCATTGATGTGACCGAGTCTACAATGCCATAAGAAAGCCTGATTGATTTCTGGAGACTTTCTTTTGTGTGTATTCTGGACATTGAAAATCTGTGGTTGGTTTAATACGTATATACCATTGTTTAATGTACCTGACCCAATCAAAACTTGATTAAGGTGAATGTTCACAACATTACTTACAAATGCAAATTCATAACCTTCTTTAGATAATAAAGATACAGAAATGATATTACAAGTTGCATTTGGTACAAAATAACAACCACGCAAAACCAAAAAGTATCTATCTGACAATCCTAGGTGATAGTCCCCCACGGCCTCAGCATCCATGCTAGCTCCGTTTGCAACTCTGAGGGTCATATCACCTACCTTCAAAACCCTACGCCTTCTCAATGCCTGCAAAGAATTACAGATATGAGATCCTGATCCGGTATCCAATACCCAGGAAGTAGAGTTTATTGATAGACAGTTTTCAATAACATACACACCTGAAGCCGAAGCCGCAACTTGCTTCAGATCCTGAGTTCCGGCCTTCCAAGCCCTGCAATCCTTTTTCCAGTGTCCACTCTTGTGACAGTAAAAACATTCTTCCTTTCCCACAAGCTTTCCCGCTACCTTGTTTCTTTTGCATTTCCCTTCGTATCCACTTTACTAACACCGCCCCTTGGTTTGGCGGGGGCTTTCTTCTTCTTTCCCTTGGCTTTCGCCCTGGACTTAGAAGAGGAAGATCCTCCTACAAACAAAATGGATGTCTCCCTACCTTTCTGTAGGGTGCCTTCAGCACTCCTCAACATGTTCAGAAGCTCGGAAAGTTCAACCTCCTTTCCTTGCATGTTGAAGTGTAGGATAAACTGGGCGTAAGTGGAAGGAAGGGACTAGAGAATCAAGTCAGTGTAGAGTTCATTCTCCAACGTGGTCCCAAGGTCCGCGAGCTCTTCTATATAGCCAATCATCTTAAGCACGTGTTCCGCTACCGATAATCCGACGGCCAATCTTGCCGAAAAAAGCTTCTTCGACACTTCGTATCTGGCGATACGAGATTGCTCTCCATACAGTTCTTTTGTATGAAGAAATATGGACCCTAGGTCCATATTATCGTGCCTCCTCTGATGTTCATTGTCCATAGAGGCAAGCACGAGGCACTTGGCCTTCGCGCAATCGATCTCCATGTCTTACGGATTTCTATATCCGCGACGCTGGAGGTGGGACCTGGGACAGGGGGAGCTTTGGTGGTAAGGAGATACCCCAACTTGTCGTAAGTGATTGCCATTTTGACATTCCTGAGCCAATCTTTGTAGTTTGGCCCTGTCAGTATGTTTTTATCTAGTAATAACTTAAGTCCGGTCATGTTGATTGGTCGCTGCAATTAGGAGAGAGAAAAGAAACACTTTAGCATGATGCTCTTGCAAGTTTAGAGTGTTTTTTAGTTTGTCTAAATAGAATGGCTCCCACTGTCTCTCAAATCCCTCCTCAAACCATAAAGGAAGAATTAGTCGGGATCAATCTCACCGTACAATACTTGCTTAACCGTTCAGCCAGGCCAGTGTCGGTACTTCGAGGGAGGTTTTCCAACGCTTTCGCGAAGTTCCTTAATTAAGTAACCTCTTTTCCCTGGGGGCGTAGCCCCGCTAACACCTTTCTAGACACCTACTAGGTTTATAGCATTGATCGTTAAGTGAGAAATTTCCCGAGGAGTAGCATATACTCACAGTAGGATCAGGATCCAAATATCATCGCGTGACAAAACTGAAGGAATCCTACCAGAATCATCACACTCCAAATAGTATGCAGCGCTAACAAGTTTCAGTTCTTTTGAAACTCCCGATGTGGATTTTTTGCCCCATGCTCTTATGACCTTGGCGTGAGGTCAAAATGTCATAAGTCACATGTCAAGTTCTACCCATCATTATCCAGGTTAATTTGAACTTACCCGTACCTACCCTTGATGTAGGCCAAAATGGCAGTACGACTGTCTCAAACCACCGCATTCTATCTATGCAACAGATAAATATCCGGCAGCTACCAATCACTATGCCTTGGCGTGAGGTCAAAATACATAGTTTGAATACTACCGAATATTTAACTGAAATGATGGAGGGCTACGAATGGTTTTGGAGAAACCGTGAACGTAGTGAACTTGATATAATCGATGGAACGAGATAGCTTTTAAAAGGAGTGTTTCAAGCTACGCATTTAAAAGTTGGTTTTTGAAAAGAACCGAGTGGTTTTGAAAGTGTTCCAACGACTTTTACTTGGTTTATTTTCTTGCATTAATTTTAATGCGTCCCATCATTTAATCCTACCATTGCAGAAAACAACCAAAATATGGTGTACGCTTATGCCATCCGCATTCGCCATGAGGCTCCGTCATCACCCGTTAGGTTACTTAACTAACGACAGAGCGGGGGCTGGACTAGCGCGGATGCAAAACATAAGCAACACCTAAATAGATATCATATATAGATATATAGCAATGATAGTCAATCCAGATCACAGATGAACACTTTGGATATACTAGGAATCCACGATTCGTTCGAGCCTACAACGAAGAGCAGATTACACGGTCGCGATGAATAGCCAAACCCCACCCTAGACCCCTACGGGTGCGGCAAACTTCCAGCCAAGTACCCGAAGCGAAGCAACCTCCCTCAACCCCGTGAGTAGGCCACTCGGCACTTCGAGATAGCCGGTAATTTGTGCACCCCACCTTGGGTCTATCCTAGGAGCAAAAATAGTAAAAAGAAATTATACAATGACGGCTACAACCCCGACCCAGTTGTGCGGCCATACAAATAATATTACATCAATTACAAATTTTACATGAAATGAAAGAAAAAGAAACTCTCATCTCACATCCACCCGGCTATTCATCCGCGATAATCCAACGAGTTCATATACACAAACCATCAACATTACAGATCACAGATATGTATAACCCCCACTAATCGACGTATAGCGATTAGCAGACGTTCAATACATATATAACAGCACAGATATAACCCATTAGCCAAAGTATAGGGAAGTTCGATCAAAATACGGATTTATAACCACCCCAAATACAAATTTCTTTTCTGGAAAATCTGAGCAGAAATAAAATATACCAAAAATCCCAAAACAGTAATAGAAGAACACTGCAAGGAAAATGACCCACGGCCGAGTCAACTCGGCCGCGGATCCGCGGTGAGTCGGCCGAGTCAGTAGATCATTTTCCTTGTGTGTTCTGTAAAAACCCTGAGCCGATTTTTAAGGTATGATTTATTATTTTTAAAGCAGGTTTAAAAATCGGCAGAAACTTAGGGTTTTGAAAAAGTGTTCTGCGATTTTTTTCGATCGAAGTTCTATATACTTTACTAACTAGCTAGTTTATGTTTAGTTAGGCTCTGATACCACTGAAGGTCCACATTTCCCACCCCGGTGCTTGCAGGGAGGCGGAAACGTTATGAAAAATCGGATTTTTACAACACTAGGCAACATGGACTATGAAAAGGAGGGATCTTAGCTAAACAAAACTAACTACCAAAGCTAAAAGAGTTAGCTACTCGGAAAGGGGGTTATACCTAGGTCTTCAAGTCCTTCTCTTCTTGCTCCTTGGAGTGAAAGAACGGGTTCTCCTTGTCGCCTTCTTTTGCCGAAGAAAGATCCACCCGAGGGCCTCTACCTTTGGCTCCAATCTAAAACTAAAAGTAACTAAGGTGCTTGGTGTGCTAAACCTAGGACCTTAGAAAGAGTAGAGAGTATTTTTTTGAAGGGATTATCTCAAGCTCAAATGGTTCTCAACTCATGAGAGGGGAGAGCTAGAGAGAGAGGAAGAGGATGAGAGAGAATGAGAATGATAAAGTGAGTAGAATAATGCAACCTTCTTACATATATATGATTTATGAAAAATAGATAATTAGCTAAAGATAATTGTCATGGTTAATCAAGAAATGACCATTATCATTTCACATTAAATGCTTTTGTAAGGATCAAAGAGCATCTTTCATATGGAATGATGATGGTCAACTTGTCAACCTAGGTCAACAAGTCAAGTATAGTCAAATGGTCAACAACCCTAACCATGCACAATTATAATTAACTAATATTAATAAATCATAATTCACACAAAAACATTAGGGTTAAGAAAATGACAATGGTCATCAATCCTAATGAAAGTTATATGCCTCTGTCTCGGTCAACTGTGCATACACACCCGTATCCGCGTTCCGAGAAACACGAATACAATGAGATAAAACCAAACCCAAATCATATACTAGGATCCGGCTTAAACCAAAGCCCGCTAGTATAAGCTGTCCGGACACCAAACGTGCACAAGTGCGCGGATGTGAACGAACCCCGTCGCAAAACCATGCGACCTCTACTCATTTTGCCTAAAGGCGAACAACCCTCTGTGTGGGACTCTAAAGACTCGACACTACGCTGGCAGCGGGTTTAACCACAGACCGCAAGCGGCACTAGCTGTACGTAATGGTCCCCAGGTAGATGCCGATAAGAAGACTGACGAGGTAAACCCATCTGAACTCCTACTGAGCCTGAATATGACAGTCTCCGTACAGTCCGGTCTGTTCGTCTGATAACATCGCATGGCGGGCCTAGGGGGATGGTAAACGTCAGTCCCCTAATAGCGGTACAAGTCGTGTCGGAGTGTAGCCCAGAACACCCTGAGATAACACTGGAAACCTACCAGTATACCTCGCTTGCTCTGGCCAGGGACTACTTGTGTAATGGCTCTCCTGGACACAGCGCGATGTCAACCCCCAATACCGGGAGAGACGAATCCTGTCTAACCGTCACTGCCTCCAAGTGCTTCGGGACTGCACCCAACTACTACCTGTTTGCACGACTCCTTTGAGCCGTGGTAGGGTAGTAATCAAAGTACAGTGGGAACACACTCGAGGCGAAGTGACAGTGTCAAGTCAGCTGACTAAGCTGTACTCATGTCACCTGGGAACCTGGGAACTGATAACTGACGATAGGTATAACACCAACCAACAGTTCATGATGAGTCCTGTCCAGTGTACTCGTAACCTAACGAGCACCCGCATACTATCTCAAGTACGACGTACTGACGGCTGTAGGACAGACCGTCTCCCGTGCTGGGATGAGAAGTGCATACGCTAGTCTACTCCGGAGTATCGATGCCCTGTCTCGATAATCCCACGACCAGGGACGTGTATATATAAGGATGTGCTTATAGATTACCCAGCCCCCACGAGTGTGACTGCCATCACAACGCTGGTAATCTAGCAAAGATCCTAAGGGCTCCACTAATGCGTATAGGTGATACAATAAAGAAACACATGTACACATTAAAGCAGAGACAAACCAACTAGCATACTACCATTTCGAGCAAAATTGTCTATACAACTGTGAATATCCCAAGCTTCCATCAAGTAATATACATACTAGTATGATACAGTAATGGCCTCTGGGGCATATACACTAACAACATTTAGCTGACCGCTTGCGGCTTGTAGGTATTTGATATGATCATTACCTACTGTCGGCGTATTGACGAGTCTTAGAGTCTCACAATGAAGTTTCCTGGCTCAGGCGAAAAGATGTAGTGTGCATATGATATATGCGCGGGGACCCGATTAAATACGGATATATGATACCGTATATTAATCGGGCATTTTCTATTGGTCGGGTCGTATGTGATATGACTGGTTTGCAAAATCAAGTGTTGATTTAACAAATGACTTTTAGATCAATTCTTTAGTTAAACTCTTTTTCAATATTTGTATGCATACATGTATGCACATCATGATGTGCATGGATACATACATACATACATAGTATCATGGTTGTTGATACATATTTGGTGGCAATGCAAGACTTACATTGTAGAATTATCTATATATTTATCATTTTAGAAAAAGAGAAAGGATAATTCACACAAGGTTTAAGCTTATCATCTTTGACCATGCTTCAACCACCATTTAACCTTGAGTTAATTATCCTTTTGTCTTTAACTCATTTGATAAAAATCTAGATGATTCTAACCATGGTTGAAGTGAGAAGGATTAATATAGTTTATTCTTTCTCATTTCAACAATTATCCATTCTCATATCATTTTCCTTATGTGAGAAAGCTTAGCCACCATCTTCTTCTTCCTCTCTTGATAATTTCTTTAAGTGAGGTTGATTAAAAGAAAGAGTTTTGATTATAGAAAACAAACCACATCATCATACTACACACATCTAGCCCATTTGTGTAGGGTGTTTGCTTTACTTCATTCACATATCGGGTAAAGCAAGGAGCTTTGGGCAAAGGAGTTTCGGGTGGATCGTCGTGGACTTAGAAGACCTCAAGCGAACCTTTTTCCAACCCTCAAGTAGCCAAGGAGTCTAGCGCAGGGAGCTACAAAGGTTGTACTCTCAAAACCCTAGCCTTATTACTTGTGATGTTGTCTTTGTAATGAAACCCTAATTTTCTAGTGATGATTCTTTGTATGTTCACTTAGCACCTTAAAAATTTGATTTTGAGACATATGATGCTTCCAAACCCTTCATGAGGTATTAGGTAAACCTAACATTGGTATCAGAGACGACCTAGAACTTTAGGCGACACTTTAGCGAAGTTAAAACTCCAATCGAACAAAAAAAATACGGATTTTCAACCCTCTCTGGACATTTTTTGAAACTGTGTTATTTTCAGAATTAAAAATATGTAAAAAAATTAGCAGGCAAATATAAGCAATACTGTAAAAGACGAAGCAATGAACAGTACATCCCACCGCAGAACCGCGGCCAGAGCTTGCTTGGGCCGCGGCTCCGCGGCCGTATAGCGGAATCATTGGCTCGTGTTTATACAGTAATGTTCCTACCTGTTTGTTTACATTTTTGGGTATGTTTAATCTGATTCAAGTCTTGAATGTTCTGGGGATGGTTTTGGATTCGGTGATTTGATCGGAATTTTAATTTCGTGCCTTTTTCGGATAATTTAGAAAGTATTAAAAAGTTCGAACGGATATCATTAACTCACTTTTTCCCAGCATGAAAAATTTTCAAGTGTTGATTTTTTCTCGGGTTTAAATCTTTTGAAAATAGTGCAAGTGGTGGACCCTCTAGAAGACAACAAACCTTAACTCGATTATGTGACCGTCTTGAACTGCCTTTTGAACCTTTGGGTTTGGGGCAGTACGGCGTGCCACATGTGAGGCATTGGCTTGACCCTTCTACGGCTGGACCGCTACTACTGTGACACATTCCGGGTTTTTTGAACTCCGCTCAAGTGTTGAGCTTTAGGAAATTTTGGGTATTTGATTATTCAATCGAAATGTTTAATACTGTCTATTTATTTGGAATGTGATACAATATGTGGAATTCATATAGTTAGGCATGAAATGCGAAGTATGTGATATTTCGGATTTACGATGTCTAAAGAGAATGTGGATTCCAAATATTGTTGTTTTACACTTTCTTTTCTGTGACCGTAAGTGTAGTATGTTGCTTATCAGGTAGAGACCTATAAGGCAAGACTTGTGGTGAAGGGTTTTCGTCAAAGACCAGGTTTGGACTATGACGAGACTTTTTCGCCCGTAGCCATGCTTAAATCCATTCGGATCCTACTTGCTATTGCTGCTCACTACGACTATGAAATCTGGCAGATGGACGTTAAAACGGCATTTCTAAATGGAGATCAGCCATTTAGATTGTATGGATTAGCCAGAGGGCTTCATTGACAGTGGGAGCAGCGGGAAAGCTTATAGATTGCTTAAATCCATATATGGGTTAAAGCAGGCATCACAGAGTTGGAACATCTGTTTCGATGATGTTATCAAAGAGTTTGATTTCATCAAAAATCCAGATGAACCTTGTATTTATAAGAAGGCTGTAGGGAGAGCTGTCACATTCCTCGTACTATACGTAGATGACATTCTTCTGATAGGAAATGACATTCCTATGCTATAGTCGGTCAAATCTTTCTTATCACTAAGGTTCTCCATGAAGGACCTGGGTGATGCCACATACATTCTGGGCATAAGGATCTATAGGGATAGATCCAAAAAGTTATTGGGATTATCCCAAACCAGGTACATCAACACCATCCTAAAAATATATACAAGCACTTCTAAGCACCACTGCAAAAAATGAGGCCATGAACAGTAACTTCCACCGTGGAATCGTGGCCAGAGCTTGCTTGGGCCGCGGCTCCGCGGCCGTACAGATGGGTCATTGCTTCATTTTTTTTACAGTAATGCTTATAACTGCTTGTATATATTTTAATGTGGATTCCAAATGTTGTAGTTTTACACTTTCTTTTCTGTGACCG
Source organism: Agapanthus africanus (assembly GCA_030015575.1). Taxonomy (NCBI): domain Eukaryota; kingdom Viridiplantae; phylum Streptophyta; class Magnoliopsida; order Asparagales; family Amaryllidaceae; genus Agapanthus; species Agapanthus africanus. The sequence goes on from JASDDO010000001.1 coordinate 123,946,706, forward strand.
TAAGTGTAGTATGTTGCTTATCGCCGGTTTCGTTGCTATACATCAACGACAATCGAGGTACGCATACTTACTTACGTTGAGGATATATGATATTATGTGTTGCTGAGATATGATGTGCATGATTGTCGCGATTGAATAGCCGGGGGGTTTTATGTGAGATGAGAGTTTTATTTTCATTCATGTAAAATTCAAATGTAATATAATATTCTTTTATTTGGGGCACTTCCGGGTTGAGGTTGATGTCACCAGTGTTGTATATTATTTACTTTTACGCATTAGGATAGACCCAAGGAGGGGAGCACAAGTGACTGGGTTCTGGGGTTCAGTGGGAGGCCATCTCGAGGAGTCGAGATTGGGTCTCCTAAACTCCAGGATTGGTAGGGTCGCTTGCCTCTCTCGTAGGGGTCTAGGGGTGTGGGCTTGGCTATTCTTCGCGACTGTGGAATCCGTATTTTCTATTGTTGGCTAAATACTAAATACGGACGTCCTAGTATATCCCACATTATATCTGTGTTTCTGCTGCCTGTGTTCTGTGATATCTAAGACGAATGATATATTATATATGAGATATATAGTAGACGTTGCTTATGTTTTACACCCGCGCTAGTCCCGTCCCGGTATGCCGTTAGTTAAGTAACCTAACGGTGCATAACGGAACATTGCGGCGAATGCGGATGGCATAAGCGTACGTTGTATTTTCGTTTCTTTTCTGTGATTGGCTTAAGGACTTAAATGATGGGACTGCATTAATATGATTAATGTAAAGAAAATAAACCTAAAAAGATGTTGTAGAATCGGATTTAAAAACCACTCGGCTCTTTATGAAAAAGCTACATTTCAAAACTGCGGAGCTTAAGCCACTCCTTTTGAAAACCATTTGATTCTACAACGATATCAAGTTCAAAGCGTTAAAGATTTTCTTAAAAATCATCTGCAACCCTTTGTCATTTTAGAAAGTAGAGTACTTAGTATTCGTGGTACGTTTGTTGATCTTAGCCAAGGCGTAGTGTACGGTAGCTAAGTGATGTCTTCCTACAATGCATATGATGCAGATTAATTAGGACGGGCATATAACTTTGTTGACCTTAGCCAAGGGTCATGTAAACGGGTCTGATTAATCAAGAAATGACGGGTTGAACTTGACTAGTGCTTGTGATTTGTTGACCATAGCCAAGGTCATGAGTGCTAGGGGTAAAAATCATATCGGGAATTTCAAGTGTTGAGATTTGCAATGAGATTGCATACCTTCCATATGATGGTTGGATCCCGATCCCACTGTAGGCAATAGTTGCTCCCAGGAGAGTTTTGCAGTTTACAATTAGCTAACTCATTAGGTGTCTAGAAAGGTGTTAACGGGGCTACGCCTCTGGGAAAATGAGGTTTACTTTAATTAGGTCCGTGCGAAAGCACGGGGAACCTCCCTCAAGTACCGACACTGGCCTGGCTGAACGGTTAGCGAAATTGTAGACTGTAATTAATCCTGGCTAGTTTTCTTTTTAAGGTTTGAAAGAAAAACTTGATTAAAGCAGTGGGAGACATCGATTAGACAAGATAATAACCAATCTGATCTTTGCAAGAGCTTTCGCTGAGTGTATTCTTTTCTCTCTCTTAATGGCAGATACCAATGACTGGACTCAAGCTTCTACTAGATAAAAATAAACTGAATGGGACCAATTATAAAGACTAGCTGAGGAATTTGAAAATAGCCTTGACTTATGATAAAGTATCATATATCCTCACGGCTTTAGCCCCGCCCGTCCCAGGTCCAAAATCTTCAGTTGCGGACATTGAAGTCTGCAGGACATGGGACGCTGACTGTGCTATGGCCAAATGCCTCACGCTTGCATCGATGGACAATACACATCAAAAGCAGCACGAGAATATGGACATTCAAACCATTTCCTCCATACAAAGGAGTTGTATGGAGAGAAATCCCGCGTATTACGATACGAAGCATCAAAGAAATTGTTTCAGATACGAATGGCCCCTGGCACACCAGTAGGAGACCATGTTCTGAAGACGATAGCTCTCATAGAAGAGCTTGAGGACCTTAGATGGACATGGACAATGAACAATATACGGATATTATTCTGCAGTCCCTCCCCTCCACCTTTGCTCAATTCATAGTTAACTTCAACATGCATAACATGGAGAGGGAACTACCTGAACTCCTTAATATGGTAAGGAGTGCAGAGAGCACACTGAAATCAGTGAAAACTCCCATTTTGAGTGTTGGGCAATCTTCTTCTTCTCGCCAAAAGGCTAAGGCCAAGGGAAAGAAAAAGAAGAAGCCCACCAATCCTAAGGGTGGAGTTAAAAAGGTTAAGGGGAAGGAAAAGTCCAAAGCTGGAGAATCGGGAAAAGAGGAATGTTTTCATTGCCACAAAATAGGACATTGGAAGCGCAACTGTACCGAGTACTTAAATCTCAAGAAGAAGCATAGGGATGTTTCCGCTTCAGGTGTGTTTGTGACAGAAAACTGTTTTTTCAATAAACTCTGCTTCCTGGGTATTAGATACCGGTTCAGGTTCTCACATTTGCAATTCTATGCAGGGGCTGAGAAATAGCAAGGTTTTGAAGACAGGCGACCATTCTCTCCGCGTTGGAAATGGTTCCAATATACATACAGTCGCAGTGGGAGAGTATCACTTAGGGTTGCTATCTGGGTGTATATTGGTTTTGAACCCATGTTATTTTGTACCAAGTATGCTTTTTAATATAATATCTGTTTCTTTGTTAGACAATGAAGGATATAATTTTGTATTGCAGAACAATGTTATGAACATTCACCTGAATCAAATGTTGGTTGGGTATAGTACTCTTAATAACGGGATATACGTCCTAAATCAACACATAGTTTTCAGCATACAACACACTAATAAAAGAAAGCTTTCAGAAATAAATGAAGCTTTTCTTTGGCACTGTAGACTTGATCATATTAACGAAACAAGACTAAACAAGTTACATAAAGATGGATATTTAAACTCTTTTGAATATAAATCTTATACGACTTGCCAGTCTTGTATCAAGGGTAAAATGACCAAAACTCCGTTTACCGGACACGGAGAAAGAGCTACCCAGCTCCTAGGACTCATACATAGTGATGTATGTGGGCCAATGTCTACACAAGCTAGAGGCGGTTTTTCTTACTTCATTACTTTCACTGACGATTTCTCAAGATTCGGTCATGTATTTTTATTAAAGCACAAATCCGAAGCTTTCGAGAAATTCACTGAATATAAACAAGAAGTAGAAAAACAAACCGGCTTGAGTATCAAGATGCTTCGATCAGATCGAGGTGGAGAGTATCTCAGTATAGAATTTGCAAACTTCCTAAAAGAGAATAGAATTCTCTCTCAGCTCACTCCTCCTTACACACCACAGCACAACGGTGTGTATGAACGACGGAATAGGACCCTATTAGATATGGTCTGATCCATGATGAGTGATGATGAGTTACATGTCTCATTTTGGGGGCATGCATTGGAAACTGCATTGTTTCTACTGAACAGGGTTCCAACCAAAACCGTTTCTACCACGCCATATGAGATATGGCATGGGAAGAGACCATCTCTTAAGAGAATTAAGATTTGGGGTTGCCCGGCCTATGTTAAAAAGCAGAATCCGGACAAACTCGAGACACGGTCGGTCATGTGTAACTTTGTGGGATATCTAAGGAATTCTTATGGATATCTTTTCTACCACAAGGAGGAACAAAAGGTATTTGTTTCTCAGCATGCCACATTCTTAGAAAAAGAGTTTTTCACAGATAAAGATGATGGCAAAGTAGTGGATCTAGAAGAGGTTCTAGAGACACAAACTACAAATGATGACTTGGTTGAACCGGCTGTTGCAATAGAAACTGAGGAACCTCGGCCACTCCGTAGGTCTGTTAGGACTTCTCTCCCACCGGAGAGGTACTAGGGTTTCCTCATTGATGGTGACAGAGAAGACTGCATCAAGGAGGATGATGATCCTACCAGTTTTCAGCAAGCTATCACGAGTGGAGACTCTGTGAAGTGGCTGGATGCCATGAGATTCGAAATGGAGTCTATGTACACCAACAAAGTATGGACTTTGGACGTTGTACCCCCTGGGATAAAACCTGTGGGGTGAAAATGGATCTTTAAAAGAAAGATTGGTGTAGATGGGCAGGTAGAGACCTATAAGTCAAGACTTGTGGCGAAGGGTTTTCGTCAAAGACCAGGTTTGGACTATGACGAGACTTTTTCGCCCGTAGCCATGCTTAAATCCATTCGGATCCTACTTGCTATTGCTGCTCACTACGACTATGAAATCTGGCAGATGGACGTTAAAACGGCATTTCTAAATGGAGATTTAGAAGAATGCGTTTATATGGATCAGCCAGAGGGCTTCATTGACAGTGGGAGCAGCGGGAAAGCATGTAAATTGCTTAAATCCATATATGGGTTAAAGCAGGCATCACGAAGTTGGAACATCTGTTTCGATGATGTTATCAAAGAGTTTGATTTCATCAAAAATCCAGATGAACCTTGTGTTTATAAGAAGGCTGTAGGGAGAGCTGTCACATTCCTCGTACTGTACATAGATGACATTCTTCTAATAGGAAATGACATTCTTATGCTACAGTCGGTCAAATCTTTCTTATCACTAAGGTTCTCCATGAAGGACCTAGGTGATGCCACATGCATTCTGGGCATAAGGATCTATAGGGATAGATCCAAAAAGTTATTGGGATTGTCCCAAACCAGGTACATCAACACCATCCTAAAAATGTTTAGTATGGAAGACTCCAAGCGGGGTGCCTTACCCGCTTGCCATGGGGTCACTCTCTTCAAAGACTCTTGCCCAAAGACCGATGAAGAGAGAGCTCGCATGATCATTATACCCTATGCTTCGGCAGTAGGATTTATAATGTATGCGATGTTATGTACACCCCCAGATGTAGCTTATGCACTTAGTGTTGTAAGCAGGTATCAATCCAGCCCAGGGAAGAATCACTGGATAGCTGTGAAGAACATTCTTAAGTACTTGCGAAGGACTAAAGAATAGTTCTTGGTGTATGGTAATGGAGATCTCCAGATGGAGGCCTTTACCGATTCGAGCTTCCAGAGCGATAAGGACGACAGCAAATCTATCTCTGGGTTTGTATTTACCCTCAATAGAGGGGCGGTAAGTTGGAAGAGTTCCAAACAGGATACCGTTGCAGACTCTACGATGGAAGCTGAGTACATTGCTGCGAATGATGCCGCTAAGGAAGCCGTCTGGATGAGGAAGTTCATCTCGGAGCTAGGAGTAGTTCCAACCATTATTGATCCAATACCATTGTATTGTGATAATAATGAGGCTATGGCGTTAGCCAAGGAACCAAGGTCCCATCAGCGATCCAGACACATCCTGAGGCGCTTTCATTTGATCCGGGAGATTGTTGATCGCAGCGAGATCGAGATTAGGAGAGTAGACACAAAGAATAACGCCGCGGATCCACTCACCAAGGCCCTCCCACAGCCGCGGCATGAGAGACTTTTTGAGATGTTGGGTATGAGATATGCCAATAACCGGCCTTAGTGCAAGTGGGAGATTGTTGGATATATGTATGCCCTAGAGGCCATTATGTGATAGTGGATGTATTTATACATGTATATATATACATATATTCAGTGTACATTCTTGCTCGACATGATAGTATGCTATCTGGTTTTTCTTTATCTGACATGTTGATTTGATCATGCTTTTATTCATTCACACATGTTGATAAAGCCCTGAGGATATAGGCTTGACTACTGTGATTATGATGGAGATCATACTAGTGGGACATTTGTAGTTTATAAGCATATCCTGGAATTTCCCTAGTCGTAGGTGTATCGATACGGTGCATCGATATACCAGAGTAGACTAGCGTATATGATACTAGACCCATATGATGGGCGATGGATGTTCCCACATTCATCGATGTTTGACATCGAGATCATATACGGGTGCTCAGTGGTGACTGGGTACACTGGACGGACTCACCGAGAACTCCTATATGGAATTATATCTATCGTCGGATAGCAGTTCTCATGTGACACTGGTGCAGGTTAGTCTGTAGACCCGAGATCGTCATAGAGTCTTGTGTGTTCTCCCACTGTACTTTGATTACCACCCTACCACGGCTCTACTGAGTCGTGCAAACAGGTGGCCGTTGGGTACAGTCCCGAGACACACAAAGGCAATGAGCGATAGGAGGGGTTTCGTCTCTCCCGGTATTGGGAGTTGATGCTGTGCTGTGCTCGACTGGCTATATCAGTAAGTCCCTGGCCAGGGCTGTTGAGATTTACTGATAAGTGTTATCAGTAGTTTCTCGATCTGTTATACACCATTCATCGGCATGACTTATTGAGTTATTGGGGTCGACGTTACCATCCCTAGACTCGATATGCAGCATATTTGACGAAGAGACCGGACTGTACGGTAGTGTTGCCGGTTGGCTCGACGGGAGTTGTAACAGGTTCGCTTATTTTCTTCTGATCGCTCAATACCCAGGTAGCCGTTATGTTTAGCTGACCACTTGCAGCTTATAGGTATTTGATATGATCATTACCTACTTCCGGCGTATTGACGAGTCTTAGAGTCCCACAATGAAGTTTCCTGGCTCAGGCGAAAGATGTGGTGTGCATATGAGATATGCGCGGGGACCCGATTAAATACGGATATATGATACCGTATATTAATCGGGCATTTTCTATTGGTCGGGTCGTATGTGATATGACCGGTTTGCAAAATCAAGTGTTGATTTAACAAATGACTTTTAGATCAATTCTTTAGTTAAACTCTTTTTCAATATTTGTATGCATACATGTATGCACATGATGATGTGCATGGATACATACATACATACATAGTATCATGGTTGTTGATACATATTTGGTGGCAATGCAAAACTTACATTGTAGAATTATCTATATATTTATCATTTTAGAAAAAGAGAAAGGATAATTCACACAAGGTTTAAGCTTATCATCTTTGACCATGCTTCAACCACCATTTAACCTTGAGTTAATTATCCTTTTGTCTTTAACTCATTTGATAAAAATCTAGATGATTCTAACCATGGTTAAAGTGAGAAGGATTAATATAGTTTATTCTTTTCTCATTTCAACAATTATCCATTCTCATATCATTTTCCATATGTGAGAAAGATTAGCCACCGTCTTCTTCTTCCTCTCTTGATAATTTCTTTAAGTGAGGTTGATTAAAAGAAAGAGTTTTGATTATAGAAAATAAACCACATCATCATACTACACACATCTAGCCCATTTGCGTAGGGTGTTTGCTTTACTTCATTCACATATCAGGTAAAGCAAGGAGCTTTGGGCAAAGGAGCTTCGGGTGGATCGTCATGGACTTAGAAGACCTCAAGCGAACCTTTTTCCAACCCTCAAGTAGCCAAGGAGTCTAGCGTAGGGAGCTACAAAGGTTGTACTCTCAAAAACCTAGCCTTATTACTTGTGATGTTGTCTTTGTAATGAAACCCTAATTTTCTAGTGATGATTATTTGTATGTTCACTTAGCACCTTAAAAATTTGATTTTGAGACATGTGATGCTTCCAAACATTTCATGAGGTGCTAGGTAAACCTAACACTCGCGATATCTGATATCGGCCGGGTATATGTGATATAGCCGGGTCATCGGATCAAGTGTTGATTTGATGAACTGATACAGATTATATTAGTCGGTTATTTGTGAAATAGCCGGATTATCAGATCAAGTGTTGATTCGATAATTTAATGTATAGTTATATATTTGATATATTAATTACATTAACTGATATAAGCTCACTTAAAAATTCTTTTTCTCACTCGGGTAATACATGGATATATATGTGATATATGTTAATTGTATTATTTTATTTTGTTACAATAAATATTGTATATGTGATATATAATATTGTAACATGCTATGGTTATAAATGCAACATGATTTTTGGAGTTTAAATATAGTTAGGGTTTGGATTAGGGTTAAGCTTTCATGAAGCTTTCAAGAAGCTCCTTGAAGCTTTGACTTTGACCTTGATATTTTGTGATATTTTGCAAAGATATTTCTTTAACCCAACCCAGCCCTTTAACCATAGTAAAATCTCTACAAGGGTTAAGTCTTCTTACTTAACCCATGGTTGCAATTCTAACCACACACTTAATTCATTATTCATCACAAAAGGATTTGATCATCTTCTTCTTCTTTCTTGCTTGATGAAAAGCTTCACTAGCTTTTCATATGTGATGATTTTGAGTGAGATAAAGAAATCAAAAGAGTGCTAAATTCCTACTTCTTCTTCCTCATCTATTCTAGCCGCTTAGATTAGGGTGTTTGCTTTGCTAATACTTGATTAGCAAAGCTAGAGCTTGGCTTTGAGTTTCTTTAAGGTAGATCATCTTTGTTATTGAAGATCAGAAACAAGATTGCATCTTTCTCTTCATGGAGCCTCTCTAGAGTCCGGGTACTCGATGATCGCAGCGAAGGGACCTCAACACGGAGCTTTAGAAGTGAAGGAACGGACTACAAAGGTTGTAATCCCTAACTCTTAGAAGTAAAGTTGTTTACTTGCATGTTTAACCCTAATTATCTAGCAAAGATCCTCGCTTTGGGTTGTTCGACACGTCTAAATTTTAAATCGGGCATGGTTGATGCCTTGTAGACCCTTGTGACTGTTCCTAGTAACCCTATAGTGGTATCAGAGCTAAACTAAAGCATTAGACGACGTGTATAGCAAGTTAAAAGTCTGATCGAACCCCAAAACGTCGATTTTGAACCTCTCTCTGGAAATTTTTTAAAATGTTGATTTTTTTTCTGTATTAAAAATACTCAGAAAATTAAGCAGGTGATTTTATGGATATGTGTGAAAAAAGACCCCTTGAATCCATCAAAGCGTCGCGGAACCGCGGCCAAACCAGGGTATTGGCAGCAGTTCCGCGGCAAGTCTTGAGGATTGAGGGATCGTTTTTGAACAGTTGATCCATAGGTACTTTTGCATGCTTCTGAGAATTTTTAATTCTACTCAAGTGTTGAGTTTTCTGGAGATCTTTTGTATTCGTTGATTCGATCGGAAAGTTTAACTTCGTTTAAGTTTTTCCGGGTAATTTAGAACGTGTTAAAAAGTTCGAACGGATATCAACAACTCACTTTTTCCCCTGCCGGAAAATTTCCAAGTGTTGAATTTTTTCCTTAATTAAAGAACATTCATAGTCGTGCAAGTAACGCGGTGGACCCTCTAGAAGAACACAAAGCTTAACTCGATTATGTGACCGTCTGAACCACCTCTAAACCTTAGGGTTTAGGGCAGTACGGCGTTGCCACATGTGAAGCGTTGGTTTGACCCTTCTACGGCTGGACCATTGGTACTGTGGCATGTGATGGATACTTTTTGAACTCCACTCAAGTGTTGAGCTATTTGGCAAATCTTGGGTGTTTGTTTATTCGATCGGAAAGTCTAACATTGTCTATTTATCTGGAATGTGATACAATATTTGGAATCCACAAGTAGTTATGAGATAACTAATTTGAATGTTATAAATCTAGCAGTTTAGTCTCATTTGATCGGTTGCCACGGGATTTTGATGTGATCAAAAGTGCGTCGCAATCACGTAGCGTACGCGGATACTCGCCGGGTAAACTTAATAGATAGCCACGCCCCAAAGGCCTGACCAAGTGACTGTAGGAGAACCCCATCGCCAAAAGCATCCGTTCGGGTGCTCGCGGCAGCGGTGTTCCACCTTAGTACACTTTGTCGACGGCATCCGGGGGTGCGGCCGTCTACTAAAGTTTGCGACGAGCATTCGATCAGGATGTCGGGAATCTTGTTGAATTGCCCGACTTGATATTGAAAAGTGTTTTCAAGATCGAGACCAAAATGCGGGGTTTATAATTATTAGGCATGCGATGTCTAAGGAATTCATTTTGTTAGGCATGAGATGTCTAAGGAGGTTGCGGATTCCAACTGTTGTAGTTTTACACTTTCTTTTCTACGACCGTAAGTGTAATATGCGGTGTATCGCCGGTTTCGTTGCTATACATCAACGACAATTGGGATACTCATATTTACTTACGTTGATGATATGTGATATTATGTGTTGCTGTGATATGTTATATTGGATCGTCACATTTTGAATAGCCGGGGGTTTTATGTGAGATGAGGGTTTTTATTTTCATTCATGTAAAATTCATTGTATGTAATATTCTTTTAGGGAACTTCCGGGATGAGGATGATGTCACCATTGTATATTATTTACTTTTTCGCATTAGGTAGACCCAAGGCGGGGAGCACAAGTAATCTGGTTCCAGGGTCCAGTGGGAGACCATCTCGAGTAGTCGAGACCGGGTCTCCTAACCCTAGAATTGGCAGTGTTGCTTGCCGCTCTCGTAGGGGTCTGGGGATGTGGGTTTGTCTATTCATCGCGACCGTGGAATCCGCGTTTTATACAGGCTCGCATAAAACACGGAAATTCTAGTATATCCAATATTTCATATGTTATCTTCTGCTGCAATGTTTTGTGATGAGATCATATTACTGCCTGAGACGAATATTTATATTATATATATCAGATATATATTGTATATTGTTGATTTCGTTTCAAATGTGATGCTTGTGAAGCATAATAAAATGGGACTTCATTAATGAGATTAATGAAAATAAAAGAAACCTAAAGATATTGTAGAAACTTGTCTCAAAAACTGGTAGCTCTAGTTCTTGCTTTGCATAGCGGTGTTCCTTGTAGAACATCCAACACCTTATTCGATAAGGAAAGAGCCTAGATCCCTTCACCGGGAGTGACCTCTTTAGCGAAACTAGCAGATGCTACAAACTCGGTTTGTTTTTTGATTGTTTTTATAGTTTTTTCTTTGCATAGTGATATTTGTGAAATATCATGCACCTTATTCGATGAGGAAAGAGCCGAGATCCCTTCACCGGGAGTGACCTCTTTAGCAAAACTAGAAAAGGCCTCATAAACATTCCATTTAAAATCACTCGATTCTACAACGATATCAAGTTCATTACGCAAAGGGTTTTCTTAAAAACCTGTCGTAGCCCTCCGTCATTTCAGATAAGTAGTATTTAGTATTCGTGCTGCGTTTGTTGGCCTTTGTCAAGGCGTAGTTTGCGGTAGCTGATTATTGCTTATCTGTATAAGCATATGATGTGATTGAGTTAAGGTAGTCGTACGACTTTGTTGGTCTTTGTCAAGGGTCGTGCAGGTTGGTTTAATTCAATCAGGAAATGACGGGTTGAACTTGACTAGCATCCTATGGTTTGTTGGCCTTTGTCAAGGTCATAGGAGGTTAGGGGAAAAATATTATCGGGAATTTTAAGTGTTGAAATTTGCAATGAGATTGCATACCTTCTATAAGATAGTTGGATCCAGCTACCCACCGCGAGTAAGAGTTACTCCTGGGAGAGTTTTACACATTACAATTAGCCGATCGAGTAGGTGTCTAGAAAGGTGTTAACGGGGTTATGCCTCTGGGAAAACAAGGTTTATTTTAATTAGGTTCGTGCGAAAGCGCGGGGAACCTCCCTCAAAGTACCGGCACTGGCCTGACTGAATGATTGGCGAACTTGTAGAGTGTAATTAATCCCGGCTAGTCTTTCCTTTTAGGGTTTGAAGGAAGATTTGACTAAAATAGTAGGAGACATCCTGATTAGATATATTAATAACCAATCTAATCTTATAAGAGCATACGCTGAGTGTTTTCTTCTATCTCTCTCCAGGTAGCGACCGTGTCACGCCTTAATCAAGATAATAATACGGATGTATTGACCGAACCCGCTTGTTATACTGCGCTAGGGAACGTTGGTCCCGCTCCAACTTATAATTGTTATAAGACAGAGCAGGAAATATGGGATTACCAGAATTCCTGTGCCGCCCAAATGAAGAAAGTACATGTTGATGCATCTTCTTCGGGTGTGTTCATTACCGAGAACTATTTCTCAGTATCCTTTACGTCCTGGGTATGAGATACCGGATCAGGATCCCGCAAATGCAATATGTTACATGGGCTACAGAAAGGTAGAGAACTGAGAACGGGTGATAAGTTTCAAGAGTTGGAAATGATGCAAGTGTTCCAGCCAAGAATGTTGGCAGTTATCACCCTGTATTACCAGAATACATTGATTCTAAACGAATGTTATTAGATACCGAACCTGAGATACAACATCATATCAGTCTCTTTATTAGTAAAGAAGGATATAATTTTGTATTGTTGGATAATGTTTTGAACATTTCCTATATCAAGTGTTGATCGGTTCAGGCACGTTATCTAAAAGCATAGACGTTCTAAATCAAACCACAGTTCTTAACGTACAGAACACACACAAGAGGAAGAGTTCAGAAATGAACGAATCCTTCTTGAGGCATTGTAGACTAGGTCATATCAATGCGACCCGACTAGCTGAAGTTACATAACGATGCATATTTAAATTAGTTTGGATTTACATCTTGTAAAACTTGCCAGTCATGTCACAAAGATAAGATGACCACAGCTCCGTTTATTGGAAACAGAGAAAGAGTTAGTGAACTCTTGGGATTGATACATGCTGATGTATGAAGGTCCCATGTTTACATATTCCAAGACCGGTTCTTTATACTTCATTACATTCACTGATGATCTCTCAAAATTCAGACATATGTTCCTGTTGAAACACAAGTCCGAAACTTTTGAGATAATCAAAGAATATAAGTTAGAAGTAGAGAACCAAAAACGGGTATAAGTATTATGTCCTTTGATGAGATCAACAAGGAGAATACTTGAGCACGGAATTTCTGGAATATTCTAAAGGAGAATGAGATTCTCTCTCAACATTACTCCTCCGTATACACCACAGCACGTCGGTGTATCGGGGAAAAGCAATTACACCCTATGTGATATGGTGTGCTCTATGATGAGTACTACTGAGTTGCCTATTTTCTTTTGGGGTCATGCACTTGAGAAGTTGCATACCTATTGAATAGGGTTCCAACCAAATCAGAAGCCTACCACTCCATATGTGATATGGTACGGGAATAGCCCATCTCTTAAAGATGTTAAGATTTGGGGTTGTCCGGCCTATGTCAAAAGCAAAATCCGGACAAGCTCGAGACAAGGTCAGTTCTGTGGAAGTTTGTTGGATATCCCAAGCATTCGCAAGGGAATATCTTCTACCACACCGAGGAACAAAAGATGTTTTATTTCTCGGCATACCACTTTTTGAGAAAAAGGGAATTTCTTGTGAAGAAATTAGTGGTTATGAGGTATAACTGGAAGGAGTTCCAGCTATACAAACTGCAGCTGATGATTTGGTACACCCGGAGGATTCAATAGTTTCCAACGAACCTCAGCCTCTCCGCCGATCTGGTAGGGTAGCTCATCCACCTGAGAGATACTTCGATTTCTCTATGACAGTGGGAGAGAGGATTGCATCATGAGATGATGACCCAACTAGTTTCGAGCAGGCCATCAGGAGTGGGGACTCTGTGAGCATGGCTGGATGCTTAGTGATCTGAGATGGAATCCTTATACACCAACAAAGTATGGACTTTGGTTGCTTTATCTGAAGGGTTAAATCCCCATCAGGAGAAAGTATATCTTGAGAAGATTACTTGGTGTACATGGAAAGGTTGAGACTTTCAAAACTATGCTTAAGTCCATCCAGATCCTACTTGCCACGGCTACATACCATGACTACGATATCTGGCGGTTGGGTGTCATGACAACTTTTCTAAATGATGATTTGGAAGAGAGCGTCTATAAGTACACAGCCAGAGGGCTTCGTAGACAGTGGAAGCAGTGGAAACGTGAGCAAGATGTTTTATACGATAAATCAGGCATCGCGGAGTTGGAACGTCTGTTTTGATTTGTTAGTCAAAGAGTTTGACTTCATCAAAATGGTAGATGAACCAAGTATATACAAAAAGGTAGTAGGGAGTATGGTGGTGATCCTCGTATAGTACGTGCATGACATACTCTTGATAGGAAAAAAGTTTCCTATGCTACGCTCGGTCAATCTCCTCTTATCACAAAGATTCTCCATATAGGATCAAGGTGATACCTCCTAAATCCTGGATTATGGATCTATGAGATAGATCTAATTGGATGTTAGGATTCTCACTAGTTGTAGTGAGATGGTATCAATCGATCCTGGGAAGAATCACTGGAAAGGTTCCAGGGTGATAAGGACGACTGAATGTCAGTCACAGGTATTGTCTTTACCCTCAGTGGAGGGACGGTATGTAGGAAGAGTTCCAAGCTAAATACCGTGACTCACTAGATGATTAAAGGCAAGATACATCGTTACCAAAGATGCTACCAAAGAGGCAGTCTGGATATATATATATATATATATATATATATATATATATATATATATAAGTTCATGAGATGAACTTCGTTCTTGCCATTGTGTGACAATAGAGTTATGGCTTATGCCAAGGAACCCCCGTCCCATCTGTGATCCAGATATATTGTTAGACAGTATCACCTGATCATGGAGATGGTTGATCTCCAGGTAGATCGAGGTTAGGATAGTAGACACAGAGGACAACAGCACGGATCTACTCACAATAGCCTATTTCCCAGTAGAGACTTTTATGGGATGGTTGAGTATGAGATATTTCAACCACAGCTTATTGTTGGGTATGAGATACTACAACAGATGGCCCTAGTGCAAGTAGGAGATTGTTAGTTATATGTATGCCCTAGAGGCCATTACTGTACATACGTTGTATATTGTAGTAGATGCTTGGACATATATAGGAAGGACTTTCTTGCTCGACATGATAGTATGCTATCTGGTTACTCTTTATCTTAACATGTACTCTGATTGTCTCTATGTCACATGTTGATAAATTCCTTAGGGTGTGTACTTGACTACCAGGACTATGATGCAGATCATACTAGTGGGGACAGAGTAGTCGCCAAGTACATCCTTCAAATGTTCCTAGTCGTGGGAGTACCGAGACAGGGCATCGATACTCCAGAGTAGACTAGCGTATACGCTTCTTGACCCATATGATGGGCGATGGATGATCCCATATCCATTGGTGTTTGACATCAGAGAAGGTATATGGGTGCTCAGTGGAGACTGGGTACACTGAACGGACTCGCCGAGAACTCCCAGATGGTATTATACCTCACGTCAGATGGCAGTTCTCTTGTGACACTGGTACAAGTTAGTCTGTAGACCCGAGATCGTCATAGAGTCTTGTGTGATTCCCACTGTGCTTTGATTTCCATCATACCACGTCTAAGAGGGCGTACAAAAGGGTGGCTTTTGGGTACAGTCCCGAATCACATGGAGGCAATGAGCGATAGGAGGGGTTTCGTCTCTCCCGGTATAGGGAGTTGATGTTGCGTTGTATTCGATTGGCTATAACTGGAAATCCCTGGCCAGGGTTGCTGAGATTTACTGGTAAGTGTTATCAGTAGTTTCTCGAACTGTTATGGACCTCATATCGACACGACTTATCAAGCTACTGGGGTCTGACGTTTACCACCCCTAGACGAGATATGCGACATATCAGACGAAGAGACCAGACTGTACGGGAGTGTTGCTGGTTGGATTCACGGGAGAATGTACAGGCTTGCTTGTTGATCTTCTGATTGCTCAATACATGGGTGGTTGTTACGTTTAGCTGACCGCTTGCAGCTTGTGGGTGTTTGATATGATCATCACCCACTGCCGGAGTATTGACGGTTCTTTAGAGTCCTACACAGAGGTTTCCTGGCTCAGGCAAAACGGAGTAGGAGCACATATGTGATATGTGCGAAACCAAGAACAATACGTGTATGTGATACCGAATTAGATTCTCGCAATATCTGATATCGGCCGGGTATATGTGATATAGCCGGATCATCGGATCAAGTGTTGATTCGATGAACTGATACAGATTATATTAGTCGGTTATTTGTGAAATAGCCGGATTATCATATCAAGCGTTGATTTGATAATTTAATGTATAATTATATATTTAATATATTAAATTACATTAACTGATATAAGATCACTTAAAGATTCTTTTTCTCACTCGGGTAATATATTGATATATATGTGATATATGTTAATTGTATTATTTTATTTTGTTACAATAAATATTATAAATGTGATATATAATATTGTAACATGTTATGGTTATAAATGCAACATGATTTGTGGAGTTTAAATATGGTTAGGATTTGGATTAGGGTTAAGCTTTCATGAAGCTTTCAAGAAGCTTCTTGAAGCTTTGACTTTGACCTTGATATTTTGTGATATTTTGCAAAGATATTTTCTTTAACCCAACCCAACCCTTTAACCATAGTAAAATCTCTACAAGGGTTAAGTCTTCTTACTTAACCCATGGTTGCAATTCTAACCACACACCTAATTCATTATTCATCATAAAAGGATTTGATCATCTTCTTCTTCTTTCTTGCTTGATAAAAAGCCTCACTAGCTTTTTCATATGTGATGATTTTGAGTGAGATAAAGAAAACAAAGGAGTGCTAAATTCTTACTTCTTCATCCTCATCTATTCTAGCCGCTTAGATTAGGGTGTTTGCTTTGCTAATACTTGATTAGCAAAGCAAGAGCTTGGATTTGAGTTTGTTCAAGATAGATCATCTTTGTTATTGAAGATCGGAAGCAAGATTGTATCTTTCTCTTCATGGAGCCTCTCTAGAGTCCGGGTACTCGATGATCGCAGCGAAGTGACCTCAACACGGAGCTTTAGAAGTGAAGGAACGGACTACAAAGGTTGTAATCCCTAACTCTTAGAAGTAAAGTTGTTTACTTGCATGTTTAACCCTAATTATCTAGCAAAGATCCTCGTTTTGGGTTGTTCGGCACGTCTAAATTTAAATCGGGCATGGTTGATGCCATGTAGACCCTTGTGACTGTGCCTAGTAACCCTACAGTTCGGATCCGTCCCATCTTATTGAAGAGTGTCCTTACAATCCACCTGTTCAAGGACAAGATCAAGTCAATGCTGCCTTTCAGCAAAGACAAAGAAATGACCCATACTCTTCGACTTATAATCCTGGTTGGAGGAGCCATCCAAATTTTGCTTGGAATCAAATCAACAATTCCAAGGCAATAACAACTTTCAAAGGCCTCCTTCACAACAATAAACACCTCAACAAACTCAATACCAGCAACCTTTCCAACCCCAAGTTTAGCCAAATCAAATGAACAATTTTGTACCCAACAACCCTTATCCTCATAAGAATTTTGTTCATCCGAATAACGATAAGGTTTCCTCGCTAGAACGAAGTCTAGATGCATTTTTAAAACAATCTACACAATCCGCAGCAAGGTTGGAGACTTCCATTCAATCTTTAGTGCAAAACAGTGCTTCACATGATCAAAGCATCAAATCAATTGAGGCCCAAATTGCACAACTAAATGCTGCGTTAAGCGAGCGAGAAAAGGGAAAGCTTCCGTCTCAGCCATTGCCAAATCCCGGTCACACACACAACGCACATGTTGCTTATGAACAACAAAATCATAATGTAAATGCTGTGACCACGTTGAGATCTGGAAGAGTGTTGCACAATAATATGGGTATTAGTGATGACACCCCTGCCGGTACTTCTTCTTCATCTTCTACTTCTTCATCTTCTTCTTCTTCTTCTTCTTCTTCTTCATCTTCTTCGTCAGAGCCTGTTCTACATTCTTTACAAGGCTATACTTCTTCTAATTCGAACGGACCCACATCTCACTCCACGATAACACCAATACCGGGATCCGTTCCAACTCCGCAGTCTACTCCACAAACATCAGACTCAACAAATTTTCAAAATATTCCATTTCCAAATAGGTTGAGATCCAATAAACCAACTCCACAAATGGAGAAGATTGTGGAGTTATTCAAACAGGTTAGCATTAACATACCTCTCTTGGATGCAATCTAACAAGTCCCTTCGTACGCTAAAATCTTAAAGGACTTATGCACTAAGAAAAAGAAGTCACAAGTACCGAAGAAAGTTTTCGTGGCTAGTGCTGTAAGTGATGCTCTTATCCAACCTTTACCACAAAAACATAAGGACCCCGGCTGTCCTACAATTTCAATAACAATTGGGGATAAGAACATCAATCGCATACTTTTAGATCTTGGTGCTAGTGTTAATGTCACGACCCGAAATTGGCACGTGACGGCCCTAATACTACGCAATGTCTACAGACGTAACGCAGTAAAAGAAAGCCAAAACCCAGAAATCTAAACCATTAAAAGATAAGAAAAGATAAGAAATATTGTTTAAAATTTTGAAAATCTCAAGACAAATTCTTTAAAGTCTAACTTTTATTCCTTTAAAATTTTGACAGCACCTCCTTTATAAAACAAGCCCCCAAAAATGGGTACAACATAATATAAGTAAAAGTATCCCAAACGGGAGCAAAATCCACGCCCTACGGCGGAAAACAACCACCATAATAGATATACGACGCCGTAGCGAAGAAAGAGACGATATAAATAAAACTGCATAAAAACCTCCAAGTCACAAAATAATTTACAATATCGTCCTCATATCAAGTCTCTAAGTCATACAAGATAATGGTAGATGGAGAGTACAGGTTACAACGAACATACAACAAGCAACATCGGATAACCGCAAAATCTACCTAAGCAAAACTGCACACTGTCAGGCGAAGCGGTATCCGCAGCAAAAGATGATACGAAAGGTGAAGATAGCCCTGCCTCTGACTATCCTGAGGAACACCTGTAAAACACTGTGGCACAACGGGGGTGAGTTGCCAACTCGTGAATAGTAAAATAACGTATGCAGGTAATCGCGAGTATGTACGTACAGCGCGAATCTAACATAAGCATCTAATAGCAATGAATGGTCATATGTAATGCAATAATAATGAAAAGTACACTAGCAGGTACAATTAATACATGAATCAATAATATGACGATATATATGTAATAGTCATGTAAGGTACTCTATCAGGTACTACTAATACATGAAGCAGTGTATAAACAATAAATGTGGAGTATGGGATGAAATATGTTATTTCCACAGAATTCTGACATCGTGGTAGGATCAAAATCCATCAAGACAATCCAAATCCCAATTCCTCAAATCAGCCCCCAAATTGGCTCTCATATCATATAAGTCTTGCAAATCCTGAATGTACAATATCAAGTAAATCTTATATATCCTGAATGTACAAAATCAACAAATCTCATATTTATCCTGTATCCAATATCAAGTAAATCTCAATGTCCTAAATCCAAGATCAAGTGAATCTCTTATATCCTAGGTATATTTGCATGAATAAATATGATGATATATATAAATGGATATGTATACATATATATTAGCGTCCCACTCCACTAATATATATATATATATATATACTTAGGAGTAAATATCATGAAAACAATGTATCAAGCATCGACACAGAAAGGCTGATCTATCAGGTGCTGTCACCATGACTGGCACCCTGATAGGTACGTATCATACGCTATACCGAAAGCTCGAATGCCTAGCTCTGACCCTCGCCTCTCGACGTATCCATACGCACATGCCTCCCGTCGGTATCCCCATGATAACCGCCGAGCCATTGGTAATGTCACCGGATGGTATGGTTCCCCCACTAACTCATCATCTACTCCACGACTCTTGCCCCGGGGTACCTCCGAGCCCCACCATGTACCCGCACACGGACCCCTCATTTCCTCGCCTGGGGTATATATATATATCAGAACCGATAAATCTCATGGTGGCTGCTGAAATATCATATCAAGGGAAACCCAGTTTTTTCAAATAATGCATAATTTCGTGAAACTACCACGGTCCCCAAATCCAGAAAACATCATGAAAAATCCATATCTCAATGCGAGAATCCATGAATAAAATATACGCAACATGAAATTGAAATGCGAGCGTATAAAAGAAAGCCGCTACTTAACTGCAACCAGTTAAAATATAAATTATGCGGTTCATAATTTCTCCAATTATAAATGACATCAAGTAAAGGTAAACATGTAGTTATAACTGATATATGTGTAAATATAAAGGTATAGTAAGATATAGACATCTACCTATCAGTAATGATGTATGCAAGATATACATGTAGCTATGTCATTATGTGTATGTACCTATCTCTAATGGTACAATACTCTATGGGTATACAGATAACTATATATATCATATGCGATCAGAATTATGAATCAATGTCACAATGTCCCTAACCAAACAATATCATATCTATAAGTGGGTTGTGTGTGACATGTCAGTTATTGACGGTGTGTGTGGCATACAATCAGTGTTCGTGCAACATGAGCCGTCAATAATAGTGCGGTGTCCTAACAATACTAGTCCAAGCACAACAATTAACTAAGCAGTAGGGTAAATGCGCAATTCTAAATATGACATAGAATATGCAACAAAATTAATATCTCTAGCCCAGATGCATAACGCCATGCGGGCGATTCCCCTGTAGATGTTAAATCTACTCACCAACGCTCCTGGCTAAGTGAAGCCAACCACTTGTTTTCCCCTTGCAGCAGTTTCCGAAGTCCCCTCCTGCGAACCTACAACATTAAAACAATAAAACAAGTATATATTAATAATAGACCCAAAACATGCACAAACTACATTTAACCGACGCAACAACACAAAACATACTCTCAAGTGTTCGTATTGTGGCTAACGTGCGTAGCGACACGACGAAAACAACCTAAGAGCAAAATCACACAAAGTGCACGATCCGTGTCGTATAACGTATCACGCGGACACAAAACACTATGTTATAGGAAAATGATCCCAGATTTTGCATACTGTAAATACTAAAAAAGCAAATAGTACCAAACACCCATAAACCACAGCAGACAACTACCCATAAAAACCAAACCCCAACACCTCCCTAAATAGCCGGCGTCGCCGGAAATTGTCAAAGTGTCGTCGGCCGAGGCCGGTGGGTTGGTGCTCGGGTCTTAGGTGGAACTCCAGGGTCACTAGTGATGGACATCACTACAATTTTGTTTGATTTTTCTGTAAAAATACAGGTCAGAGCAGTTCACAGAGGTTCTAAAAAGACACTAAAAACATGATATTTCACAAATCGATACTTTAAGTGTTCTAAACCATAACCAACGAGCTATACAACATAAAAACTCCTAATTAACAGTGTAGGGCTTATACCAATCAATACTTGCTCCAAAGATCCAAGCTTTCCTAGCTCCAAGTGATCAAGAAGCAAAAATTAAGACTTGGGGTATTTTTGTGATTTATTTAGGAATTTTGAAGATTTATTGAGCTAGGAATTGTTGAAATTGATGAAAGAAAGATCAAGGGCAGAAGGGATGAAGAAGAACTCGGCCAAGTGAGGAGGTGAGGGAATTGGGTAGAGTTTCCTAGCAATTCCTTGCATTAAATGCACATAAATGTACATGCATGCACATGTCACCTCATTCCAAATCATTTCTTTTATTTTAAAACATTAAACCATAGCACAAAACAAATATCTAGATATAATAAGAAAGGTTTTGTTTTACCCAACTTGATTTACTTGAAAAGATTCCAATTCTGGAGAAATTTCCCAAAATGTAAATACCACATTAAAATAATATTTAAATTGGGGGAAAAAATCAAATTGAACCAAAACGTCCCATATACCCCCAAAGCTTGCGCACTAGCTTTATTTTAGCCAAACTAGGTGCTGAGGAGTCTATATGGACGTTTGATCACAGTCGGGTTAAAACAGAAAATATCGACAATTTTACCCTAAAACGGAAAAAATCGCATAACGATTTTCTAAAACGTTACAGTTAATTTGCTACCCTATTCAGTATATGAACAATTAGGCGTTGGAGAGCTTAAACCCACACATTGTACTCTCCAAATGGCCGACCGATCCATCACCCATCCTATGGGTGAATTAGAGGATGTGTTGATCAAAGTAGGGGACTTCATTTTCCCCGTTGATTTCATTGTTATGGACACACAGCCTGTAGCTAACCCCCGGAGTCAAATTCCGGTGATACTCGGTCGATCATTCTTTGCGACTTCTAATGCGGTGATCAATTGTCGCAACGGTTCGATGAACCTATCTTTTGGAAAAATGACAATTGAACTCAACATTTTTAAGTTAGGGAATCAGCCCTCCGAGCCTAATGCTAGTATACTTGATGTTTTCTCTATCCAAGAGATCATGCAGGAGGACTGTGAGCTCGAAAAATTTCTGTTTGATCACAACAGTTTTGAAGCCAGTAGTGCGTTCCTCCCTGAATCTGACACAGTTTTCGCAACCGATAACGATTACGAGTGTTTCACTTTTTCGGACGATTTTGAAGACTCACTACCCGAGTTTGAGTCTTTTGAATTTGCGGATGAATTAGTTGACCCATCCGACTCGGTTGCTTACACTCACTTCGAACCATTATTGGAATCCTTCGAGTTCGAGATAGTTTCACCAATTTTACCTTCAATTGTTTCGCCTCCAAAACTCGAACTCAAGCTATTGTCGTATGCTTACTTAGGTGAGAATGAGACCCTTCCTGTTATCATATCGGCATCTCTAGCTCTCGAGCAAGAGAAAACCCTTTTAATGGTCTTACAAAATAATCGGCAAGCTTTTGGCTGGACTATGGCGGACATCAAGGGGATTAGTCCCCTCATAGTTGAACATCATATACATATGATAAATGATGCCAAGCCGGTAAAGGATCCACAGAAACACCTCGAGGATTTTGTGGTTAATCAACCTCCACCTATAGAAGTTGAACCACCACATTTTCTTCTAATAAAATACGAGAATGCAAATATTCTACTCAGTTCTGATCATTCACATTCTCGTTTTTATTTCACATCACCTCTTATCTCCTCACATTCACGTTCACACAAACCCTGTCCATACCACCACTTATCTCTTCCCCACTTCTTCTTGGCTCTATATAACATGTTCTTCCACCGACCGCTGTGTTTCACTGATAAATTCTTCGTATGGTTGGTATTGACTTTTGGCCTTTGCAAAGCTTGGTATTGACTTGTAACTTTGTTTAATTCAAGTTTGGGGGAGATTATGTTGGCTCTTAAAAGAAAATGATTTTAGCCAACCATATGATTGGGGGTACGTTTACCACTTGTATATGTATAAAAAAAAATTAAATAAAAATGAAAATAAAAAAAAATTTAAAAAATTGAAGTTGAAAAAAAAATTGTGGTATTTTTGTAAATTTCCAGTTTTCAAAATAAAAATAAAAAATTTTATTTACAAATAATTTCCTCTTTTCAGAGGGGTTTATTTATAAATATCCATCACACTTCCCCTATATATAAACCCCGACCCCTCTCTGTTTGCTTAACCCTAATTTCTCATCTATCTGCAAAACCCTAGCCGCCGCCGCTGTTTTTTGCAGAAGGATCTCGTTGCCGCGCCGCTCTTCCGTCGTCGAAACCGCTTCCGTGCCGCGCTTCCGCCGCGCCTAGGTGTCTTCACCCCCTGATTTTTTCAGGGGAGGTTCGTTCTCTGAAAATCCCTTCTGTTTTTAATTTCTGTAGATCTGCAACTTATCTGATGGCACCCAATATGCAGCTAGTGCGTGACTTTTCACAAATTTTTTCACACGCTGTGTATGGGAGTTACTTTGCGAATGAAATAGCACGTAAGGGCTGGAACTTTTTGATATATAATCACCCAAACGCATACGCCCTTCCGGAATTAGTCACTCGTTTTTACGAGTGGATGGAAAATGGGTGTCTCGCCCAATTTGGCTTTATAAAATTGCAGTGGGGTGATTGGGAGATTATCATTGATAGAGACTTTATACATGAAGTCACTTTAATCCCTAGGATACCAGTTCATGATCAACCACTGCAGTTTGAGGATTACTTGCCCTTAATGGACAATGATTGCTCAAGGGAACCGCGGAAGGGGATCCAAGCGAGAACCCTTTTTGCTAATGTTTTAACAGTGTGCCGGTGGGCACAAAACAATATTTTTGGGAGTTCCCACAACACCACATTTTTCACACCCTCACTGCATATCGTGCACACACTCATGACAAGAAACGCTCGTTTCGACATGTGCACGGTTTTACTGAACTCAATTGGTGCGGGCAAAAGAGCCGCAAACTACCCTTGTCCCATGCTTGTGACACAACTGTGTTGATATTTCCTCCCCGTGGAGGAGTTTGAATTTTACATGCTTGGAGGCATACCCGTCAGGCCTCTCATTGAGGGCGTATCTACGTCCTATACATGCTTGACGGATGTTTGGTCAAGAACTGAACCGACGGAGCACGTGCCCGCAAGAACACCTAGCTCCAGCTCGACCGCGAGCGAAGGAGAACTAACCCCCTTAGAACATGCAAATTTAATGCGAAGAGTTGTCAGGGGCATTGACGAGTTGAGGAGGATAGCTAGGGAGCATGATCGGCGGTTGACTGAAGTAGAGCAGGGGATCCGAACCGTGCTAGGTAGGGAGGAGTGTTCCCGTTCACGCTCAAGGGCGCGGCGTGGGGCCGAGCAGTGAGGACGCTGCTTTTGGTAAATTTAGGGGAGGTGTTGGTTGTAATAGTTATCTTTTGCATTGCATACTTTTTTTTAAAAAATTTGTATATATTTTTCTTTTTCTTTTGCATGTTTAAATTCTGCATTGCATCTTTATAAAAAGTCATAAAAAAATTGAAAATATAAAAAAATATATAGAAAAATATAAAAATCAAACAAAAACTGAAAAAATTGAAAAATTATAAAAATTAAAAAATTCAATTTTGGCCATAATTGACTTGAGTTTAACAAGACGGTTAACTAGTTAGGAAAAACTAGATCCTAGACTTAGTAAATTAAAAACCCTAAAAATAACCTTTCTTAAAATTTAACGGTAGAAAATATATGACTTTGTAGTTTACTTAGAAATAGGCAAATTTTGAGTTCACTTCTTGGGCTAAGTTAAAATAAAGAAAGAGTATTGAAATTTTTATTAAAGTGTAAGTCTGAAAAATAATCCCTAAGCTTAAGTCTAAATTCTGAAAATATATACCCTACAACTTGCACAAACACGAACCTTGAAACTTGGAATAGTAGAGAAGACCTTGAAATGCTCTTGTCTAAAATCCTTAGTATGAAGGAAAATAAATTATAAGTGTGAATAAAGAGATATAAAAAAAAAATGAACACTGGTTTTATAATTACTTAAGGCTGCGTAAAATAAAAAATATATAGCGAGGGTGCTTTATCACCTAGTGCCTTAGACCAACTGGTTTGGGAGTCACTGCTAAAGTCTTAGGTATTACAAGATGAGGAATTACGTCGTAATGCGCAAACACATTTTGTAATCGGTCGTTGGTACCTCAAGAAGTATTAACGGTCGCATGAAGGATGTGCGAGTAATTTCATATAAAAATTCACCAACTAAAAGTATTTTGGACAATGGACAAGAGTATAAGAGCTTGAATTGAATTTCCAAGTGTAGGGGTGATACATACACACACGTAGGGGTATATGATTGGGGTTTAAATAAGAGATAGGAATGAAAATAGGATTTATATTTTTAGTAGAGATGATAAAATATCCTAAGTTGAGATGGAACCTTAGAAGGAAAACTCAAAAGATGCTAAAATCTAAGTAAATTTACAGAACATATACAATCTTAAATTAAATGATAAGGAAGCGTGAAAAATATGGGTTGATAATTTCTGAGTTGAAGATAATAGAATTTCTTGCTAGAAAACCTAATTGGAGAATAAAAGTCAATAGGCCGAATTGATAGGATTTTGTGGGTAGTATCCGCTGAAAACCCTCAGGAGACAACACTCCTCCTACTAGGGACACCTAGAGGTTTAACGGCTTGTTGCACGAGCTCAGTGCAATCGCGTTTCCCTGCGAAAGTGAGGTTAGGCTTTTTCGAGAATAAACTAGTTTTGCTCGAGGACGAGCAAAAGATAAGTTTTGGGGTATTTGTTCATATCTTAATTCTGCATTGTTATATTCCCCATTCTTATTCATTTTACAAATAAATAAGTGCTTTTGATCCATGTCTGCTACATAGTTGCAGGTTACAGGTTCTCGGAACAAAACAATGAAAATGATGAAAAGACGCTACAAAAGTGAGACTACGACCAACAAATAGAGAATTTTTATCACGCCTACAGTTTAAAGAACAAACGAAGATCAATGAACAATTTCACAAAGTACAAAGGCAGAGCAAGATTCAAGACTTCAACACGAAGCAAACGGTAAAAGTCCACCACATTCTACACTGTGGAAATCTGGAAGAAACTAGAAGACATTCTGAAAAACCAAGTAAAGAAAAGTCAAGGAAAAAGCAACATAAAATATGCCTGAGAAAACATAGCCAAGAGCCTCCAAGATGGCCGCGGATCCGCGGCCAAACAAGGCAGTTGGCGGTAGATCTGCGGCCATATAGAACACGTGTCGGTGCCTTTTTGACGGTGGCGGCGGTGCGTTGACCAGGCTTCTCAAGGTAGTTTTATAAATATAGATAGGGATCAGATGTAAACCCTAGGGTTTCTATAATCTATAAATAGAAACCCTACAGCTCTTTTTTGGGGTATGCCTCTTCTTATGCCTCTTTTTAATTCCAAAATTCAGAATTTTTATTCGCTGTAATGTTTGAAGAGTGCATCAAATAAAAAGTAAGTTTTCTTTTCTATGCCTTAGTTTAATTTCTTTTCTGCCCTAGTATAAACTTTATTTATCTGCCCTAGTATAAACTTTATTTATTTGCCGTAGTTTAGATAATTAGTTGTTAAATTAAAAGCAAACAAAAAATGTCTCTTTTTATCAATTCCCTAATGAGTGAGTAGTTCCTCACTTGTTAGGGTTAGGAATGGGAAAGGTTTGACAGAAGAAAATCTCTCACCCCTTTCTTGCCCGTCATACATTTTAATAGGACTCTGTGCATACATACACACACCGCTCACTACGGCACCCTATCCCACGAGGTAGCAGTGATACCATAGTTAAAGACCGGTTGTGTATGTTTTTCATGGAGGTTAGGGTAAGAGTTAAGAAAGGACGGACAAAGACCTAGAGGAAGAAACCTAGTTTCTTCCCGATCGTGCTAATCCCCTTTGTTAATTATTACCATAACACCTAAATAGATCTTAATTAGAGCATATAAAGTGGTGAGAAATATTGAATTTCCAAACATAACCTAAACCTAACCCTAACATGGTTTTAATCCTAATCTAAATCAACTTTAGTTTTTGGTGATAATCAATCCTACCACATTTGGAATTAACTCGTTAGAACAACTAGAAAATACACAAAATCCCTGTGGACCGACCTGTACTCAACCGGCTAGCTACCAAGCGACGCCGTTCTTGATTGCGGTTAATATTCTTTGATTTATCTTTTAAAAGCGCAAGCACGCATAAAATCACCTAACAATCAGGCGACAACATAAATTAGTCTCCGTATACAATCCATGGGCAACCAAAAAAATAAAACAAACACACACGGTATGAAGTGAACATCTGTAGAAGGAGAAAGTGGTTATCGCTATGCGGTAACATAATTAACTGCAGAGGCTTGCGCCTGCAGGGAAGAGCGTCCCCACAATCAAAAAAACCTCGCAAACGAGGAAGAATCACGAAGCCTGCTACAACGGCCGCATCCGTCCAAACCTCCGATGCACGGTGCCATAAATCAACTTGGCATCTTCGGAGAGGTGGACGAATAAAACCAAATAGTATCTGCCCCCCAAAATTCAGGCCCGACGTCCCAACATCCCAGTCGTGTCTTTCGGCGGTAAACAGTGTTTAGGGGAGCTATTCAAACGTTTAACTCGTTATGACACCCTTTTTGATTATGTCAAAAAAGGGGAGAGTAATAGGTCTTATCAATATATTGAAGTTATTCAAACGTTTAACTTTAATATATTGATCTTTTTATCGATTATTGAAGTTATTCAAACGTTTAACTTTCAATATATCGATGTGTTCTATTAATACTTTGACATTATCAAAAAGGGGGAGATTGATGGCTTATGGATTTTCATAATCCTACTATTTAGTTTTGATGATATTACACAATATTAAAAAATTTATACATGTGTTTCATATTGCATATTTCATAACACTGTATATAAGCTTGGTCGTGTTTGAGAAAGATTTCAGGTTATCAAACGACACAAGCCTATGATTGAGGATGGAGGAAATTGAGCTAAAACAGTAAATCTATTGGAAGTTAAAGGATAATGGACTAGAGCTCCTCAAAAATAAAGTTCAAGTTTCAAGAAGCTAAAGAGCCAAAATCCAAGTTCAAAGAATTCAAGAATTCAAGAATTGAAGAAATTGAAGAAATCGAAGAATTCAAGAGTTCGAGCTAAAGGTGCAAAATCTCTAGGAAATCATTGTAAATACTTCATGGCCTATGAGATTATCCAATAAAAGCTCAAGCGCACACACACAAAAT
The DNA here is from genome assembly GCA_030015575.1 of Agapanthus africanus. NCBI lineage: Eukaryota > Viridiplantae > Streptophyta > Magnoliopsida > Asparagales > Amaryllidaceae > Agapanthus > Agapanthus africanus. The sequence continues at coordinate 123,975,069 of JASDDO010000001.1, forward strand.
TTTGCATAAAACAGGTGGTTTATACCTTACATGGTTTCATCGTTCAAAACATTTGTTGTTTCAAAAGGCAAGTTTTCTAGGTTTTTACACTTCAGACGTCTGCCCGTTATGCTTCAGACGTCTGGTCTCCGTAGCCTTTGAAATATCAGAAAGTGTGTAGGTTTCCAGACGTCTGAAGGTTATTTTTAGCAGATGTCTGAAGGTATTTTAATACTGTATGTTTTTTAACGTCAGACATCTGCCATTTGAAGTTCAGACGTTTAGGGTGTGCTTTGTCTTTTGGAGACCCCTTTCTTGACGTATGAAGGTAATCTATGACAGACGTTTGAAAGTCTTTTAATACCGCATGTTTGAACGTCAGACGTCTAACTATTGAACTTCAGATGTCTCGGGTACGCTCTGTCCTTGGGAGGCCCCTTGTCAGATGTTTGCAGTTGATCGTGGCAGACATCTGAAGCTCTATTTTTGACAAAAAGATTTCTTATTCAGACGTCAACCTATTTACTCTTCAGACGTTTCCCTCTCAAAACTTTTCCAGAAAAGTTACAGTTACTGTGCATTAAATGTTCCAACGGATCTAGTTTTTAAGGGAGCAGACGTATGGCTCGATGACCTTCAGACGTCTGCCCCTTCTGTCAAAACTACATTTAATTCTTTTTTCCTTGGTTTTTGTGTGGGGTTATAAAAGGGTGTTTTGGTGAGAATTTATGAGCATCTATTAACTTAGCATTTCATTGAAGTTTATCATTTTCCTCACCAAACAAAATACACAAATCTTAAGCTCTTAATTTGCAAATCTTATACTCATTGAAGTATATCTAAAGTATTAATTGTAAAACTCTTGAGAGAGTAAATTGGATTGTGATTTTCCTTCTTTTTCTTTTGTGTGAGGTCTCTTTAGTGTGAAAGAGCCTTTGTAAGGATGAAGAATTTGTTGAGAAGCATGTCACTCATGTGTCGAGTGACGTGGTGTAAGGAGTTGCAAGTGTGAAACGTGCTTGTCTCATCGGAGATGTGAATAAGTCGAATGGAATCGTACGCCTAAAGAAAGTGAATCAGGGGATCTCCTGAATCACTCTAAAACCCTTGTGTTTGTTATTACTTCTCTATCTCTCTCATTATATTACTTGCTCTTTAAGTGTTTATTTATTTGATTGCAATTAGTTTTTAATTTGTAGGTATTGTTGGCTTAATTCTATTCACTCTCTCTAGGGGAGGGCGGATGCGGGTAGTGGAGGGGTGAGGGGAAGTGGCTAAGGAGGCGACGGGAGAGTGGAGCTCCGGGAGAGGGAGAGGGCTGAGGAAGCAAGAGAGGGTGGAGGCGATTAGAAGATTAAGTTTTTTTTAATTTGGGTGAGAAATGAGGGAAGTGATCGACCCAGCCCTTTTTTTATTTATTGGGTTATTCCGTCGGGTATTATCCGTCAGAATAACCCAATAAAATAATTAAATTATTTTTTGTTTAATTTGGGTTTGTTTCTTCGGCTTGTTGATTTATTCTGTGGCTTAGACCCAACGGAATAACTCATCCGACGAAATAAGACTATATTTCTTATAGTGTAAGCTTTCGCTCTAAAATCTTCGATTTTTAGACGTTTTGATGATGAAAGCCGATCCAAGTCCTTCATCGGGGATGCTTGCATGGGGTGAAAGCCCATGGCTTTCACCGAACTCTTCTTCTCTCTTGTTCTTTTGATTTGATGGAGAAAGGAGCTCCCTTTTTATGGGTTTTCTTAAGAAAGAAGATGAAGTGAAGTATGAGAGAGAAAATCATCTCAAAAGAGGTGGAGGTTCAAAATTGTAACGACTCTGAATTGTCTATACAAAATTTTCTTTTTAAAGTACAGAAAGGAGTTTCTTAGCCTGAGTACAAGTTATAAATTAAATTTGTTTAAGACCAGTAAGAAACAACTTGTAGCTCACTGGTAAAGCATTGCACTGCTGTGACGTAGCCCCTATGTTCGAATCCCCTCAGACACATTATTTTTACTGATTTTTCTTTTAAACTTTTTAAAAGCCCAAAATTTTACACGTGCAATACATGTAAAATGAAAAGTCTGAGAAAAATAAACATGTGCTGAATGTTATATGAACCGACCTAGACACGTGGTGATCATCAGATGGCCCAACTCAAAAATTTGGCCGGCGAGATCGGGGAATAGACCGGCGTCGACGGGTCCCCCATGGGGAAAAGTCCCCAAACTCTGCACACTAGTCGTTTGGCCTACCCCCACTACTTCAGTACTGTTTGATTTCTCTGTAAATTAACATAGAACTTAAATTCACTCATAAATTATATTTTTAAAACATTTTAATTCTCTCTTCAATTCTAAAAACCCTAATTCCATCCTATAAATACTACATCATACCCTAGCCCTCCCCATTCTGAAATCTATTGTTAAAATTCTCAAAAATTTTCCAAGCCAAAAAAGGTTACAAGTGGAGTTAGCACTAGATCAAATTCAGGCGACCATTCCGGCGACCCCGCGAAGCCACCAAACTTTCCCTCAACCTCCCTTCTCTTCTCTAAGATAGTAAGTTCCCTCTCTTCTCTTCTTTTCACATCTCAAAACTTTTTTTCAATGATGTCGGTAATTGGAGTTATATCGATATTCATTTTTAAAACTTTTTAAAATAACAACTTTTCTTAAGAACTAATTATCTAAATTATTATACTTTGTTTGTTAAACATTAAACAATACTTATAAATAAGTTTCATTTCAAAACTCCATATAAAACAACTTTTATCACACTTTTACGCTTAAATACCATAAAGTTACATATGACATCTTTTATCATTTTTGCATGTATTACCTTTAGAAAATTCTGACGTGATAATGACCTACCTTTCACAATACGCATCATGACATAGCATGATTAGCTTTTAACAATATATATTGTAACAACCTTAAACTTTCTGTATAATTTTTTCAAATGTACAGAAAATGGTACTTTTGCCTGAGCACAAGCTATAAGTATTTGATTTGCTTTTTAATAGCAAGAATGAGCTTGTAGCTCATTGGTAAGACCCTGCACTGCTGAACCAAAGCATCAGAGTTCAAATCCAATTAGCCACATTATTTTTAATTAGTTTTCTTTTTAAATTTTTAGAAGCCCAAGAGCCTATACGTGCATAACTTGTAAAAACCAAAAGTCACATGTAAAACAAACTGACCCAGGAGAACAACCAAGAGACACTGAACACATGGCAGCCAAACTCGGGCCGATTCACCTCAAAATCAGAGTTGGTCTTCTGGAGTTCTGTGCCTTTTGGTATTCTTGAAACCCCTGTACACTTTAAATCCCCTGCACATTAATAGAACCTAATAAAATCAATTTAAACTATTTTAATGCAATCTTTTAATTCATTTTTCCATAAAACCCTAACCCTAGAATTTCCCTATAAATACCACACCTAAACGCACCTCCTCACTCATAAATTCTGTCTAAACTCTCAAGAAAACTCTCTAGAATTTTTGTGAACAAGTGGAGTTAGTAAAGGGCGAAAATCCGGCGATCTTCCGACGACGACCCTAGGAGCTCTCGGCGACGAAACGACGCACATGAACCTACTTCCACTCCCCCTTCCTCTTTTCTAAGCTCAAATCCAGTAAGTCCCTACTCCCTCTCCTCATTTCTATTCTTAATACAAGTATTTCTAAAACCCGAAGAAAATGGAGTTAATCGGACTTTCCGATTCGGTTCTTCTTAAAAATTCCACCTTTTCTAAAAATACAAACATACCAAACCATCACATATTGACTATTAAACATTAAAAAAACATCATGAACAAGTTTCATAGAAAAATATTTTATATTGTAATTTTTATCGTACTTTTTCAGTAAAATACCATATAGTTTAGTTTTTGACATTAAACATCATATTTCTTGCTATACATTTAGATAGATCACGAGGTAATGGCCTACCTCTTCACAACACTCATATGCAATATAGCACGATACCTTTCGGGAACATAGAATACGGGAATACGAATTTACAATTAAATATCTTTAACTTATAAAAACTATTTTCTGCAAGATCACGTATTGTTAAACAAATCTTTGCAAAGCACCGCTACAACACATTTAGGGAACCCGTTCGGGATGGTGCGCATTATCGGACATCCTCGGGCTTAGTAGTGCGAGATGCAGACCTCCGCAAGGAGCATTCGGTCTCGAAAGATTTAAAATACAATTTCTTTAGAAAATGTGATTTCTATTATAAATAAAACTTATATTTTTAATAAATAAATATATATGTAATTAATATCAAAAAATCTATTTTTAGTATTTATAATATTCTACACTTCCAAATTTCAAGAAAAGAATCACATTACATGAAAATACCATGCAATTCCATACAAGTTCAATACTTTATAATTAAATATCATATATTATGAAATCTAGTTTTTATTCACTAGAAATGTCGCATATATAAAATCTACATATATGAAAACTCTAAAGACGATAATTAAATACTTGAGGTGTATTTTGAAAATTATACAAATTATTTTTACATAAAACCCCCTCAAGTTATATAAATTACAATAAGGACCCTAGTAAACATAGGTTTAAGTGGGACCAATCTCTTGAGCCTCAGGGAGCCGGAGAAGTGGGTGCTTGCCTATTTAAGGTAGAAAACTTAACCAACGGTGTTATCAACACGGTAATCGTCTTTAAAAAAGACACAAATCCCGCCGTCCATATGCAGCGGTTACCGAGAACATCAAAACCTAATTCAGGACTTTAATTGCTTTTCTAATTGTTCTGACTCAGACTGGGTCTCATTATAATAATCTAACTTGAATATGATTCAAGTACAAACTACAATTTAATATGAATCTATGAATCCATATAATCAACATGTTCAATCTATTCAATCTGTATTGACTGAATCGAACCATGGATATACTTTCCATCTACATGATTCTCCAGTTACATCTATTTACTGATATCATGGTTTAGGCAAGTCTTCCATTAACAATACAAGTATTCCATTTACATTTACAAAATAGTACAAACAACACATTTACAATTCAAACAATACAAACAATACAATCAAGACATCGCTGGGTTTATAAGGGGTAGATTGGTACGGAAGGTGTTAGAAGTGGCACGAGAATGCAAGATTAAGACACCTAACCTGAATTCAATCGCCGTTGTTCCGGATTTTCTAACGGAGCCTTGTACTCTATATACCGTAGTCTCTGGTCTAGTGAGACTCCTCTCGTATACACTGGCATTCTTCTATACCAAGCTACAAAAAACAGCGTTAACAATATAATACAACTTTAAAAATATACTCTCTCTGTCTATTCTATTTCTCCCTCATCTTTGGGACTTACCGAGCGATTGTTCGCTGACGACATTCCTTCTCTTTCTTCTTTGGAATGTTGTCAGGTGATCCGGATTCACTGGAGATCGAGCCCACCACCGAAGACTTGGACCAGCTAGATTACGACGCAGAGGTTTAGATTCATTGTACACATTTCATTTCAGTACTTTTCATTTCTGTTATGCCACTGTTTAGGCATCGCTTTATCCCATGTATTTACTTTTCCATGTATTGTAAAAAGAATGTGAATAAATAAAGTTGATGTTCAATTATACCTATTGTCTTTGTTTCTTGTGCATTTTTCTTTATATTGCTTAGATAAGCTTAGCGTATTTACTTCAGAGTAAATACGTAGAGGCCAGTCGCGTCCTCTGCCCGTATACTGGGAAGCGGGGCGTGACAGGTTTTGTTGGTGGCCCATGCAAGTCAGAGCTGTATGGAACCCTACCATGCAGTTCAGTTCTGCGTGAACAGCCCAAACCAATATAACACAAAAACCAGCAACTAAAAACATTCTTTATAATTCACATTCCTTGAATCTTACAATTTCATATACTTTGAATCTGTCCTAACCTAAATTTTTCATTCAAGGTTATGGATTCCCCGAACAACACCAGCACCAACTTCAACAACACTCCACATCCACTACCGATTACACCTGTCGTAGCTGCTCCGATCAACGAGCAGACGGTTCTGATTGAGGCGATCCGCAACCTCCTAGAAGGTCAGCAGCAGCAGACTGCTCTTTTAATGAACTGTCCCGAGGAAGAAACACCTGGGGTGAAGCAATTCAAGGCTTTGCACCCCAAACAATTTTCAGGAAAGGAGAGCCCTCTAGAAGCTGAGGAATGGGCTCAGAGCATTGAAGATGATCTGGCAGTGGCACAAGTGCCAGAGGTAGCTTGGGTTCGCGGTGCGAAACTGCAGCTCACGGACAATGTACGAAATTGGTGGAAGGCGGAAGAAAGCCGTCTTGATCAACCCATCGAATGGAAGACTTTCCGAGACATGTTCGACGCAAAGTACTTCTCTGAGACTGCTAAGTTCGACATAGAACAACAGTTCATCCATCTGCAACAAGGTTCAATGTGGACTAAATCTGTAGATGAGTATGATACTGAGTTTGCTATGCTTAGTCGGTTTGCAGCCCATCTCATACTGACTACTGAGATCAGAGCTAGAAGATTTCAGCAAGGGTTGGACCCGAAAATCCAAGCTGCTCTAGCTATAGGAGATTTCCCAACCCATGGTTTTGAAGGCTGCCTGAAGATACGAGGCAGTAGTAAAGAGAAAGGGCAGACCTCAATCTTCCGGAGTGAAGTGCCCTGCCAATCAGATGGCAAGAGGAGCCTCTTCCAGGCCTTTTTTCGAACCCAGGAGATCGGAAGAAATCAATAACCAGTCGAGTCCAGACTTCTGCTTCTACTGCAGGAGAAAGGGACACTTGTGGAAGGACTGTAGGCGTGCAAAAGGCTTGTGTCTAATTTATGGCGCATCCAATCACGGAATTGGAAACTGTCCTTATAGAAGCAACCCAGATCACAAACCCACCAACTACCCGCAGCGGCCAGCTATTCAGGCTCATGCGCCTCGTCTTGCACTTCCAGCTCCACCACCTGCACAGCCTACTCGCCAATTCCAACAGGCAATGAGGGATATGCCTCGAGGGCAGAGAAACATGCCCCAAGGACATAATGTGCCTCCAGCTAGGAGGAATGTACTACGGTGTCAGACTTTCACATTAGCAACCGTAGAAGCCGAGACTGTAGGTCAAAATAACACTGGTAAATCTCTTTCACATTTTTTGAAACTCTTGTATCACTTTGTTATTTTTCATACACTATCAGTACTTCAGTCACCAAACTTTCCTTGAATCTGTTACACTTTTCTTTTACAAATTTCGAGGACGAAATTTTTATAAGGAGGGTGGAATGTAACAACCCTAAACTTTCTGTACAATTTTTTCAAATATACAGAAAGGTGTACTTTTGCCTGAGCACAAGGTATAAGTATTTGATTTGCTTTTTAATAGCAAGAAGGAGCTTGTAGCTCATTGGTAAGACCTTGCACTGCTGAACCAAAGCACCAGAGTTCAAATCCCATTAGCCACATTATTTTTAATTAGTTTTCTTATTAAATTTTTAGAAGCCCAAAAGCCTACACAGGCATAACTCGTAAAAACCAAAAGTCACATGTAAAACAAACTGACCCAGGAGAACAACCAAGAGACACTGAACACATGGCAGCCGAACTCGGACCGATTCACCTCAAAATCGGAGTTGGTCTTCTGGAGTTCTGTGCCTTTTGGTATTCTTGAAACCCCTGTACACTTTAAATCCCCTGCACATTAACAGAACCTAACAAAATCAATTTAAACCATTTTAATGCAATCTTTTAATTTATTTTTCTATCAAACCCTAACCCTAGAATTTCCCTATAAATACCACACCTAAACACACACCCCTCACTCACAAATTCTGTCCAAACTCTCAAGAAAACTCTCTTGAATTTTTGTGTACAAGTGGAGTTAGCAAAGGGAGAAAATCCGGCGATCTTCCGACGACGACTCTAGAAGCTCTCGGCGACGAAATGACGCACCGGAACCTACTTCCACTCCCCCTTCCTCTTTTCTAAGCTCAAATCCAGTAATTCCCTCCTCCCTCTCCTCTTTTCTATTCTTAAAACAAGTATTTCTAAAACCCAACGGAAGTGGAGTTAATCCGACTTTCCGATTCGGTTCTTCTTAAAAATTCCATCTTTTCTTAAATACAAACATACTCACATCTTGACTATTAAACATTAACAAAATATCATGAACAAGTTTCATAGAAAAATATTTCATATTGTAATTTTTATCGTACCTTTCAGTAAAATACCATATAGTTTAGTTTTTGACATTAAACATCATATTTCTTGCTATACCTTTAGATAGATCACGAGGTAATGACCCATCTCTTCACAACACTCATATGCAATATAGCACGATACCTTTCGGGAACATAGAATACGGGAATACGAATTTACAATTAAATACCTTTAACTTATAAAAACCATTTTCTACAAGATTACGTATTTTTAAACAAATCTTTGCAAAGCGCCGCTACAACCCATTTGGGGAACCCGTTCGGGATGGTGCGGATTATCGCACATTCTCGGGCTTAGTAGTGTGAGATGCAGATCTCCGCAAGGAGCATTCGGTCTCGAAAGATTTAAAATACAATTTCTTTAGAAAATATGATTTCTATTATAAATAAAACTTATATTTTTAATAAATAAATATATATGTAATTAATATCAAAATATCTATTTTTAGTATTTATAATATTCCACACGTCCAAATTTCAAGAAAAGAATCACTTTACATGAAAATACCATGCAATTCCATACAAGTTCAATACTTTACAATTAAATATCATATATTATGAAATTAGGTTTTATTCACTAGAAATGTCACATATATAAAATCTACATCTATGAAAACTCTAAAGACGATAATTAAATACTTGAGATATATTTTGAAAATTATACAAATTATTTTTACATAAAACCCCCTCAAGTTATATAAATTACAATAAGGATCCTAGTAAACATAGGTTTAAGTGGGACCAATCTCTTGAGCCTCAGGGAGCCGGAGAAGTGGGTGCTTACCTATTTAAGGTAGACAACTTAACCAACAGTGTTATCAATACGGTAATCGTCTTTGAAAAAGACACAAATTCTGTCGTCCATGTGCAGCGGTTACCGATAACACCAAAACCTAATTCAGGACTTCAATTGCTTTTCTAATTGTTCTGACTCAGACCGAATCTCATTATAATAATCCGACTTGAATATGATTCAAGTACAAACTACAATTCAATATGAATCCATGAATCCATATAATCAACATGTTCAATCTATTCAATCTGTATTGACTGAACCGAACCATGGATATACTTTCTATCTACATGATTCTCCAGTTACATCCATTTACTGATATCATGGTTTTGGCAAGTCTTCCTTTACAATACAAGTATTCCATTTACATTTACAAAATAGTACAAACAACACATTTACAATTCAAACAATACAAACAATACAATCAAGATATCGCGGGGTTTATAAGGGGTAGATTGGTACGGAAGGTATTAGAAGTGACACGAGACTGCAAGATTAAGACACATAACCTGAATTCAATCGCCGTTGTTCCGGTTTTCTAACGGAGCCTTAGACTCTATATACCGCAGTCTCTGGTCTAGTGAGACTCCTCTCGTATAAACTGGCATCTTTCTGTACCAAGCTACAAACAACAGCGTTAACAATATAATACAACTTTAAAAATATACTCTCTCTGTCAAATCTATTTCTCTCTCATCTTTGGGACTTACCGAGCGATTATTCGCTGACGACATTCCTTCTCTTTTTTCTTTGGAATGTTGTCAAGTGATCCGGATTCATTGGAGATCGAGCCTACCTTGGACCAGCTGGATTACGATCCAGAGCTTTAGATTCATTGTACACATGTCATTTCAGTACTTTTCATTTCTGTTATACCACTGTTTAGGCATCGCTTTATCCCATGTATTTACTTTTCTATGTATTGTAAAAAGAATGTGAATAAATAAAGTTGCTGTTCAATTATACCTATTGTCTTTGTCTCTTGTGCATTTTTATTTATATTGCTCAGATACGCTTAGCGTATTTACTTCAGAGTAAATACGTAGCGGCCAGTCGCGTCCTCTGCCCATATACTGGGAAGCGGGGCGTGACATATATATTTTGGGACAAATACGACTTTTACATTAAAATACCATAAACTATCAAAACCCGTATTCTTTAAACTGTGTTATTTACATTCTTTGCAATTATATCTGTACAACCCATTTTGGGAAACCTGATCGGGAAGGTGCGGGTTATCGCACATTCTCGAGACTAGTGGAGCGAGATGCAGACCTCCTCACGGAGCATACGATCTCGATGGAATTTTTAATACAATTTTTAAGAAAAATGTGATTTCTATTTAATAAATAAATTTTATTTTTTATAATTATATATATATATATCTATATATATTATCAAACCATCTTTTTTTAAATATATAATCAATTCTATGTGTTTCTAAACAAAAGAAAAGAATTATATTTCCATGAAAATATCATCATGAATCCATACAAGTCAAATTTACACAAAAATGCCATGAACTATTCAGCTATGTATTTATTCACTAGAATACCTCACTTTTAAAAATTACATCCATGAAAATCCTAAATACGATAAATAAATACTTGAGGTTTATTTTGAAAGTATACTAAAACTATTTTTCATAAAACCCCCCGAGTTATATAAAATTATATTTAAGGACTTTAGTAAATATGGGTTTAAGCGGGATCAATTCTCTTGAGCCCCAGGGAGCCGGAAAAAGTGAGTGCTTGCCTATTTAAGATAGAAAACTTAACGGTGTTATCAATGGTAATTGTCTTGGAAAGAAATATAATCCCGCTATCGATGTACAGCAGTTATCGATAACTCCGAAACCTAATTCATGATCTAAATCAGTTTAAAGTGTCTGACTCAAGTCTGAGTCTTACTCATGTCTAAATCCAAACTCAACCTGAATCTAAAACCAAACATGAACTTGAATCCAAACTCAAGTCAGAATCCAATTCAAACATGAACCCAAAGTTTAGCATGCATACTTGAAACTGAACCTGAATACCAGAACAATATCAACATGCAAACATGACTCGACTTGACTCGAACCATGAATACAACTTGACATGAATACTCGACATGAATACTCGATATCGACATGAACTCTATCTGGCCACTTGATGTATTCATGGATTCGAGCAAGGCCTATAAATTTAACTGTAACTTAGTATACGGGGTGCTGGGATAGTTTATGCATGAATCCAACGAAATCTCAGGAGTTCCACTAGATCATGAATACATGTCTACTAACACAAGCAAGCTATCATGAGGGCCCATGTTTCCTTGCTCCTGGATTACAGCCTGTTGAGTTTGGAATACTTCAATACTAGGTTGAAGTCCCGTTACTAACACTTGATTCGGGCCCATGTTTCCTTACTCCTGAATTATAGCCTGTTGAGTTTGGAATACTTCAATACTAAGTTGAAGTCCCGTTACTAACATTTAATTCGGGCCCGTGGTTCCTTACCCCTGAATTACAGCTTGTTGGGTTCAAGAACACTCTTGAGATTGGTTGACATTCACCCTTGAATTTACGATAAATAAGTATACCCAAGTAGAGACCTGTTAAGACACTTACCTTGACTGCATGTTCACCATACTTACACTATACGGCCATGTTACTTTTATATTGCTATGCTCATGCTATCATACTTATCTACTTATCATTCATTACCATACTTGTTCACCTATATTATGATACAACTGCATGCTACATAAACTCGCCATGAAACGACATGCTGACACATCATAATCCATAATCCATTGTTCATGATATACATTTTTCTTATCATTACAATTTATATTTCACTTCATTCCTTAGGACTTATCGAGCGAAAGTTCGCTAACGGGCATTCCACCCTTCTCTATTTTCTTGGAGTGTTCGTCGGATACTGTGGAGACTGAAGAGGTAGACATCTCAGAGGAAGAGCACCATCAGACCGAGACCCAGGCCTAGACCAGTTACCTTTCCTCTGTTTATATACGCCGCCTGTTGAGGCGTTTCAATCCTTGTATTTTCTTTCAGTTAAAAATCATGTATTGTAAATGAATCAAATTGAATGTAAATAAAGTCGTTGAAGTTTTAATCTCATATTTATTATCTTGTCATTTTATATTGTTTATTTTACGCTTAGCGTATTTATTCCGGAAAATGACCTTCTCAAAATAAATTCATCGCGGGTCTCGTCACGTACCTGCTTCCGTCTACTGGGATGCGGGGCGTGACAAAAATCTTGGAGAATGAGAAGAGAATAGAAGTTGCTATCATTTCCTTATATAGTTGGCTTTTATAGCCTTACATATTTGCATCTTAGCTCTTGAGCTTTACAATTTTGGTTTTTTGCCCATTCTTTTACATTTATTCCTAGTTATTTGCATATTAAACTTATTTATCACATTTTCCTTTTCTTTTCTTGGCATGTGACCGGCCATCTGCTTGAGCTTGGACTGGTTTGAGTTTGGCTTGACTTGGGCTCGGGCCTACTTGCTTGGGATTGGACCCAGGTTGGTGGGCTTGGGGCCACCTGTTCGGGCTTTGACTTTGACTATTTTTTTAGTTTGGCAGTGGGGTATAATTTTTTATCCCAACAAACACACACCGCTATATCCCCGTAACCTATATTTTGAGATTTTGCTGTGTCGTCATATTGCATCGTGTCGTATCCGTGTCTCCGTATTCGTGTCCATACAATCTTATGAATTGTCTTAATTTTTTTAGGACGACAATGAAGTATGAAGTAAAGAACTAGAAAATTTTATTAATAATAAGGCTTAATTCCAGAAGACTGCCAAATGCGTTGCCTCAGTTACGAGAAAATACCAAATTCTTTCACAATTATGAGAAACTACCATGGTTAAAAAATTTATAAGTTTTTTGGTAGTTTCTTACAATTTATTACTGATGTGGCATCTTATTTATATTAGTTTTTCATAGTTTTTGAAAGCTTTGTGACAGTTTCATCTAGTTTTTAAAAGTTCTGGGGTAGTTTCTTGTGTATTTAACAAGAATTTGCAGTTTCTCGTAATTAGGCCAAAGTATTTGACAGTTTTTTGGAATTAAGCCTAATAATAATGTTGTCATACTCATACACGTATGGATCGTACAAAGGAGAAATACGATATTTGTAAAGAGCAAAAGTGAATTGGTCAAATCTTAGCACGCTAAATGGAAAAGGGATCCCATTAAAAAAGCAGACAAGTAAGTTCCAATTTTTTTGTTTACTTCAACCACTCTATTATCATATAAACTAGCCTTATTTAGCTGTATACGTGGTGGTGTTTGATGATCTTTCTATCTTGAGAGATATAGAGGTTCCAACTATATTCATAACAAACTAACTATCTAACCTAATCAAACATATCCTGTCAATTGCTTAAAAATATAATAGATAAACATATAAATTTGGTATTTCATGCCCCCGCCTTACACAATCTCCCTTTCTAAAAATGAACTTGTTCTCCATGTCATACTCAAGAACATCATAAGAAAGGATATAATTTTTGTAAATTATTAACAATTTTTAGTGAATATAGGACAGATACTTAAATTAGATTTTTCCTTCAAAAACACCTTATAAGGTGCGAACATTTGGGACCCATCCCTTCCCTAACCAAACAGTGCTGAACCTTTGATCTCAGAAATGACGCAATTTTTGGGCAGCTATAGACGGTTTATGGGTTCCATTCCGTCTCAAATATACTTTTCTGAATGATCTCATGGTCATATAGGTGATTCTATCTTCTGAATCATAAAAATAAAATAAAATTGAGCAACACGGCGAGAGCATTGCAAATTGTCTTAACCCAATTAAGATGATCTATAATATGCACTCGCTATATGTAGATTAGTTGATTTCAAACTGCCCCCATATTCTTCTATGGAAGTTGCTTGTTTTGAGGACGCCTGTGATTCATTAATGACTTCACAATGAATATTGGAGGGATAATTTACGCAACTATAAAAAAAATATCTTAAAAGGTGTGAAGTTTCTGTGAACATTTGGGACATACTTTATTAAATTAACAGTGTTGTGTTGGAAAACTCATGTCCCCTTGTGTTCGTTGCATCTCTTAAGCTTGTGGTCTCCTTTTTCCATAGAATATCTGATACTTTTATGCACCAGAGTGAGAAAATATCTGAAAGTCTCTTTTGGATTATACTAAAGAGTACAGGATAGAGATAGTTCAATTCCAAATAGTTGGGCTATCTAGAGCAAGCACATCGATCTCATAATTAATTGTGATGAACTAAACCGAAGTAATTAGGATGCAAGCTGGCAACAGTTGATGAACTTGATATACAAGGGGGTGTAAGATGAGCTATCTAATTCAATAAAAGTCGTATTCTAGTCCTGCTACTTGTGATCATTCATGTTCCCACCATGCATATAACTTCCAATGCTTTTCCACTGGAAATAAAGACAAAGCAGCAAAAATTTGAAGCTCTAAAAGATAAGAGAGAATATCCTTTGCAGGTTTCAAGAGGGCGGTATTTCCTGTGTTTGAATTTGTCGGGTCATCGATGCAAACAGAATCGAATACCATCACTGAATTCAAGTGGAAAAATAGAATAGACAAGGACAATGACTTGTGTACATGAACGCTAGATTGGCTTGAACCTGTTGGTTTCATCATTTGGTCCGAAAAGACAAAGTTTTGGCCAAGTAGACTGCGGGACCGCTCTCACAAGATGGCAACATGATAGCAGGAGAGCTAAATGATTCTGCTTGTTCATTAGCAGCTGCATGCCAGACTACTCTCGCATATTCCCTTAATTTGGGCTTGAGACATGGAACTGGCTACAAGTAACCATGATACATGCACTTTGATTGTTATTTCCTTAGTGAGAGCATGCTTAATTATGAAGCAGCAGTGCAAGGTTATGAATATTATAGGTCTGTTAGAATACAATAGAACTTATAAAGTTTGGGCACCGGCATAGACTCTAAGAAGAATCATGTTGCATCAATACAATTATTCTGATGTTGGAATTGTCTCAAAGAGTTCACAGTTCTAAAATGCAACCAATGAAAGCGCGATGAGACCAAACCTTACTATTCGATGGAAGGAGATTCGCCCCCGCATGGTTCACATGTTATACCTAGAATAAACATCACAATTCATTTTAACTGACATCATGGTAGAGTTTTAATTTTATAAAACCTTTTGACCTTCTAAAAATCAATAAATTTGATAAATTCATGGAAATGAAACGACGATAAACTTCGGGCAAGATCAGGTGTGGGTAAGGGATCTTCTCTGGAACCCCAACATATACTTCATGTATGGGACCAGGCTAGATGCTTTGCAAGTTGCAAAGCCATATTGGTAGGGTTTTATTGCTGCTTTTCGGCTTTAGCATGCGAATTTTCGACATTCCTTTTCATTCCTCATCAAACGGATTGATTTCAAGGATCTTAATTAGAAGCAGTCAAGATTTTTCAACCTCTACTCATTCAATTATGGACTAAAACAGTAAGGAGGCAGCACACCTGTGGGAGCCATGGAAAAATCGTGCGCTGTCCTCCCCATCCTGTCTATAAAATAGGAGCCCCTCTCTCCATACTCTTCACCAAACAAATCTACTCACTTCATCCTATACCTATTCTTTTCTCTTCTTAGAGTTTATCGAACAAATCAATATGGATAGCCATAGTACCAATGCTTTTTCTTCTTTGCTTCCAATTGCAGCTACACTAGTGCTTGCTCTGCTGTTGAGCATCCACCTGAAACCATGCAATGGAGCCAGACTATTCCTTGCACAAGAACCAGCAAGCACTCAATTCATAAGAACCTCATGCAGCAAAACAACATACCCGACCCTCTGCTTCAACTCGCTCTCATCCTACGCCAGCACCATCCAATCCAGCCCCATGCAACTCGCTCACAGCGCTCTGTCAGTAAGCATGCGCGCCGCAACGTCCACGTCAGCAGCCATGACGACCATGTCAAAGGGCGGCGGAATGAGCCATCGAGTTGCAGGTGCCATGAGGGACTGCATGGACACTGTAGGAGGCTCTCTCGACGAGCTCAAACAAGCCATGGCAGAGATGGGGCATCTCGGAGGGGGGAATGATTTGGGGTTTCAACTCAATAGCATTCAGACTTGGGTCAGCGCAGCGCTGACCGATGATGATACTTGTATGGATGGTTTTGCAAGTCACGCAATGGACGGAAATGTTAAGACTGCTGTCAGGGGCCATGTGTTGAATGTGGCGCACTTGACTAGCAATGCACTGGCTTTCATCAATGCCCTTGCTGCTGCTTTCCATTCCACAACCCCTTGAACTTGGTATCTATTATCATTGAGTAGTGTGTGTGTGTGTGTAGTAATTATTTTGTTTTCTCATAGTCTACGAAAACTCTGTAGTCTGTATTCATGGGTTGTAGATTTTCTTTCCTTTTCTTTTCTTCTTCTGTGGAGATGTATACTGTATGGTTTCTTTGAAGTAGTTATGAATTGGTGAGAGACGAGTAATATTTTTCTCATTGTAAACCTTATAATCTCAAACATAAATCGGAAGACCGAGACTTTCTACAATTTAATTACATCTCTGATCGCTTTATCATCGACTCATTCCTGAGTCTCAAAAGAGTTAAGGCTTTACACTACTGTACGGCGGTAACTGAACCTATGATCTCCCATATCTGAACTGACCGAAGTTTGCTCGTTAAAGCATGACCGCGGCACAATTCATCATCATCATCTAAGCCTTTTTCCAGTCAAATGTGGTTGGCTATGGCAGCCACACAATTAATTGGAAACACCAATTATTTATTTTGTCTCATCATCTGTTTTTTTTCTTTTCGACATTTCAACATCACTTTAGACAAATTGAACTTGATCACCCATTATAGACCTAAGCTACCCAGATGATGAAAGGCCAATTTTCAACTAAACCATCATGCTATCTTACTAGAATTCACCGCGGGCAATATCTGATATTCCTCAAATTATTGATATTTTTCCCATATCCACCTTAAACATCAATTTGAAGACGTTTTACGTATCATTTTATCCAATATTATCTCCTGTAAGTATCACAAAAAACTCAACCAGCACTTGACCTCATATGCACGTAAAATCTGATTTACTGAAACAGGAATTCTGAATTCAAAACACTCCCAAAATCTAAGTGATTTGGTACCAAATAAGAATTTTGCAAAAATTCAAAACATGCCTTCATTTCTCTAATCCTGAAGTATAATAGACCAAATCCAAAGCCCCAAAATATGATTTATTATTAACTACCTTCAAGTGTCTAGACCAAAATTTACAAGCAAACCTCTTGTTCTGGTATGAGCATTTTATCAAACATGTAATAGGGGGGGGCCTTTAAAGAATCTTCAGAATGTCATGGGCATTTGATCAAATATTATTAATCTAGCAGTAGATAATTTGGGTTTGAACACTTGGACTTGACAAAATTGAGCAATTTCTCATCAACAGCCAGTTTGTCTTCAATTTTGAGTTGTGTATTTGTATCATTGTTTGTGATGAGCTTAGTGTAACGACCGTGCCTTTAGTATACTGTTTTTAAATATAAAAAATATATATGTTGGTTTCAGAATGATTTGTTTTGATTAAAGGAAAAGGAATTATCTACGTTTAAAACTCGGTATATATATATGTTTCTTTTTTATTATATGCATCGTCATTACTTGTATTCCTTTGATCAAGACATTGAGGCGTTGTTCTAGAGGTCATATAGGATTGAATCTTGATGTTGCATTTATTTTTGGTAAAAATTACTATTTTTGAAAAATCCTATATTCCTCTCAAATTAAAAAGAATCTCAAAAGTTCGGATTTTGTGCTATTGCAATCATGCATAATCATTCTTTAAAATTCAAAATCAAAACTAAACATATTTCTACTCATTTATAAATATCTCCTTCTGTCATTTATTTTTCCCTTCAGTTTAAAAACATCCTTAAAACCCTAGTGTTTTTTTTTTCTTTTCACAGCCGTTTTTCCTCCACTCCGAAAATACCTCATCTCCCTCTGCCTTTTCCCTCTCCTTACCGATTTTCTTTAGAAAACTAAGGACCCTAGCAAGAAGGAAGAAGATCATTGGAGAAGAGGCTCCTCCAATCACCATCTACGTCGAACCTCGATCGAATCGAGGTTTTCTCTACACAATTGGACGATCCTATATCGTCTAGACTGTAAGTCTTCTCAAACCCTAGATCTTATAATCGCCCTCTCATCTTAGATGTTGTTGATCATTACTATTAGTCTCCCATGACAAAATATTATTTGCAGTTTTTTTGTATTTTTCTGTTGGCTAAATTTTTTACCGCGCAGTCTATAGTAATTGGGGCAGAACCCTATCGTACAACGCTCTTTTGAGTTACCATCCTTAATTTGAAATCTTCAGTACACATACACTCACGTTTTCTCTGTTGAACCCGAAACCAAACAGCGACATCTTTTATGAGTTTTAAGTTCTCTAAGATCATATTTTGTCTGTGCAAAACTTGGACTGTTACTAGTTATGAACTTTAAACATGAAGGAACTAGTACACTCCAATTAACAATTTTAAAAGATGATATCTTAGGGTTTCTAAAAATCAACTGAGCAATTGTTCCAACCATGAGAATCTAGTCTGAAGATAACAACTTGAAGCAAACAAAAATGAGCAAACCAGCTACTAGGCAGAAGCTATAACCTTTGTAGTATTTTCAAGTGCTTCTAAATTGTCTTGGACTCCATTATAAGCTCCTAGAAACTCTATGGAACAAGATTGCAAGTCCATCTCCTCCATCAAAGATGGTCCACCTTGAAGACTCAAATGTAATGGTTCCAAACTCACAGTAAAGTTAACCTAAGTAGTAAGGTTGCTAATCTAATCAGCTAGGAGTTGTAATTTCTTCTTCACTATAATTTTCGCTCCTTTTATTTTCTTTTTCTAATTTATTTTCTCAAGTGTAAAGAGAGGAGGAAGAAGGAGATGGGAGCTCTCAAAAAAAGGAGTGTGAATGAAGACAATCCTTAACTATTTCTAAAGAAATGGCTATAAATATATTTCCTCTAAAATAATCCTAGCCCTTGGATTAAACCAACCATCCAAGTATCCACAATCTCCTCTTGATTACACATGTCACCATACTACAATATGGTGAGAATATGTTATGCCCAAGAAATAACATAAGCTAAAGAAAACAAAAGAAAAAAGAATAAACAAAAACAATATATATATATATAATAAAACATACTAAATACATATACTTGTAATTATTATCCAAGGTATTTAAAATACATAAAAGAGAGATTGATTAATAGTGACATAATACTAGTAAATACATATACAATATATATGTATAAAATATTATATCGGCACTTGATTTAATATCCGTCTTTCTTAAAAGACCGGCTAGTATTACAACCGTCCGATTATTGCCAGTGTATAAAATACACTAGTTTTAATAAAACCCAAGCGCGTACCAACGTACCGCAACTACAACATTTCGCCAAAACTGAAAACCCTCTGTATGAGACTTTAAAGACCCGACAATATACTGGCAGTAGGTTTAACCACAAACACATCAGCGACACTAGCTGTACGTAACGGCTACCCGGATATTGTCGAAAAGGAGATCGACAAGCAAGCTTATCCGAACCCTACTGAGCCTATCAGCGACATGTACCATACAGTCCGATCTGTTCGTCTAAGGGCATCGCATATCCGGTCTAGAGGGTGGATAACGTCAGACCCCTAATAACCTGATAACTCATGCCAGTGTAAATCCCTATCACCAATCGAGAAACTACTGATCGCAATCAGTAAATCCCATCTGTCTAGGCCTAAGGTCTTATGAGTGATACATGTCTTAAAACTTGTCTGGATATCTGCTGGGACTAAGTTCATAATATGAACACCAAATCCAATAAACTTCTTAGACTGTATCTTCCACTGAATTTAATTAGTATATTGCGCCATGCCTACTTCAGTATCCGCTTGGAACCCCATCCAACATTCAGCCCTTCAGAAGAGGATAAACTTGTAAATCTGATAATCACTCTGTCATCCAAGACATCTTGGAAGCCATAACCGGTAACCGCCTACTGTAGGAGGCTGCCATTACCATATACTAAGAAAATTCTCTTATGTTCATAACTGCTTCCTTTTGTTTCTTCAGGATTGGATTAATATCTGCTTACTACAGCTAGTGCAAATGCAACATTATCCATCTCCTGTATGGAGAAACACTTGTGACAACCACAATTTAACCGATTATAATATAAGAAACCTCACTTCCTATCTGGAGTATGTCATTCAAATCCCTGAACAGTACTCCCTACTACCTTCTTACCAACTTCATCTGTTATTTTGATGAAGTCAAACACTGTGACTGTTATATCAAAACAGATGATCCATCTCCGCTATACCTGCTTTAGTCTATAAATAAACATAAGCTACATTCCCACCATGCTTCCGCTGCTCCCACTGACTACAAGAACCCTCTGGAAGATGTTGGGAACTTAGGCACACTAGCAAACTAATTTTAGAAGATGGAAATATAGATTTCAAAATTTTTCTAATTTGCTAAAGTTCCAAAACCATGAATCGAACTAAAGAGATAGAACTTGCTAACAAAAACTAGTGAGTTAAACTAATCTACCATGTGTAGAATACTCACATTCTCAAACTTTTATCATTTGCTTCAATTGGGCTAGACTCTAGCATGCTCTCAAGAGCTCTGGGTCGCGTTTGCAAGTCGGTCCCCCTGAGAGAAACGATCCAAGCTCTAGCTTCATCTAGTGAAGCAACTGACGCTCCAAGCTCGTTAGGAATGGAGAGTGGGGATGTAGGAATTTTCCACTATCTTTTTCTCTCAAATCTAAGCTCAAGAGAGCAACTAAAATAGAAGGAGAAGGTGAAGAAGTGTCCATGAGCGAGTGTTGAAGGCATGAGAGAGTATGAATGTAGAAAAGAATAGAATGGCTTCATGATTTTTTACCAACCATGCAAAACAAAATCTCACAACAATATATTTTATCCTAATGAAGCCCGTCAGTCTCTACATGTCTTCAACCATACTTAATGCCACCTTACCCTCCACCTCATTTGCAAATGATTTTCTAAAAAGAAAATCATATAATGAGGTGTCCATCTTCTAAAATATATTCTGTAGAAATACGGAATACAACTCGGTATACGTATCGAAATACATATACGCGTATTTGTATAAAAATACGAATAGTCAAGAGAGAAAATGAATAGTTTACAATAATACTAGAATACATATATATATATATATTAAATCAAAACTTGATTTAATAATCCGGCTTAATCCTAAGTCGCCAGTGTTATCAACCGTTGGATTAAAGTCCGTGTAGCTTATACACTTATTTAATAAGATACATGTCCGCCTGAAACGGGGAAACTCTCTATATGGGACTTTAAAGACTCGTCGATACAATGGCAGTGGATTTAACCACAAGCATATCAGTGGCACTAGCTGTACATAACGGCCATTCAGGTATTTAGCGAAAGGAAGGTCGACGAGCAAACTCATCCGTACCCCTACTGAGCTTGTCTATGACAATCTCTGTACAGTCCGGTCTGTTTGTCTAAAAGTATCGCATATCGGGTCTAGAGGGTGGATAAAGTCAGACCCCTAATAACACGATATTTCATGTTGGTGTGAAGCCTATCACCCACTGAGAAACTACTGATCTAAATCAGTAAATCTCTTCCACCTTGGCTAAGGATTTCTGGTGATGGCCACCCATGCATAACGCGACATCAACCCCCAATACCGGAAGAGATGAATCCCTGACGATCCGCTCACTGCCTCCATGTGGCTCGGGACTGTACCCAACTGATACCTTTTTGCGCAACTCCTTTAAACCATGGTAGGATAGTAATCAAAGCACAGTCTTGTTAGTTGTATGTATGCCCTAGAGACCATTATTGTACATGTGATGTATATTATATTGGATGCTTGGACATATATAGAGAGGACTTTCTTCCTCGACATGATAGTATGCTATTTGGTTGCATTTTATCTTAACATGTATACTTGTCTCTTGATACTGTCTTATGGTTACATATTGGTAAAGCCCTTAGGATGTATACTTGACTACCAGGATTATGATGCAGATCATACTAGTGGGGCCATGGTGGTCCATAAGTTCATCTTTTAATGTTCCTAGTCGTGGGTGTATCAAGACAGGGCATCGATATACCAGAGTAGACTAGCATATACGCTTCTCGACCATGTGATGGGCGTTGAATGATCTCATATCCATTGGTGTTTGACATCAGAGTTGGTATACGGGTGCTCAGTGGAGACTGGGTACACTGGACGGACTCGCCGAGAACTCCTAGATGGTATTATACCTTACGTCAGATAGCGGTTCTCTGGTGACACTTGTACAGGTTAGTCTGTAGACCCGAGATCGTCATAGAGTCTTGTGTGATTCCCACTGTGCTTTGATTTCCACCTTACCACATTCAAGAGGACGTGCAAAACGGTGGTTTTTGGGTACAATCCCGAGTCACATGGAGGCAATGAGAGTTAGGAGGGATTTCGTCTCTCCCGGTATTGGGGGTTGATGTTGTGCTGTGCTCGATTGACCATAACAGGGAAGTCTCTGGCCAGGGCTGATTTAGAGATTTACTGGTAAGTGTTATCAGTAGTTTCTCGACCTGTTATGAGCCTCATATCGGCATGACTTATCGGATATTGGGGTGTGGCGTTTACCATCCCTAGACTGGATATGCGACATATTAGACGAAGAGACCGGACTGTACGGTAGTGTTACTGACAGGCTTTATAGGAGCTAGAGTGGGCTTGCTTGTTGATCTTCTGATCGCTCAATACCCGGGTAGCCGTTACGTCCAGCTAGTACCGCTGACGGCTTGTGGGTGCTTGATGTGATCATCACCTACTGCCGGCGTATTGACGAGTCTTTAGAGTCCTACATAGATCTTTTACTGGCTCAGGCAAAACGAAGTAGGAGCACATATGTGATATGTGCGGGACTGAGAATAATGCGGGTATATGATACTGTATTCTATTCTCGTGATATTTGTATCGGACGGTTATATATGATATAGTCGGGTTATCGAATCAAGTGTTGATTCGATAAGTTGGTACATTTAATATTAGTCGGTTATATGTGATATAGCCGGATTATTAAATCAAGAGTTGATTTGATAGTTTAGTGTATAATTGTATATTTGATATACTAATTTACATTAACTAATATTAGCTCACTTAAGCATTTATTATTCTCACATGTGCACACTTAATATATATGTGATATATATTAATGGTGTTTTATTTTGTATCATGGTTGTTGATACACACTACATGGATGTATGAGACTTACACTATACTAATTATAATGTTGGGTTTTAAATATTTATAGTAAATCCAAATTAGTGCATAATTAGTCATATGCATGAAGCTTGTGGAAACTTGTAGATGCTTTGACTAAGTCCACTAGTTTTGTTTTACTTAAGATATTTACTAACCTAACCATTATAATTTAGCCATGGTTATGTCTCTACATGAGTTAGTATATGATACAAACTCACCCATGGTTGTTTCTCTCACCTCATTACTTCATTCTCATCTCTTGATCATCTTCTTCATTCTTGAGAAAAAAGCTTGCTAGCTTTTGAAAAAGAGAGAAAATATTGTGAGAAAAATAAAACTAAAGTGACCCCACTTCCTATTTCATCATTCTCTACTAGATTAGCACATTAGTATAGGATGTTTGCTTCACTAATCTCTCAATTAGTGAAGTAGTAGCTTGAGTTAGTGTCTTCTCGACGTAGATCATTTTCGGCCTCGAAGACTTCAAGTAAGATCGTTATTTTCATCTTGAGAAGCCATGCAAGAGTCGGGACTTGGATCGCAGCGAAGGGACTTCAACTCGGAGCTTTAGAAGCGAATGACCGGTCTACAAAGGTTGTATTCCGCAAACACTTAGATGTAAAGTAGTTTACTTTGTGTTTCATATGATTCTCTAGTTATCGATTCTAGTTTAGGGTTCTTTAAAACGATAAATTTTTGAAAATGGCATGAATGATGCCTCCCGAAACCTTGCTATCGTTCATAGGAATCCTACAGTGGTATCAGAGCCTAGCTAGAGAATTAGACGGATTGTGTTAGATTACGAAACCGAAATTACTCCGAAACTTAAAACACCAAAAACCTGCGTTCTGTCGAATTTTAAATGAGCTCTAAAAATTTTGCAAACAAGTGCAGAATCATATATGAGAGAAAATAAAACATGGAAGAAAATTGGGACCCTGTGCTCGGATTTTATCCGAGCATATGGGTGTTTTGGCCGAGGTGGCCGGCCCCAGTGAGGAAATTTTGTCCCAAATTTTTTTCATGTTCTGGTCTCTGGGTTTTTGTGTTTTAGGTGTTGTTTGTTTTTTCTGCTTTTTCATGTGATGATTAACTTACTGAAATGGCAACTCGGAGTGTTTCGTAGTCATAATTCTAACTGTTTTCGGGTTACTTTAGACGGTATTAAAAAGTTCGATCGGATATCAAATACCCACTTTTTCCCTTACCGGAAAATTTTCCAAGTGTTGGATTTTTTCCATAGTAAAAAAGCATTCAAACATCATGCAAGTTATGTGATGGACCCTCTAGAAGAATAAAACCTTAACTCGATTATGTGACCGTCAGAACCGCCACTAAACCTTCGGGTTTGTGGTGGTTCAGCGGTGCCACATGTGAGGCGTTGGTTGACCCTTCTACGACTGGTCCATTGGTACTGTGGCATGTGCTCAATAATTTTAAATTACACTCAAGTGTTGAGCTTTTTGGGTAATTGTGGGTGTTTTTTGATTCGATCGGAATGTTTAATATCGTCTAGTTTTTCTGCGACCGTAAGTGTAATATGTGGTGTATCGCCGGTTTCGTTGCTATATGTCAACGACAATTGGAATATGCATATTTACTTACGTTGATGACATGTGATGTTATGTGCTGCTGTATATGTTATATTTGATCGTCGTGTTTTGAATAGCCGGGGGTTTTATGTGAAATGAGAGTTTTTATTTTTATTCATGTAAATTCAATGTATGTAATATTCATTTATTGGAGCACTTCCGGGTTGAGGATGATGTCACCATTGTTATATATTATTTACTTTTCCGCATTAGGATAGACCTAAGGAGAGGAGCACAAGTAACCGGGTTCTAGAGTCCAGTGGGAGACCAAGTCGAGGAGTCGAGTCCGGGTCTCCTAACTCTAGAATTAGTAGGGTTGCTTGCCGCTCTTGTAGGGGTCTAGGGATGTGGGTTTGGCTATTCATCGCGACCGTGGAATCCGTGTTTTATTCAGGCTCAAAATAAAACACGGACCTCCTAGTATATCCAATATTTCATATGTTTCTTTTGTTGCTCTGTGATGTGATCACTATGGATTCTGAGACGAATGGATATACATTATATATGAGATATATAGTAGATGTTACTTATGTTTTGCACCCGCGCTAGTCCCGTCCCGGTATACCGTTAGTTAAGTAATCTGACGGTGCCTAACGGGACATTGTGGCGAATGCGGATGGCATAAGCGTACGTTGTATTTTCGTTTCTTCTGTGATGCTTAGGAAGCTTAAATGATGGGACTTCATTAATAAGATTAATGAAAGAAAAAGAAACCTAAAAGATGTTGTAGAATCAAATTTTCAAAAAGGGTACTACAGTTTCTTGCTTTGCATAGTGATATATGTGATATATCCTGCATCTTATTCGATAAGAAAAGAGCCGAGATCTCTTCACCGGGAGTGACTTCTTTAGCAATAACTAGCAGATGCTACAACACTCGGTTTTTCTTTTGATTGCTTTTAAAGTTTCTTGCTTTGCATAGTGATATATGTGATATATCCCGCACCTTATTCGATGAGGAAAGAGCCGAGATCCCTTCACCGGGAATTACCTCTTTAGAAAAACTAGTAAAAGCCTCAAAAACACTCCTTTTCAAAATCACTCGACTCTACAACGATATCAAGTTCATTACGCAATAGGTTTTCTGAAAAGCCTGTCGTAGCCCTCCGTCATTTCAGATAAGTATTGATTAGTATCCGTGCTGCGCTTGTTGACCTCTGTAAGGCGTAGTGTGCGGTAGCTGATTAGTGCTTATCTGTAAAGCATGTGATGCGATTGGATTGCGGTAGTCGTACGACCTTGTTGACCTCTGTCAAAGGTCGTGCGTGTGGGTTTGATTCAATCAGAAATGACGGGTTGAACTTGACTAGTGCACTATGATTTGTTGACCTCTGTCAAGGTCATAGCATGCTAGGGGCAAAATATTATCGGGAATTTCAAGTGTTGAAATTTGCAATGAGATTACATACCTTCTATGAGATAGTTGGATCCCGATACCCACTGGGAGTAAGAGTTACTCCTGGGAGAGTTTTACACAAGACAATTAGCCGATCAAGTAGGTGTCTAGAAAGGTGTTAACGGGGTTATGCCTCTGGGAAAATGGGGTTATGCCTCTGGGAAAACGAGGAACCTCCCTCAAAGTACCGGGGTTTATTTTAATTAAGTCCGTGCGAAAGCACGGGAAACCTCCCTCAAAGTACCGGCACTGGCCTGGCTGAAAGATTGGCGAAATTGTAGGGTGTAATTAATCCCGGCTAGTCTTTCCTTTTAGGGTTTGAAGGAAGATTTGATAAAAACAGTGGGAGCCATCCTGATTAGATAAAATAATAACCAATCTGATCTTGCAAGAGCATATGCTAAAGTGTTTTCTTCTCTCTCTCCAGGTAGCGACCATGTCACGTCTTAATCAAGATAATAATATGGATGTATTGATCAAACTCGCATGTTATACTGTGCTGGGGAACGTTGGTTCCGTTCTTTCTTATAATTGTTATAAGACTGAACAGGGAATAGGGACATATCCGGATTCCCACGCCGCCCAAACGAAGAATAAGTATGATGATGCATCTTCTTCGGGTGTGTTAGTTATTGAGAACTGTTTCTCAGTCCACTCTATGTCCTGGGTATTAGATACCGGATCAGGATCCTACATATGTAATATGTTACATGAGCTAAGGAAATATAGAGACCTGGGAGTAGGTGATCATTCCGTAAGAGTAGGGAATGGGGCAAATGTTGCAGCCAAAGCAGTTGGAGAATACACCTTGTATTACCAAATGGTAATACATTGATTCTGAACGAATGCTATTACATTCCAATCCTGATATGCAATCTTATATCAGTTTCTTTATTAAGTAAAGAATGATATAATTTTGTAGTACATGATAATATTATGAACATCTTCTTGAATTAAAAGTTGATTGGATCAGGCTCGTTAAATAATGGTATATATGTTCTAGATCAAACTACAGTCCTTAATGTACAAAACACACACAAGAGGAAGAGTTCAGAAATGAACGAATCCTTCTTGTGGCATTGTAGACTGGGTCATATCAATGCGACACGACTAGCTAAGTTGCACAAGGATGGATATTTGAATCCGTTCGATTTTTCATCTTATAACACTTGCCAGTCATGTCTCAAAGGCAAGATGACCAAAACTCCGTTTACAGGACACGGAGAAAGAGTTACAGAACTCTTGGGACTGATACATAGTGATGCATGTAGTCCTATGTCTACACATGCCAAGAATGGTTCTTCGTACTTCATTACATTCACTGACGATCTCTCAAGATTCGGACATGTGTTCCTGATGAAACACAAGTCTGAAGCTTTTGAGAAATTCAAAGAATATAAATCTGAAGTCAAGAACCAAACGGGTAAAAGTATTAAAATCCTACGATCTGATCGAGAAGGAGAATACTTGAGTACGGAATTCCGTGATTATCTAAAAGAGAATGGGATTCTCTCTCAGCTTACTCGTCTGTATACACCACAACACAACGGTGTATCGAAGTGGAGGAATCGCACCCTATTAGATATGGTGCGCTCTATGATGAGCACCGCTGAGTTACCTATTTTCTTTTGGGATTATGCGCTTGAAGCGGCAGCATACCTATTGAATCAGGTTCCATCAAAATCTGTACCTACCACACCATATGAGATATGGAGCGGGAAGAATCCATGTCTTAAACGAGTTAAGATATGGGGTTGTCCGGCCTATGTCAAAAGGAAAAATCCGGACAAACTCAAGGCACGATCAGTTCTTTGTAAGTTTGTTGGATATCCTAAACATTCAAATGGATATCTATTCTACCATAGTGAACAACAAAAGGTGTTTGTTGCTCAACATGCCACCTTTTTAGAAAAGGAATTTCTTGCAAAAGAAATTAGTGGCGAAAATCTAGAGCTGGAAGAAGTTCCAGCAGAACAAACTACACCTGAAGATTTAGTGGAACCAGAGGATTCGATAGTTCCCAACGAACCTCAGCCTCTCTGCCGATCTAGTAGGGTTCCTCATCCATCTGAGAGATACTACGGTTTTCTCATTGATGATGGAAGCGAGGATTGCATCATGGAGGACGATGACCCAACTAGCTTCAAGCAGGCCATCACGAGTGGGGACTCAGTGAGGTGGCTGGATGCAATGCGATCCGAGATGGAATCCATGTACACCAACAAAATATGGACTTCGGAAGATGCTCCTGAAGGGGTAAAACCCATTGGGAGCAAGTGGATCTTCAAGAAAAAACTTGGTGTAGATGGGAAAGTGGAGACTTTCAAAGCTAGACTTGTTGCAAAGGGTTTTCATCAACGACCAGGTGTGGATTATGACGAAACCTTTTCTCCAGTGGCTATGCTTAAATCCATCCGGATCATGCTTGCCATTGCTGCATACCATGACTACGAAATCTGGCAAATGAATGTTAAGACCGTCTTTCTGAATGGTGATTTGGAAGAGTGCGTGTACATGACTCAGCCAGAGGGCTTCATAGACAGTGGGAGCAGCGAAAAGGTGTGAAAGCTGCTTAAATCCATCTACGGGTTAAAGCAAGCATCGCGGAGTTGGAACATCTGTTTTGATGTCGTTATCAAAGAGTTTGATTTCGTCAAAAACGTAGATGAACCTTTTATATACAAGAAGGTGGTAGAGAGTAAGATTGTCTTTCTCGTATTGTACGTGGATGACATACTCTTGATAGGAAATGACATTCCTATGCTGCAATCAGTCAAGCTCTTCTTATCACAAAGATTCTCAATGAAAGATCTAGGAGATGCCTCCTACATCTTGGAGATTAAGATCTATAGAGATAGATTTAAACGGATATTGGGATTGTCCCAATCCAGGTACATTAACACCATACTAAAGCGGTTTAGTATGGAAGAATCCAAGCGTGGGTTTTTACCCACGATCTCAGGACTCACTCTTTCCAAAAAGATGTCTCCCAAGACTGATTTGGAGAGAGCTCGCATGCAAGGGATACCCTATGCTTCGGCAGTGGCTCTATCATGTACGCGATGCTATGTACCAGACCCGATGTAGCATACTCACTAAGTGTAGTAAGTAGGTATCAAGCAGATCTTAGAGAGAGTCACTGGACAGCTGTGAAAAGCATTCTCAAGTACTTGAGAATGACTAAAGAGATGCTCTTGGTGTGTGGTAACGGAGAACTCTAAGTGGAGTCCTTTACCGATTCGAGCTTCCAGAGTGATAAGGACGACTCTAAGTCGCACTCGGAATTTGTCTTTACCCTCAATGGAAGGGCGGTATGCTGGAAGAGTTCCAAACAGGAAACCGTGGCAGACTCGACGATGAAGGCTGAATACATCGCTGCCAACGATGCTGCCAAAGAGCCTGTCTGGATGAAGAAGTTCATAACTGAACTTGAAGTGGTTCCATCCATTGAGTATCCAATACCTTTGTATTGTGATAACAATGGAGCGGTGGCTTTAGCCAAGGAAACCAGGTCCCATCAGCGATCCAGGGATATTCTGAGGCGGTATCACCTAATCCGGGAGATAGTTGATCGCCGGGAGATCGAGTTCAGGAGAGTTGACACGAAGAACAACACTGCAGATCCACTCACGAAAGCCATTCCCTAGATACAGTTCGATAGACTCTTCGGGATGCTGGGTATGCGATACTACAACAGCTGGCCCTAGTGCAAGTGGGAGATTGTTAGTTGTATGTATGCCCTAGAGGCCATTATTGTACATGTGATGTATATTATATTGGATGCTTGGACATATAGAGAGAGGACTTTCTTGCTCGACATGATAGTATGATATCTGGTTGCTCTTTATCTTAACATGTATACTTGTCTCTTGATACTGTCTTATGGTTACATGTTGGTAAAACCCTTAGGATGTGTACTTGACTACCAGGATTATGATGCAGATCATACTAGTGGGGCCATGTTAGTCCATAAGTTCATCCTTTAATGTTCCTTGTCATGGGTGTATTGAGACAGGGCATCGATATACCAGAGTAGACTAGCGTATACGCTTCTCGACCCATGTGATGGGCGATGGATGATCACATATCCATTGGTGTTTGACATCAGAGATGGTATACGGGTGCTCAGTGGAGACTGGGTACACTGGACGGACTCACCGAGAACTCCTAGATGGTATTATACCTGACGTCAGATAGCAGTTCTCTGGTAACACTTGTACATGTTAGTCTGTAGACCCGAGATCATCATAGAGTCTTGTGTGATTCCCACTGTGCTTTGATTTCCACCTTACCACGTTCAAGAGGATGTGCAAACCGGTGTTTTTTGGGTACAGTCTCGAGTCACATGGAGGCAATGAGCGATAGGAGGGGTTTCGTCTCTCCCGGTATTGGGGGTTGATGTTGCGCTATGCTCGATTGGCCATAATAGGGAAGTCCCTGGCCAGGGCCGATTTAGAGATTTACTGGTAAGTGTTATCAGTAGTTTCTCGACCCGTTATGAGCCTCATATCGGCATGACTTATCGGTTATTGGGGTCTGGTGTTTACCACCTCTAGACTGGATATGCGACATATCAGACGAGGAGACCGGACTGTACGGTGGTGTTACTGACAGGCTTTACAGGAGCTAGAGCGGCCTTACTTGTTGATCTTCTGATCGCTCAATACCCGGGTAGCCATTACGTCCAGCTAGTACCGCTGACGGCTTGTGGGTGCTTGATGTGATCATCACTTACTGCCGGCGTATTGACGAGTCTTTAGAGTCCTACATAGAGGTTTTACTGGCTCAGGCAAAACGAAGTAGGAGCACATATGTGATATGTGCGGGACCGAGAATAATGCGAGTATGTGATACCGTATTCTATTCTCGCAATATTTGTATCGGATGGTTATATGTGATATAGCCGGGTTATCGAATCAAGTGTTGATTCGATAAGTTGGTACATTTAATATTAGTCGGTTATATGTGATATAGCCGGATTATTAAATCAAGAGTTGATTTGATAGTTTAGTGTATAATTGTATATTTGATATACTAATTTATATTAACTAATATTAGCTCACTTAAGCATTTATTATTCTCACATGTGCACACTTAATATATATGTGATATATATTAATGGTGTTTTATTTTGTATCATGGTTGTTGATACACACTACATGGGTGTATGAGACTTACACCATACTAATTATAATGTTGGGTTTTAAATATTTATAGTAAATCCAAATTAGTGCATAATTAGTCACATGCATGAAGCTTGTGGAAGCTTGTGGATGCTTTGACTAAGTCCACTAGTTTTGTTTTACTTAAGATATTTATTAACCTAACCATTATAATTTAGCCATGGTTATGTCTCTACATGAGTTAGTAAATGATACAAACTCACCCATGGTTGTTTCTCTCACCTCATTAGTTCATTCTCATCTCTTGATCATCTTCTTCATTCTTAAGAAAAAAGCTTTCTAGCTTTTGAAAAAGAGAGAAAATATTGTGAGAAAAATAAAACTAAAGTGAGTCCACTTCCTACTTCATCATCCTCTACTAGATTAGCACTTTAGTATAGGATGTTTGCTTCACTAATCTCTCAATTAGTGAAGTAGTAGATTGAGTTAGTGTCTCCTCGACGTAGATTATCTTCGGCCTCGAAAACTTCAAGCAAGATTGTTCTTTTCATCTTGAGAAGCCATGCAAGAGTCCGGGACTTGGATCGCAGGGAAGGGACTTCAACTCGGAGCTTTAGAAGCGAAGGACCGGTCTACAAAGGTTGTATTCCGCAAACACTTAGATGTAAAGTAGTTTACTTTGTGTTTCGTATGATTCTCTAGTTATCGATTCTAGTTTAGGGTTCTTTAAAACGACAAATTTTTGAAAATGGCATGGACGACGCCTCCCGAAACCTTACTGTCGTTCATAGGAACCCTACAGAACTCACACGAGACAAATGACGATCTCATGTCCACAGACTAACCTGTACTCATGTCACCTGAGAACTACTATATAACAATAGGTATAATACCATCTAGCATGTTTCCGGCGAGTTCATCTAGCGTAACTCATAACCCAATGAGCGCATTTATACTATCTTAGGTGACTAACTGACACCAATGGCTTATGAGACCGGCTACCGCCCCTCGTCAGGATCTCGAAAGGTATACATTAGTCTACTCCGGAGTATCGATGCCCAGTCTCAATACTCCATCTGTTGGATATAGTGCCCTCAAGGCAATTATTGTAGTTGCAGGTACGTGACTATGATAATTGAGGGAGGACCTATACAGGTAGAACAATCTTACTCGAAATGATAGTATGCTATCTAGTTTGTCTTTATCATTGACGTGTACACGTTTTACTTATTATTACGTGTCGCTAATACATAATGATGAAGCCCATAGGATTCTTGCTTGACTACCAGCATTATGATGTCGATCATATACGTGAGAGCTGGGTGGTCTACAAGCACATCCTTAAATGTCCCTAGTCATGGGAGTATCGAGACCGGGCATCGTTATTCCGGAATAGACTAGTGTATATGTTTCGAGATTCCGACAAGGAGCGGTGGCCGGTCTTATAAGCCATTGGTGTTATGTCACCTAAGATAGTATACAGATGCTCATTGGATCAAGGTATTCGATTAGGAATATCCTGCACCTCATTCGATAAGGGAAGAGCCTTGATTCCTTCACCGGGAGTTCGCTTTTAAGCAAAAGTTTGTGTTACTATAAATTTAAAAAACCACTCGGTTCCTACAATGATATCAAGTTCATTATATTAAAGGTTTTCTTCAAAACCAGCCATATCCCTCTGTCATTTCAGAAAGTAGAGTACTTAGTATTCGTGCTACATTTGTCGATCTCGTTGAGGCTTAGTGTACGGTAGCTAAGTGATGTTTTCCTGCTAGCATGTGATGTGATTAGTTAGAACGTACGACTTTGTTGACCTCGTTAAGGGTCATACGGTGGGTCTAAATTAATCACGAAATAACGGGTTGAACTTAACTAGCGACTTATAATTTGTTGACCTCGATAAGATCACAAAATAACGGGTTGAACTTAACTAGCGACTTGTGATTTGTTGACCTCGATAAGATCATAAGTCATTAGGGGTAAAAACAGATATCGGGAGTTTCAAGTGTTGAAATTTGCAATTAGATTGCAACCTTCCATGGTGTGGGGTAACTTGTTGACCCCATCAAGGTTACCACTCCATGATAGTTTGGATCCCGATTCCCACTGTGAGTAATAGTTACACCCGGGAGACTTTCACTTAACAATTAGCCGACTGATTAGAGAACTTGTAGGTGTAAATGATACCGGCTAATTTTTCTTTTAGGGTTTGAAGGAGAATTCGACAAAACAGCGGGAGACCGGATTAGATAAATTAATTAACCAATTTAATCTAGAATAGAGTGCACGCTGATTGTTTCTTTTCTCTCTCCGGTAATGACCTAAGAGCGACCTTAAACTAAATCTCGTAAACTAAATTAACCAAACCTTTTTACATCATCGGTTATGGAATGTCATGGTTTTCCTAACTCACAACAAAGTTGCATATGTTCTTACCGCTCCTACATCCACTTTGTTGCTCCAGAACCCTATGTATCCGGTACAGAGATCTATATAGCTAGGAAGGTCATCGTATAGTTAGATACAAACTCGAATAAATTGTTTCAGTCCGAGGACGGCCACTGGTTTTGGAACAAATGAACTGTTCATTTATTTCTCCATTCTACCTTATCTCAAGTTCGGGAGCTTCTTAAATAAAGTGAATATGCCAGTTACGCTTGTTGGATAGTCTTCTTCCAATCCCGATGCTGGAGCTGAAAGAAAGGGTAAGAAGAAAACCAACTAGTAGAAGTCCGGTATACACAAGACAAGATAGAGAGACAACAATAGGGTTGAAGTTAGCGGAAAGGAAATTGCAACTATTTTTATAAACCTAGGTTAGTATAAGAGACATTACTAGGAATACCCGACCAATCCCTTGAAACATTTTGATGTTTCATGTTTTCTGTGTAATAGTAATTTAAAATTCTTTTCTCTATTAATTCTGACTCCTGAGTATGTGGATACCGGATTAGAATCCCACATCTGTAAGTCGTTATAGATGCTAAAAAGGAGTATATTATTGAGAAATAGCGATTTGTTCCTCAATGTCGAAAATCGGAGCTATTGTTGCTATTGGGGAAATCACCTGGTTTTGCTTTTTGGCAAATTTTTGGTTTTGAATATCCGTTATTACGCACCAATTTTTAAAAACTAATATTTTCGTCTTTTTATTAGATAAAGTGGGATATGTATTTTGAAAAACATGTTCTGAACATTTACCTTTATCATTAGATGATTGGGTAAGGTGCATAGAGATAATGATGTAAATATTCTTAACCAAAATAGAGTTTTCAAATTACATCACACAGAGTATAAGTTAGTGAACTAATATGACTTATACATAGTAATGTATGTTATCCGATGTCCACACGGACGAGTGATTGGTACTCATACTTTGTTTCATTTTACTATGAGTTCTATGGTTTTAAACACGTATTCTTGTTAAAATACAAAGTCCAAAGATTTTGAGAAATTTATAGGATATAATAATAAACTTGAGAACCAAACGTTGGAAATATCAAGATATTTCGAAGTATTCAAAGATGTGGATACTTATACCAGGTATTCCATAGTTAAATAATCGAGAATTTGATTCTCTCTCGGATTACTCATCCGTGGGTGCGCTCCTTGATAAGTAATGCTGAGTGGCCTTTTCCATTTTAGGGACATGCACCGGAAACAACTGCATACCAATTGAATATGGTTCCTAAATTAGTGTCTGTGATTCTATATGTGATATAGAATGAGAACATATCTTAAGGTTGTTAAGATATGGAGTTATTAGGTTTATACTTAAAAACACAATCCGGACAAACTCAAGGCACGTTTTGGTAATAGGCAATTTGTGGGTTATCCCAAGCTTTAGTAAGTGTTTAACTTCTACCATTTTAGGATCAAAAGTTATTTTGTTCTTAACTCGCCACATCTTTGCAAAAAGGATTTTTTGCAAAAGAAATTAGTGGGAGTATGGTAGAACTGGAATTGATTCCAGAATCATAAACGGTTACTGAAAATTTAGTAAGAATCTCGAGATTCAATTGACCCTGACAAATCTTAGCCTACTCCGCAGATTTGGTAGATGACCTCAGCCACCTGAGAGCTACTATGGTTTTCTTGTTAACGGTGACAAGGAGGCTTGTATCATGTAATGATGACCCTACTAGTTATCAGCAAGCCATGCGAAGTTGTGACTTCCGACTGATGGCTGGATGCCAAATTATCCTAGTTGGACTCCATGCACTACAACAAAGTGTGGACTTTGTTGGGTGCTCCTGAAGGGGTTAATCTCATTAGGAGCAAGTAGATCTTACAAGATCGGTGCAAATGGAAATGTACTAACCGAATAAGACTGGACTTGTAGTAAAAAGTTTTCATCAAATACCCGGTGTGGATTGTGATGAAACTATTACTTCAGTGTCTGTGCTGAAGTCCATACGATTATTACTTGCTACTGCTGTTTTTCATGATTATGAGATCTGGCAGATGGATAACTATTACGTCTTTCTAAATGGTGATTTAGAAGTATATATGTATATGACTCTGCTAAAGGGTTATCGTAGTCAGTGGGAGCAGCAGAAGGTGTGCATATCATTTTAGTCTATTTTAGACTAAAGTAGGCATCGCGGAGATGGATCGTCCGTTTTGATGTTACGGTAAAAGTGTTTGACTTCATCAAAATGGGAGATGAACCTAGTATTTGTAATAAGGTAGTAGGGAGTATTGTCAAATTTTTCATATGGTATGTGGATGACATACTCATGATAGAAAGTGATGTTCCTATAATGCAATCGGTAAAATAATGGTGGTCACAAGTGTTTCTCCATATAGGATATGGATATCAATCCAATCCTGAAGAAATACAGGGTAGCAGTGAAGAGAATTTGATGTTCTTGGTATATGATAATGGCAGCCTCCTGAAGGAGGCGGTTACCGATTCCAGCTTCACACGTAAAATGGAAGACAGAGCGTCTGTCGCGAGTTATAAATTTACCCTCTTTTGAGGAGCAGTATATTGGAAAGAGTTCCAAGTAAGATACTGAGTTGGTCAAGGTATTGGATGCTGTTTGTGAATCAGTATAGGATAAATCCTAAGATGTTGTTGTTGGAGATAGTGCCCTCATAGTCAATTATTGGATCGCAGGTACGTGATTGCAATGATTGCGGAGGACCTATACCGGTAGGACAGTCTTACTCGAGATGGTAGTATGCTATCTGGTTTGCCTTTATCAGTCGTGTACATGTTCAGGTGACTGATTACATGTTACACTTTGATAGAGCCCTTAGGATCTTGCTTTACCACCAACAGTATGATGGCGATCATATACGTGAGAGTTGGGTGGTTTATACGCATATCCTTAATTATGGTCCCTAGTCGTGGGAGTTTCGAGACAGGGCATCGATACTCCGGAGTAGACTAGTGTATACAGTCGAGACCCCGACGAGGGGCGGTGGCCGGTCTCACAAGCCACTGGTGTCAGTTGGATCACCTAAGATGTATACAGGTGCTCATTGGGTTTGAGTACACCGGACAGGACTCGCCGGGAATCTGCTAGTTAGTACTATACCTATCGTCAGATAGCAGTTCCCTGGTGACATGTGTACAGGTTAGTTCATCGACCTGAGGTCGTCATTTGTCTCGTGTGAGTTCCCACTGTGCTTTGATTTCTACCCTACCACGGCTCAAAGGAGTCGTGCAAACAGGATGTTTTTGGGTACAGTCTCGAGCCATATGGAGGCACGTGAGCGGATCGGCAGGGGATTCGTCTCTCCCGGTATTGGGGGCAAGATCGTGCTGTGTCTAGGAGAGCCATTACACATAGCCCACGGCCGTGGCAGGAGATTTACTGGTAGGTACTCCAGTAGTATCTCAGGGTGTTATTGGGCTACATTCCGACACGACTTATACTGCTATTGGGGGTCTGACGTTGCTAGCCCCCTAGGAAGATATGCGATACTCATAGATGAACGGACCGGACTGTATATACATTGTCACTGTTAGGCTCAGTAGGGTTTCCGGATGAGTTCGCTCATCGGCCTCCCTTGAGGTCAGTCCATGAGCAGCCGTTACGCATTGCTAGTGCCACTGACGGTTTGTGGTTAAACCCACTGCCAGGGTACTGACGAGTCATTAGAGTTCCCCACAGACAGTTTCCCAAGTTCGGGCGAATCGTTGTAGAGGCCGTATGGTTTTATGGCAGGGTTCGGAAAATGCACGTGCGTTTACGCACGTATTATTTTTCGGGCTGATGATACTGGTCGGCTTTGGTTTAAGCCGGATCCGAGTATTGTATTGAGTAGATATAATATCTTTGTCTCAGTTGCATTTGTATTCGGTCGTAATACAAATGCGGGTATATTTATACAGTTACGGGGTTATCCTGAAAGTCGTTTCAGGATCACTTTTGGAAGTTGCCAGTTTCCAGTTTTCTATCAGCCGTCTTTTAACATTCGGTTAAAGACGGATTTATCTTTTCTTGGATGAGGGTGAGTCATGCTTCTAGAAGGTTCTAGAAGTTTCTAGAATGAGGTGACAAGGATTATGACTCATGCTTTGATTTCAAATAATTCTTGTTTTCCTTAAGATATTTTATTTTGTGTTCACATATGATATTTGTTCGTAGGGTTACTCTCCCCTCTCCTACACTCACCTCCCTCTTTGCTATATAATGGCCGGCCCTCTCTCTCCTCCCTTACTCTCTCACTTGAGAAAATTATGGTTGCTAAAAGAAAAGACTAAAGTTTTGGATGCATGGAAATTTCATAGTTCATTTCTTGTTCCATTTCATTTCCATCGGCAACTTCATTAACCGATCGTCCACGGACTTGGACGAAGTGAGACAAAGTCATCTACTCATTCTCTACATCATTCTTGGTCGTCTCTTCTAGCAAACTTGACGACCGAGTTGCCTCAAGTCAGAGGCGGGAGCCCGTTTAAAGAATCGTTGACGTGGTGCCACCTGGACGAGCAGATCGGAGATCGAAGAGATCGGAGCAGCCGCAACAGAGCGTGGGATGATGGTTGAAGAACGAAGGACTCGGATCGTTCGGTAGAACCTTTCTACACTCTTTACAGTTTGTTAGTTTAGCAATAATGGAAGATCCGGGTTAAAGTATACGATAGCGCCAGTTAAAAAGTTTTTGTTCCGCATTTGGCGTCTGTAGACGGCCGGGGCGCTACCGTAGACTTACAGTTGTTTGGATAAATACGTTCATTTATGAACATGATCCCATCAGATGTCCAAACAAAATTCTAAGGAAGGTATCGCTCAATTTAGAAGATAGTTGATCTTTACGAAGTTGAGATACAGAGAGATATAGTTAGAAACATTGTGGTGGGTCCACTCATTGAGACTAGTTCTCGAACATAGTTTACGAAATTTTTAGTACAGAAGTTGGGTATTCGATACCGCAATAATTAGCCTTAAGTGCAAGTGGGAGATTGTTGGATATAGTGCCCTCAAGGCAATTATTATAATTGCAAGATGGCGATTACGTAATTGAAGGAGGATCTATACGGAGAACAGTCTTACTCGAAATGATAGTATACTATCTGGTTTGTTTTTATCTTTTATGTGATGTGTTTTATTCATTATCAAGTATCGTTTAGACATGAGATAAAGCCCTTAAGATTTTTCTTGACTACCAGGACGATGATGGAGATCATACTAGTGGGGCCTGGGTAGTCGACAAGAACATCCTTAAATGTCCCTAGTCGTAAGAGTATCGAGACTGGGTATCGGTACTCCGGTTTAGACTGATGTGTATGTTTCCTGACCCGGTTGAAGGGCGATAGCTAGTCCCATATCTATTGGTGTTTGACACTGTTCATCACGAAAAACTGTATTTTAATACCGCTCATTCATTATCATTTTTGTGTTATATCCGTACTATTAATCCGTGTCTGTTCAATAAATACAGATTACAGGTATTCGTGACAAAACACTGGAAACACACTCAAAAT
Organism: Agapanthus africanus; assembly: GCA_030015575.1. NCBI lineage: Eukaryota > Viridiplantae > Streptophyta > Magnoliopsida > Asparagales > Amaryllidaceae > Agapanthus > Agapanthus africanus. The sequence goes on from JASDDO010000001.1 coordinate 124,014,480, forward strand.
GCACGGATACGACATTTGTTAGTCGACACTGCAACCGGAACAGAAGACCAATCAATATTCAAGAAGATTTTGCAAAACAATTTAAGTGTACACATTTTTTTATAAAAAATGGTCAAATATGGTACAAGTGTGAACACAACCTTTTTGATGCATGAACCAAGTGGGCAGCTGCAATGATATGGTCTGAGCACATTGAGTAAGTGGGCAAGTGGATAACCAAGTGGGCTAGATGTAATGAGTACTTGATAAAGGTGTGATGGGATATTTAAAGTTGCATTTTCCTCCAAATCTACAGATTGCAACTCAAGTTTATATAGAAGAATCAAACAATACTAGAGAAATCATAGAGATGACATAAGATCACCACAAGAAGACAGACCCCAGCACTGGAAGAAAAACCGCCAGAAATATCTATTTCCCCGCCATCGCCGGTTTTATGGTCTCCAATGTGCCTCATTTTTCTTCTGGTCATTTCTCATTGTCACATCACCTATTTTTTATTGTTTGTTTATTCTGTTGAGGTGCCTATAAATCCACACCAGGGGAGAGTTAAAGGGTCCGTTTTTTTGTTTTTAGACCAAGTTTTTCATTTCTAGATATTAACTTGTAATCTTCATTTGTAATCTTGAATTCTTGCCCTCTATCTTGACCTTATAACTTCTTCAATGAACTTACACGCTTAAAATTTAGGTTCTTAAATTCAATTAGTTTGTATCTCCATTCACAATCAATAAAAAGTTCTTTTTGCTTATTTCATGTCATTTCTTGCTACAGCTTGTGATTCAGTGAAATATTTTGCTTTTCTTTGATCTTGCAACCTCTTAAATGAGCTTGCAAGTTTAAATTGGGTATTTGATTTCATAGTAATATTTGGACTCAAAGGACACTTGAAGACTTCATTTCGGACATATCGGTCCATAGTATTCCTTAATTTTTGCTTTACTTATCTTGCATTTTTATTATGTGCTCCTCTTTTTGTGTTTTCTTTAGTTTTGGTGAATATATGTGAGTAGCTTTTTAACTTGTTAAGGATAGAATATGGTTAGTTTGAATAGGAGAAGTGTTTGGTAATTTCATTTAAAAACCTTTAACTCGTAATTGAAACTCCGATCAAACGATTCGCAATCCGCTCCGTTAGGCACCCTATCCTAACACGATAGCGGTGATTCCTAATCATGACCAGTTGCGATTGGTTTACCGGAGGCGTAGGTTAAGAGAGAAAAACGGAATGACAAGGGATAAGAAATACGGATTTAGCGCACAATCGCAAATACTGTACTTCAAGCTTCCTAATACACGTTGTTGATTATCTTAACATCAATATCAAATTAGGTTTATAAGGAAACGACAAACATTATCCTAGCTCAAGCTAACCTAAAACTATCTCTAATAAGTCCTTTCTTTTGAACATATCATATTTTACGACACTTAGAATAACAAACAACCGCAAGTTACGGACTCAACTCGTTAAAACAAGCTTAAAAACTTACCATCTCCCTGCGAACGACCCGTACTCATCTCAGCTCGCTACACGCAACACCGTTTTGATTGCGGTTATTTTAAACTTAAAAACGACACGTAAAACCTTTACCAATCAAATGGCGCTGTTGCCGGGGAGACGGTAACTCTTTTATACTTGTAGCCTCGGGTTAATTTGTGAATATTTTGTGTATAAAACAAACTAACTTTCTAAAAAATCAACAAAAACATAAAAATTTCAAAAACCGACACGAGAACTAAATTTGTGACATTTGTTCTCTGGAAATTTGATCTGCTAACACTCAATGATTAAACTGGAAAATCAAAGTATAACAGTAGCATACTAGGATAACATAGAGCACCCACACAAAAATTGAACACCTCATTGTAAAATTCGCCCGCCGGTTTCCTCAATTTTCTCGCTACCGGCGATTTGAGTAAAAGGGTTTGCCAAATTTCTTTTTGGGTTTGCTCCAAGGTTCTGTTAGTACTCTATTTTTATTGTTTGATTTTCAAAATTTCTTGTGTGCAGAATTTTGGCTATTTATATCGCTTTCTAGCTCAAATATCCGTATTTTCTGACATTTGCAGATTTGGATGGATTGGCGAACAGCGATCGTGCGGAGCAAAGTGTGTTTTCAAGTTCAAGGCGATAGAAAACTACTGTGCCAAAGATCCGGGTAGTTTAACCCGCGCAAGTGAACTATTCAAGCATTCGGAGACGATATCAACACGAGTGTCTTAACTCGACAAATTTCGGTGCGTATTTTTCTAAACTCCTTCTCAAATCCGACGCTCCAACATTCCATATCTTGTGAAAACATATCATTACTATATAAATAGTTCTCATATGTCAAAATAAACCATAATGACATCAAGATCACTAGCTTTAGAAATCGATAATATGATAAAAAAAACATGAAACGATGACAGATGATCGAGATAGTCATGTATAATAAAAATGATTAGATTATAAATCAAGGACATTATAAGTCACAACATATAAGTCTAATACTTACTTTTGCCTGTAGGGTGTTTTTCGTCACTCCATTGAGATGGTTATACACGCTCGCTTGTCAGGCGCATTATAGATTCCCCCTGCCTAGGGTTGGCTGGGGTTTAATGATTGTGGGGATCCAAATCTCCGGCAGCCGCGGACTAAGCTGCCGTTAATTACCCCTCGCCTTTGGAGCGAGGAAACCTCCGATTGACGGGTTAAACCGGTCATGCGAACTCAATGTGCAGTGTTGTGTTTTGAAGGGATTTTGGATACATCGGGGGCCCCGCAGAGTTTTTACGGGGGTCCCGCTACCTGGATAGCGGGCTGGGGGTCAAAGGGGCTAGCAGCCTCCTTGCGGGGTGCGGGGCAACGCCCCGTTAGAAATTTTTTTTTAACAGGGACAGTGTCATAGAGTATGTGTGTGTACATATGTATACATATGTATACATATATGTATATATATATAAAAGGGGGGAAAGACATCCAAAGGATGCGTGGGGCCAGCGTCAGCGCTTTGAGCGCAAGAGCGCTAGCGCACCACGTGTCAGCACGTAGGCGCTCGGGCGGTAGCGCACTGAGCGCTAGCGCGCCACGTGTCAGCACGTGGACGCTCGGGCGCTAGCGTTTTGGGCGCTAGCACTCTGAGCGCAAGAGCGCTAGCGCGCTACGTGTAAGCACGTGGGCGCTCGGGCGCTAGCGATTTGGGCGCAAGAGCGCTAGCGCTTTGGGCGCTAGCGCACCACGTGTCAACACATGGGCGCTCGAGCGCTAGCGCTCTGAGCGCTAGCGCGCTGAGCGCTAGCGCGCCACGTGTCAGCACATGGGCGCTCGAGCGCAGGCGCTCTGGGCGCAAGAGCGCTAGCGCACCACGTGTGAGCACGTGGGCGCTCGAGCGCTAGCGCTCTGGGCGCAAGAGCGGTAGCGCACCACGTGTCAGCACGCGGGCGCTCGAGCAGCAAAAGGGATTTGGTCCCTGCAATGGGAGTTGTACTCCCAGAAAGGAGCACTTATTATTCTCTCTGTGTGTGTGTGTGTGTATGTGTGTGTGTGTGTGTGTGTATAGATATAGATATATATATGAGGAGTTAAACTCCTAAGATGTTTTGAAGCTGATGAAGGGATTCTCCCCTTGAGCCCTAGTTCTTCCCCAAAGTGGGGTTTCTGGAGATGGGTCTCCTTCTTCTTTCTTTGTTGGCCGGATCTTAAAGATCAAGAAATATGAGATTCCAAAAATCTCTCCTTTCTGAGATCTGATGGCAGATCTGAGTTCCCCTTTGTGGGTTTTGTGGTGAAAAACTATTTAGTTTTGGAAAAGGAAGAGTAAAACTCTTGATTTAATTAAAAAAAAGAAGGAAGGTTTATAACCTTAAGGAATGAGAAGATCACAGATCTAGATTTTTCTTTGGAGAGAGAAAAAGTTGTTAGGATATTTTCATTATTCTTGCCTTTATAGGAAATACACTTTACACATAGCCCCTTGGGCTTCACAAAATGGCATTTTGCCTATCCCATGGCCCATGTGTCATTTCTTTTTACACATAAGTCATGGGCTTTACAAAAATTTGGCTTTATGCCCATTTTGCATACATTCATGCATAAAAAATTACATAAAAATTATTTATTACATGATCTAAATTTTGGCATGGAGGAGGCTGGCCGCGGGCTCGACTTGGGCATGGGCCCGCTTGACCTGGGCTTGGGCCCACCTGGCTTGGGGTTGACCTTGACTTTGACTCGGTCAACCGGGGTGCAAATTTTGACCCCAACAAAGTGCCCCCCATCAATGAATGCACACCGCACATTTGAGTTGTGTGCACGAAATTGATGGATCTTGAAGCTGAATTTCGAGGTGGAACATCATTCCGGAGGCGAAGCATCATCCCGGGGAGCATGATTCCTTGGGATCGGAGCATCATTCTGATTCGCGGAGCATATTTCCAGGGTCGGAGTATCTCTCGGGGAGCATGATTCCCAGGGATAGGAGCATCATTCTGATTCGCGGAGCATAATTCCAGGGTCGGAGTACCTCTCGGAGAGTATGATTCCCAGGGATCGGAGCATCATTCTGATTTGCGGAGCACGATTCCACGGCTCAGAGCATCATTCCGAAGCGCGGAGCATAATTCCAAGATCGAAGAGTCAGAGCATAATTCCGGAGAGTCGGAGCATAATTCCGAGGATCGGAGCATCATTCCGAAGAGCGGAGCATGATTCCAGGGATCGGAGCGTCATTCCGATGAGCGGAGCATGATTCCAAAGGGTCGGAGCATAATTCCGAGGATCGGAGCATCATTCCGAAGAGCGGAGCATGATTCCAGGGATCAGAGCATAATTCCGATGAGCGGAGCATGATTCCACGGATCGGAGCATCATTCCGAAGGGCGGAGCATGATTCCAGGGGATCGAAGCATCATTTCGATGAGCGCGGAGCATAATTCCAAGATCGGAGCATCATCCCGAAGGGTGGAGCATGATTCCATGGATTGGAGCATCATTCCGAAGAGTCGGAGCATAATTCCGATTTGCGGAGCATAATTCCAAGGCTGAAGCATCATTCCGAAGGATCGGAGCATCATTCCGATTTACGGAGCATAATTCCAGGGTCGGAGCATCATTCCGAAGAGCGGATCATGATTCCAGGGATCGGAGCATCATTCCGAAGAGCGGAGCATGATTCCAGGGGATCAGAGCATCATTCTAAAGAGCGGCAGACATTCTGACCGAAGCATAATTTCGATGCAGAGGCTGATTCCCAGGCGAAGCATAATTCCGACGAGGAAGGCAAATACTCTGAGGCGAACCATGATTTCGACATGGGGTACATTCTGAGACGGAGCATGATTCCGGTGCAGAGCTTGGTTGTTGACTTGATTCCGAGGCGGAGCATAATTCCGATGAGGAGTTCGTTAGTTGATTCCGAGCCGAAGCATAATTCCGACAGGGAAGGTAGATATCCCGAGACGAAGCATGATTTCGACACGGGGTAAATTCTGGGACGGAGCATGATTCCGCCGCAGAGGTTGTTGGTTTGATTTGATTCCGAGGCAGAGCATAATTCCGGCAAGGAAGGTAGATATCCCAAGGCGAAGCATGATTTCGACACAGGGTAAATTCTGGGACAGAGCATGATTCCGCCGCAGAGGTTGTTGGTTTGATTTGATTCCGGTTGGCATCAGCATCGCTATACTGGAATATGGTACCAGAAGCGAATCATCATTTGTCATGAGAGGACTTGGGAATTTTGGTTTTGGTTTGGCATCAGCACCGCTACACTGGAATATGGTACCAGGAGAGAATCATCATTTGCCATGGGAGGATTTGGGAATTAGTTTTTGCTTGGCATCAGTATCGCTACACTGGAATATGGTACCAGGAGCGAATCATCATTTGTGTTTGCTTATTAGGAAACGATGGCTTAGGAGACAGGTTTTAGGTCCCTATCACCTAAGACTTTTCAATTTTGTGAGCCGTAAGGGTCTCACAAAGCATTTTCTCCCTACGGGTCGTAAGGACCCCGTAGGTGTATTTTCTCCTTAGGAGTCGTGAGGACCCCTAAGTGTGTTGCTCCTTTGTGAGTCGTAAGGATCTCACGCGGGAATTTTCTCCTCACAAAGTCGAGAGGACTTTGCGAGTGCATTTCATCTCTTTTCACGAGTTTGCGCCCTTTCGGGTTTTCACAAACTCGCCGGCAGTCCTGCTGTTTTTACTCACGGAGCCCTTTCGGGTTTTCACCCGTGCCCGTTTTGCTTGTGGACATACCGTTTTTTTTCCTTTTTCTTCTTCTTTTTTTTTGGTGGGACTTTAAAAGCAGTCTCACCGGCAGGACTTGGAGGAGATTTGAATTGTTTTACGCCCGTGGATTGTATACGGTTTTGCAGGATGTATGATCCAGACCGTAGGGCCGGAAAAATTTCGGGATTTTGCCGGCGTCTGCATCACTGCACTGGAATATGGTACCAGGAGCAACTCATCATTCGCCGTTGGGGTATGGGAGTTGGAATTTGGTTGGCGTCTGCATCGCTGCACTGGAATATGGTACCAGGAGCGACTCATCATTCACCATTGGGGTATGGGATTTGGAATTTGGTTGGCGTCTGCATCGCTGCACTGGAATATGGTACCAGGAGCGACTCATCATTCGCCGTTTGGAGTATGGGGTTTGGAATTTGGTTGGCGTCTGCATCGCTACACTGGAATATGGTACCAGGAGCGACTCATCATTCGCCACTTGGGGATTGGGGAGCGACGGCTTAGGAGACAGGTTTAGATCCCTATCGCCTAAGGCTTTTCAATTTTATGGGCCGTGAGAGTCCTATAAAAGCATTTTCTCCCTACGAGTCGTAAGGATCCCGCAGGTGTATTTTCTCCTTAGGAGTCGTGGGGACTCCTAAGTGTGTTTTTCCTTTATGAGTCGTAAGGATCCCACAAAGGTTTGTTCTCCTCATGTATCGTGAGGACACATGAGTGGGTCTTCTCAATGGAGCATAATTCCAAAGGCGGAGACCAGCCGTGTAACTGGTGATTACGGTGGGGCATGAGGGTGATGAGAATTATTTGATCCCGTGGATTGTATACGGTAGTCAATTTGGGGACTAACCGTAGGGCTGGGAGAATTTTGAGAAATTGGATTTTGGTTGGCGTCTGCATCGCTGCACTGGAATATGGTACCAGGAGCGACTCATCATTCGCCACTGTTTTGTTTATTTGTTTATTTGTTTTGTTTTACCGCGATTGCTCTATCATTTCAGCTTTTCTTATCGCGAAGGTCGCGATTGCCCTATCATTTCGGCTATTTATTCGCGGTTGCCTCATCATTTCGGCTTTATTTTCATTTTCATTTTTACTCACTGTTTTTTATTGCGAGTTGCCCTATCATTTCGGCTTTTCTTTATTTTTCTTTTATTTACACATTTTTTGTTTATTTACACACATTTTTTTTATATTTATTAATTTTTTTTTACATTCCCAGTTTAACGACTTAGAGGTCGATTGTTCCCAGTTTAATGACGTGGTGGTCGATTGTTTTCAGTGAAAGGCAGATGTATAAGAGAATTAGTTTCACGAAGATCTTCGGTCTCCGTTTGTGTAAAATTGGCGGTTGCGACTTGACTGTTTATTAACACACCTTTGGACAGTTCTATCTCCCCTGCCTTATATTGCTTTTCGACCCAATCTTTGAAGACGAAGCAGTCCTCAATGGCATGCCCTATCACTCTGTGATAGGGGCAGTATTTGGGGTCGTCGGTCATATTCGCTTCCTGCGGTCTTTTTGACTCTGGCAGTTGTAGACCGTTCCTCAGGGCGTCTTTGAATATTTTACGGATTTTGTCCCTTCTGAAGGAATAGACCTTGTCCAGCTTCTCTTTCAGTGGAGATTCTCCTCCCTCTCCGAACACTGGCTTCCGAGGCTGGTTGGCACTAGGCCCGCTTATCCCTTGCTTATTTCGGTTAGCCGAAGTGTTGAAAGACTCAGAATTGTCGGGATTTCCGCCTTTGCGATTATCGTCCTTTCGGTTTCTCCAGGACCTATTGTTATTTTGGGAGTCAGAGGAGGACTCCTGCTTTGAGCGTTCCAACATCTGGACTTTCTTGGTCAGCTCTTAGAATGTTTTGAGACCCGCGGTGCATAGAAATGGGGCCATCCAATTGTTGATATTTCCGACGAGGAGACTGACAGATTGGTCCTGCTCTATCGGCGGTTCACATTTGACGGAGAGATTGCGCCATCGGGTTATAAAATCCGTACTGCTTTCGTTGTTCTTGGGCTTGGTCCTTACGAGCTCGGCAATGGTGATCTTATCGCTGACGCTCATGAACCTTTGTCGAAACAAAGATTCCATTTGGACGAAAGTAGTAACGGAGCCATCCGGTATGCTTGCGTACCAGTCGAAAGCAACATCGGTCAAGCTATTAACGAACTGGCGGAGGAGAAGCGCATCGTTGCCCCCAGTGTTCCCGCATGAGGCTTTGAAGTGGGCGATGTGCTGATTCGCATTTCCCATCCCATCAAATCTTCCGAATTTGGGGATGACATAGCCGCTAAGAAATTCTATCAGATCATACTGAGCAGGATATTGTCTCCCGCTACTGCTGATATCTTTTTGCGCTTCGGCTTCGGCCACCAATGTTTTGACTTTGCCGACAACCAAATCCATGATTTGATCTTGAGTTAGCGGGCTACTGTCATCGGTAGCCAAGACATCTCCCGAGATAGGATGCGACTGATTTTCATGCGGTTCGCCCACTTTTGGATTTGAGAGAATAGGCGTCGGCTGCTTTGGGGCACCATTTCCCGGTTCATGAGCAGAGCCATACGCTTGATTGGGCGGCTGAGAGGCAAGTTGGGCTGTGAGCTATAAGAAGACGTTTGTATGTCGTCAATTTTTGAGTAAAACTTGGACATCTCCTTGTCTTTGTTTCTGAGCTGCTTTCGGAGCTCTTGGAGAAGTTGCTGCTCTGCGTTATTGGGACGGAAGATTGGCCCATCTTCGCTTTCCGAGCCCGACTCCTCATGAACTGAGAGCTCTCTCTACTTATCAGCCTCACTGGGAAGGTCTTCATTACCTGCCAGAGGAGGCTGGCCTTGGAATGTGGCAGCCATATTCACGCCAGATTGGATTTAGGATGTGGTGGCCCCGTCCTTGCTCTTGCTGCGCGTGCCCACCATGTAGACAGTGTAGATAACACATTCAGCCATCCCCTCATCTTTGGCGGGGTAACCCTGTTCCTCGAACCTCATGAGGTTCAGCCTAGCAGGAGCCCTAGCCCTTTTGTTGGCTATGTATCTGAGCCTTTTCTTCCTTAGCTTCTTAATTTTAAGGGCTTGGCGGGCATCTGTTTCTTGGGAAGCCACCGTGAGTCGATTAGCGGGGAGCTTAGAGAAGACACCCGATCGAGCAGTTGTCAAGGGCACCGCCGGAGCTTGCTCGGGATGCCTTGTTGCTTTGCTGGTGTTGATTGCCTTGCCCCCAGCTGGGGCCAAGGAAAGTCGTTCAAACACCGACTTGCATTTGAGTTGGGGCATCTTCGAGACCACCACATTTGGCCTCTTGCCTTTCGAGACCGGCTTGTCTGTCACCGGGCCTTGAGGTGCAGGGATGGAATTAGCCGAGAAAAATAGGATAGAGCCGAATGGTAGCGGCGGCTCTTCCCATTGTCGCCCGAGACTGGCCGGAAGGACCGTCCTGGCATCCATCTTCATCGTGTAGAAGATGGGAGCTGAGTTCATCTTCGGAGACATTGTTGAAAGGTGATTGCTTGAAAATCCTGCATGAAAGAGCATTATTTTAGTATAAATATAGATATGTATATTGATTGAGTTCGCATGAACGTTTAACCCGAAATATGGGAGGAGAGATTGGTCCCACCGGGCGTGCCAGAATCTGTAGGGTGTTTTTCGTCACTCCATTGAGATGGGAATACGCGCGCGCTTGTCAGGCGCATTACAGATTCCCCTTGCCTAGGGTTGGCTGGGGTTTAATGATTGTGGGGATCCGAATCTCCGGCAGCCGCGGACTAAGCTGCCGTTAATTACCCCTCGCCTTTGGAGCGAGGGAACCTCCGATTGACGGGTTAAACCGGTCATGCGAACTCAATGTGCAGTGTTGTGTTTTGAAGGGATTTTGGATACATCGGGGGCCCCGCAGAGTTTTTACGGGGGTCTCTCTATCCGGATAGCGGGCTGGGGGTCAAGGGGGTTAGCAGCCCCCTTATGGGGTGCAGGGCAGCGCCCCGTTAGAAATTTTTTTTCTAACAGGGACAGTGTCGTGGAGTATATGTGTGTGTACATATGTATACATATATGTATATATATAAAAAAAATGGAGGAAAGGCATCCAAAGGATGCATGGGGCCAGCGCCAGCGCAAGAGCGCTAGCGCACCACGTGTCAGCACGTGGGCGCTCGAGTAGTAAAAAGGACTTGGTCTCTGCAATGGGAGTTGTACTCCCAGAAAGGAGCACTTATTATTCTGTGTGTGTGTGCGTGTGTGTGTGTGTGTATTTGAGGAGTTAAACTCCTAAGATGTTTTGAAGCTGATGAAGGGCTTCTCCCCTTGAGCCCTAGTTCTTCCCCAAAGTGGGGTTTCTGGAGATGGGTCTCCTTCTTCTTCCTTTGTTGGCCGGATCTTGAAAATCAAGAAATATGAGATTCCAAAAATCTCTCATTTCTGAGATTTGATGGCAGATCTGAGTTCCCCTTTCTGGGTTTTATGGTGAAAAACTATTTAGTTTTGGAAAAGGAAGAGTAAAACTCTTGATTTAGTTAAAAAAAGAAGGAAGGTTTAGAACCTTGAGGAAGGAGAAAATCACAGATCTAGATTTTTCTTTGAAGAGAGAAAAAATTGTTAGGATATTTTCATTATCCTTGCCTACACTTTACACATAGCCCCTTGGGCTTCACAAAATGGCATTTTGCCTATCCCATGGCCCATGTGTCATTTCTTTTTACACATAAGCCATGGGCTTTACAAAAAATTGGCTTTATGCCCATTTTGCATACATTCATGCATAAAAAATTACATAAAAATTATTTATTACATGATCTATATTTTGGCATGGAGGAGGCTGGCCGCGGGCTCGACTTGGGCATGGGCCCGCTTGACCTGGGCTTGGGCCCACCTGGCTTGGGGTTTGACCTTGACTTTGACTCGGTCAACCGGGATGAAAATTTTGACCCCAACATTGCCGTATAATCCAAGTTGTTTGATCGATGTCAAACGCATCTTCTTAAGCTTCAATTGGATCCTCTAAAACTAATACCGCAAATAATCAAATGTAACGATCACTATTTTTGTAATACTATTTTTGTTCAATTACTTTTGTAGTTAGTGGTATTTTATGAAAATCCCCCGTTCCGCTCTCTTATTGAAACTTATATTTTTAAAAGAGTATTCTTTGCATCAAGAATCCTTGTGTGCTGAGTTGGTTTCAACGCAAGAGTTCCAAGCTTAAGGTCACGTGTTTGAACCCCGAATGAAATATTTTAGTTTTATTTTAAATCCCCAAGTTTTAAACTACTACGATATTTTTTTATAACCAAATATTTATTAGAATTTTAGAATAAGAGAAAAGATTTTTTTAATTAAAAATAAATTTTTTTTGTTTATTTTAATTTATTTGTTTGTTGTTTGATTTTGTGGGATTGATAAGATTTTATCTTCCTCTCCTCTCTTCACTGAAAAAATGAAGGATAAAATCCAGCCACCTTCCTCTATCATTTTCTCATAAAAAAGAGAGAGAAACACTAGTACCTTCCACTGTCGTATTCTTTTTCTCAACTTCGAATTTCTTTTCCTCACATGCCTCTTCTGTACCTCCGATCTGAAATTCCTAACCAAAGGATTCGCCTCCAATCTGAAATTTCTAGCCCAATGACTCAAGCAAGGAGAAGGAAGATCCCAAGCACACATCGCCTTGAAGCATCCTTTACCCGTTAAGGAAGATCCTAGATCCTCCTTTATTGTAAGTCCCCTCTTCTTTTCCTTATTTAAATAGCTGTAAATTATACATAAGTTTTCTTCAATCCTTTAGCTTCTAGGGTTTTTATCGATTTGTTTATGCATGAAATTATTAGATCTATTAGAATTTTATAATATGATATGAGATGGATTTCATGTTTTTATGTTTTTTTATTAGGGTTTTAATATATATGTATGATATAGAATTGAACTAATGGAATTGAAAGATAATTTTAAATGTTGATTTTGCATATTGTTGAAAATTTATTAAAGGATGATTTTCATCATTTTTTTTATAAAGATGAATCAAAAATTAGATATGTCTCCTTAATTAACTATCATATTTTCCTATCATATGATTATTAGAATGAAGTTAGATATTTTATATGAATACTTGTATCATTGGTTTAACATTAAATTAAAGTATATACTAATTTAAAAAGCAATATTCCTTTTTAATGAAGTTCTCTCCTTTTTTCCCACACACCTGTCGTTCTTTCTTCTACCATCCTTTCTACAGCGATCCTTGATTTCTGTATAATTCCCTTCTCACTTTAAACATAGAAGCCTCTCGTGGTTATGTTAAAAACACGTTTTTTTAACCTCGGTTTATATTAATGGTTGTTAGTTCTTGTCAATTAATTAGTGTAGGTTTACCCTACCGTTCCCATCACCGATAACTATTGCCATGTTTTCCTATCTTCTATAATACCGTTGCATGTTCCTCTTTTATCTTCACTGCCTTCGTAATTAAATTTCTTACCATGCTTTCTATATTACTAAAACCCCACATGCTTTCCCAATATTTATAGATCTATACTTATTTTTGCGGATCCAAACTTAAAGATGATTTTTCTTTCAATTAAATGGGTTTAGGATAAATGGTATAGTTTTTGCTTCAGTTAGATCATTCAAATATTATGAACCCCTTTACTTGCTATCTTTATAAAACCTACCCTATTGCATGTTTACCTCTATCTCATGCTACTCCCTCTATTATTTTTTTGGCGATGACACCATTTCTCTTTAAATTAGGAAAGAACTTTAAATGGTTTCTATTAAAACATTATTAGTTCTAGCTCTTTAAATTGTTTACTCTTCTCCCTCTCATTTTAATCTGACACTGTTATTAATTATGTATTTAGAATGAGGGAATTTTTATATGTTTCAATCTTGTAAAACATACTTAATTGTTATTTATTTATATATCGCATATTTATCGATACCCTATATCATGGGTATATCTATATATTCTTTACGAGGCATGAGTTAGGTTAAATTAAGGTAAATAATTTTATGTTCGCAAGTCATTGTTTTTCCTTATACGCAAAAATCTATTTTAGACCTGATTTAAAATGGGCATAATTTCTGACATAGGAACTCAAAAGAGGCGAGGTTTGATTTTTGGAATAATCTCAGCATGTTAGCTGTCTTTTTCTCCTAGGTTATTTTCTCTAAAAACTAACAGAAACCGCTTTAAATTGCCTTTTCATAATATGTGACGAATCTAGACAGACGCGGAAATTATCTGCACAGCTGTCGTAAAACTTGCATAACTCCCTATCTGCTTATTGAAATGTGATAATTCTTTTTAGACACTATTCACAACAGGTAGATGTTTAATTCTTGTTTTATAACCAAATCCATATAACGATCAGAACCTTTTCAAAAATACACTCTACCACCGACATATGTTTTTTGAAATCTGCTTTGACCTGCTCTGCGCAGTGTTACAAAAAAATCCATAACTCCCTCATTCAGAATTCGAATGAGGCAACCTCAGTCTCATTGTTTGCACAACTTCCTGAGATAGAAACTTCATCTTGATCATTATTTTCCAATTATAAATCGATACTGCTCTTTTTTGCTTGTGAACGATATATATGACCTGAATTTGAACTATGATTTCATTGATGCGTTATTGCTACCATATTTTCATATTGAATTTCGTGAAATACAAATCTTGTATCTCGTGAACACGACATGACTTACATGTATAATTGAAACTCGTGTTATTAGATATCTATACATATATCTACACTTCAATTATATGAATACCATGGGGATGGGGTAACTCGAAGAATAAGGGTATTTATATGTAACAGGGGATCATACTTGTTCCTCATGGTCCTGGAGAATACGGTACATTGCATTACAAACAAATCTTGACTCTCATGAATCTTGTGTTCCTATTGTTCTGTGGGAAAAACAGAATATTCTAGTTATATGTAAAACACTCACAATTCGAGCTTATAACTATAAACACTGCATTATCGAATATCGTGATACTCTAGTTATCTTCCACTGATAGACACATGATTGTTTTATTGACACACGTTCTTATTTACTTTACGTTGTTATTTTCATGCCAAATTTATTATGTAGGGTTCCTAGGCACACTAATGAGGTCTCACAAGGCATCAACCATGCCAATTTCAAAAATTTCCGGTGCCGAGAAACCCTAATACGGATCGTTACCTAGAGTTTAGGCGAAACAATAAGCTACTAAACTACTTTAGTGCTAAGTGAACGGAAATACAACCTTTGTAGATCCGGTCCTCCACCTCCATAGCTCCGTGATGAAGTCCCCTCGCTGCGATCATCGGATCCCGGGCTCTAGCGTCGGCTTCATCGGAGAAATTGGCGGGCTAGGTCGTCGACTTCGATGCCGAAGATGATCTACGTCGAGGCAACACAAGATCAAGCTCCAACTTCACCAAGCCATGAAACTTGTGAAGAAAACACCCTATATTACTTGGCAAGTGGTAGAGGATGAAGAAATAGAAAGTGGGTTCACTTTAGAATTGGATTTCTCACTTTTTTTCTCAAGACACCATTGAAGCTAGCAAGCTTCCTTCTTCTTGAAGAAGAAGAAGAAGATGATGATAATATGATAAGTCTTATTGGAAAATAGAAAATAAGGTGATTCTTATCATATCTCAACCATGGTCAGGTGTAGAGAATAAACTAGGGTTAGGTTTAATGGTTAGGTTTAAGGAATAAAACAAAATGGTCAAAGCTTTTTCAAAGCTTCATGAAGCTTCAACAAAATCCAAAGAAAGCCACCATTTTATCTTAAGCCAAAATGAAATAAATAAATAAATAAATAAAGCAAATGAAACCCTAACCATTAACTAACCATGGTTTAATCAAACATACACCCAAGTTTGCATGTATCATCAAACATGATACAAACTAGTGCACAAAACTATATCATATATACAATGTGCACTTCAAGTGAGAAAATCCATCTAAAGTGAACAAATACTAGTTAATGCAAAGTAATATATCAAATATATAATTATACATTAAATCATTAAATCAACACTTGATTTAACGATCCCGTCATATCGCATATGACCGGCTAATATCCGATGTATCGACTTATCGAATCAATCCTCGATTCGATAACTAGGTTATATCGCATACAACCAATCGATACATTCATCGCGAGAATAGAATACGGTATCACATACACGCATCATTCTCGGTCCTGCACATATTTTATATGCGCTCTTATTTCGTTTCGTTTGAGCCAGGAAACCTCTGTGTAGGACTCTAAAGACTCGTCAATACGCCGGCAGCAGGTGATGATCATATCAAACACCCACAAGCCGCAAGCGGTCTGCTAAACGTAACGGCCACCCGGGTATTGAGCGATCAGAAGATCGACGAGCAAGCCCGCTCATACTCCTGTGAATCCAACCAGTAACACTTACCGTACAGGCCGGTCTCGTCGTATGATATGTCGCATATCTCGCCTAGGGGTGGTAAACGTCAGACCCCAATAGCTCGATAAGTCGTGTCGATATGAGGTCTATAACAGTTCGAGAAACTACAGGTAACACTTACCAGTAAATCTCAGCAACCCTGGCCAGGGATTTCCGGTTATAGCCAATCGAACACAGCGCAACATCAACTCCCTATACCGGGAGAGACGAATCCCCTCCTATCGCTCATTGCCTCCATGTGATTCGGGACTGTACCCAAAAACCACCGTTTTGCACGCCCTCTTGGACGTGGTAAGGTGGAAATCAAAGCACAGTGGGAACCACACAAGACTCTATGACGATCTCGGGTCAACAGACTACTCTGTACCAGTGTCACCAGAGAACTGCCACCTGACGTAAGGTATAATACCATCTGGGAGTTCTCGGCGAGTCCGTCCAGTGTACCCAGTCTCTACTGAGCACCCGTATATCATCTCTGATGTCAAACACCAATGGATATGGGATCATCCATCGCCCATCTGTATCGGTCGAGAAGGCATACGCTAGTCTACTCTGGTATATCGATGCCCTGTCTCGATACACCCACGACTAGGGACCTTGAAGGATGTACTTATGGACTACCATGTCCCCACTAGTATGATCCGCATCATAGTCCAGGTAGTCAAGTACACATCCTAAGGGCTTTACCAACATGTAACAGAGAGACAATCAGTGTACACGTTAAGATAAAGAGCAACCAGATAGCATACTATCATGTCGAGCCAGAAAGTCCTCCCTATATATGTCCAAGCATCCACTACAATATACATCCTATGTATAGTAATGGGCTCTAGGGCATACATATAACTAACATATTATGCATATCATGTCTTCTTTACAATACTGTTTTTTTAAACTGGGAACTTGCAGAACTTTAGTTCGCTGACGGCTTTCCATTTTTCTTGTTTTTTTTCTTTTCTTAGAAATGTCGTTAGGCAATTTTGGGGCAAATGACAAGTCTCGATACGAGGTTGAACCAACAAATGAGTACTTCGATCAACTTTCTTCTCAAGCCAATCGCTAGTATTCATCTCATTAAGCCTTTGTTTTGGGGCATTTTTCTTCACATCCTTTATGTCGTTTCTTTGTCAAACATCTGCATATGGTTGGAATCTAAATTTGTAGCAAGTATTTTTGGATTTATTTTTAAGATTTTATATGCTTTAAATTCTTGCATTATTTTTCCTGTTACTGTTTATACAGACGCTTACTGTATTCATGTCAAGAAGGAGTGATTTTCGGTATGAATACGTTGCGGGGTTCGTCCGATCTCGCTCTTCATCTTTTAGAAAGCGGGGCATGACAATCGATGTAACCATATATATTTATATGTATCGATCTAGAAACTAAATAACTTATATCTCACATATCTATTCAAAACAATTAATTCTTATTGTATAATGAATCTAGAACTTCTACTCAACTTTTATCCTTATACTTTCATGTAACCTATTTTATATGAGTTTCAGGCATTAAAATAATTCTACAAAATTCAAGGGGTTGAAAATAATTTTCTTATGCCGCAATCCATATAACTAAAATTTGTATAAAAGGTAAAACAAGTTATCTAGATTTGCAGTGACTTGATAATAAAAAAAATTAGTTCATATGATCCATTACTTAAATATGTAATTGACGGTTTGAATACTAATATATGAGAAATCTAAGGGTGAGAACAATTTCTATCTTTTTCTACTTCTATTAAAATATATTCTAATTTTCTCAATACTTTTTCTTCTACAAATTGTATATAGTATCCTATAAACCATTTTGATTTATTCTTGTCAAAGTTATTTTTAAAATAAGGTAGAGTTGAAGGATTGATGGGATTTTACACATGAGCTTTTAATGATAAGTGGGTTCCAACAATAAGACTTAAACTTTGTTGAGATGTGGCCCATTTTATATTTTATATCCATGTATTTTTTTTGTTGTTTCTAATGTGAAACTATTTTTAAAATCTCATCATTTGATTTTTTTACTTTCAGCGATTCTTAAAAAAAACTTTGATTAGATTGATGATGTCAGCGAGGGTTTCGCCATCTTCTTCCGGTTCTTTTCTTTTTATTTATTTTGTAAATTCTTTTTCTAAAGAATATGATTAGAGTTGTATATATAAGGAAAGAAGATATGAAAAATCGAAGAATACAAAATCATAACTAAATACTGGAACAAACTTTTCAAATCTAATTAGATAATAAAACATATGACTACTGACTAATTAAAATCCAATGATACCTAAATATATTATATTAGGAAAATTTCTTCAAGACCTCCTTGTACTATGAACTTTGTTCCCAAAACCATTATAGCGTCGATTTTGTGCATAGAAATCCACCAAAGTTTTTTTTTTGTTACACACGACCCTTTCCAACCTCCTGTCATTAAAATTTAAAATTTCAAGTTAAAATTCAAGTTAAAATTTTATTTTTTCCTATCGAAAATGCCCTTGCTTTCCCTTTTAACAATCCACTATATATCAAGATACTTTGGTCATTTCATAAAGAAATTAATGGCAGGGGGACACAAGGGGGTCGCATGTAACGGAGAAAACTTCGGAGGATTTCTATGCACAAAATCGGCGCCATGGTGGTTTTGGAAACAAAGGCTATAGAAGAGGATGGTTTTGTTGAAATATCCCATTATATTATTAGTTTAAACCTTTTAAATTATATTGTTAGTTTGATATATATTATATTATCCTAGTGCAAATCTTTTAATATATTTTTATATCTTAATTATTTATCTCTATTAGATTTTCTGGGTATTTCAGTCTTATACATAAAATATAGTTTAAATTGCACAAATGTATCAATTAACTTTCACGTTTATTGCGATTGCTACAATGAACTTAAAAGCTTTGAGATTAATAGCACGAACTGTTTTTTAGACAATACTCCCATATGGAGTCACATTTTATTAAAAACGACCAAAATACCCCTTCACTTGCTATTTTTCTTTTCTCTTAGAAAATTATTTTCAGCCTTTAAAAAAACTTTTCCATTAAAAAACTCTTTTTCCCAAAATCACGCGTCGTGGACTTCTCCGCCCACGTCGATTCCATCACCTTCATCACATGCACCTCTAGCACTTTCATCTCCGACGACATGTCCCTCACGTGTCCGAGCTTGGCCCTAATGGTGGCGTCACGCTCAAAAATGAACTTGCATAAAAGGATGAAGTAGATCTTGTCGAGAAGTAACGTAGATCTTGTCGAGGGCCACCATGAGGAGGAACCCAGCGGCAATGGAGGGGGGAGGTTGCAGTCGAAAAGGGTCGTATTTTCGATCTTAGCATCAAGAGAGGGGAGGGTGAGAATGAAGTCGAAAAGGGCCCCCTTTTCGATCTTAGCGTCATGGGCGGTGGCGATGGCGATAGCGAAGAGGAGGGAGAGCTTGGGGGTTGGGGTTTTGGGGATGAATTAAGAGAGGGATTAGGTTTGTTGTTTTGGGGGTGATGTGGGTTTTGAGAATTTGAAAAGGATTTTGGAGGTGAAGCTGGCGGCCATGAGCATGCTCCCTATTGATGTGGGGAGTTGAGCTCTCCGTTTGGCTTTGATTTCGATTGTTTAAAGAGAGGAAGACGGAGCAACATGGGGTTTTCTTAAGAAGGGATGAGAGGAGGGGGCGACGCTCGGAGGAGGCGGCATAGGCCCGATCGAGATCGAGGTCGTCGGAAAGAACTTGCCCTCGCCGGTGATGACGGAGAAAGACAATGGCCGAGGCGCAGTGGAGGATTTGATGGTCTCAAGGACGGAGTGAAAGTAAGTGAGAAGAATGGTTTGATTGAGAAATTTGTACTGCTTTTTCTTTCTTTTTTTAAATTAATAAAGATCATAAAGAAATGTGAAAATGGAAGATTAAGAACATCCCAAAAGGGCAAAATGGGATTACATGTCAAATATTCCTGATGTGGCAGTTAAAAATAACATTTGCGGACAGAAAAGTAGTTGATGGTATTTAGTTGTAATCGGAGATGATAGTCCATGGTAATTATCAGCAATATTTGAGTTAGTTTCCTCCAAATTACACTTTTTCTTCCTCCTCCTTCATTGAAGAAAAAATAGAAAAAGGAAAAGAAATATAAACAACTCTCTCTCCTCCCCAAGCAACCCCAAAACCTCATCCCATGCTCATCCCCTCCACCGCACCACGGCAACCCCAAAACCTCATCCCATGCTCATCCCCTCCACCGCACCACGGCAACCCCAAAACCTCCACCACCGCCGTCCCATTTGTTCTCTTCTCAATTCACATTCCAAGAGAAAAAAGAAGACCCAAAAGAATCAATATTTATGAGGCAACCAGCCAACCACAAATCTCTACAGATAAATATTAGAAAAATTCTTCAGCGATTTAATTCTTTTTTCTTTTTTGGAACTCATCCATCTCAATCTACTCTTACCTGCATTCTTCACTAGGAAAGGAAGTCCCCTTAATTTATGCATATACAAATCATCATCAGAGAAAGATGGGTTTTTGCAGAGAAAGAGGGGTTTTTGCAAAGAAAGCAAGAATCGAGAGATCAACGACTTTCTCTTCATTCATCTTACACAGAATCGAAGAAGATGCGAGCTGAGCTCGACTGGGCTGGATCTTTCCATGGGTCTGTAGCTTTTTCCCCTTTTTGGTGTTTTTTTTTTGTAAAATAAGCTTTGAGTACAAAGGAGGAGATGATGATGATGACGACGACGACCGAAGAGGACGACATGATGGCGTTGCGATTCGATCTCGACAGTCGGATCTCGGAGTCGATGCAAGGCCGCCTCCGTCGAAGCCCTGTGGCGGTGCCCTCATCCTTTCCTTCCTCCTCCAGGCCCTAGTGATGGCCGTCGCCCTCTCCCTCTTCTTCCTCTGCGCCAGCGCCGCCATCCTCCACCTCTTCGTTGCCGGCCACGCCCTCCGTCGACGACGCCGATGCCACCTCCACCACTCCCTAAACCCTAACTCTAGCCCTCACAACCTCTTCGGCCGAGAAGAGGAAGATCGTGCTTGGAGGGGTTTAGGGATAGGGATCGATGCAGGAGGCTGCCATTGTGTAAGCATGAGTTTCACAGGAATTACGTGGATCGATGGCTGATGATGATGATGGGACCCGTTGGCGGAGGTGGCAGTTGCGGCGGCGGAGGGAGGAGGGTCACGGAGGCGAGATGAGGAGGAGGAGAAGAAGAAGGAAGAGATGATGAAGATGAAGATGAAGATGAAGATGATGAAGAACACCAGGTATTTTTTATTTCTTTTCTGTTTTATCTTTTCTGAAATTGAAGGTAAATCAAAAGGTATAACGGTTCATTCATGCATAATTTTTAATGCCGTGTGGTAGTTATGTAAAAAAAATTCGTAGTAGCAATCTCTAATTTTTAAGTTCTATGGTATCAAGCGTACAAAATGTGATAGTTCATGGGTATATTTTTGCAATTTATCCTTTATTAAACCATGATGTTATGATATAAACTAGCCTTGTTTATCTATATACGTTGTGGTATTTGATGATCAATTTACATCTTGGGAGAGAGAGATGCAATATCTAGGTATGCTCATCACCCAAGCTCAAACTCACATTTGATCAAAATCGAGAGTGTGAATATGATGGATGTTCCAAAGATGTCGGGCTAATTGCTGGAATGGTTGCTTTAGGAGAGGTTGGAATGTGTTGCTAGAGAGACCTCAAGAACTGTCTTTGAAGAGAGACATTGAACTGTTGTCGGAGAAAGATCAGAAATTTGTCTGTGGAGAGATTACGTTAGAGCTATCATTAGCTAAGGCGACAACCAAAGTGGCCAATTAGAAGAAAACTAGAGGGTATGTGATGATGCTCGGTACTGAGAACTATTAGTTATATGTATGCCTAGAGGCCATTACTGTACATGCGATGTATATTGTAGTGGATGCTTGGACATATATAGAGAGGACTTTCTTGCTCGACATGATAGTATGCTATCTGTTTGTTCTTTATCTTAACATGTACACTTATTGTCTCTCTATTACATGTTGATAAAGCCCTTAGGATGAGTACTTGACTACCAGGATTATGATGTGGATCATACTAGTGGGGCAGAGGTAGTCGGCAAGTACATCCTTCAAATGTTTCTAGTCGTAGGAGTATCGAGACAGGGCATCGATACTCCAGTGTAGACCAGCGTATACGCTTCTTGACCCATGTGATGGGCGATAGATGATCCCATATCCATTGGTGTTTGACATCAGAGATGGTATACGGGTGCTCAATGGAGACTGGATACACTAAACGGACTCGCCGAGAACTCTTAGATGGTATTATACCTATCGTCAGATAGCAGTTCTCTGGTGACACTAGTGCATGTTAGTCTGTCGATCCGAGATCGTTATAGAGTCTTGTGTGAATCCCACCGTGCTTTGATTTCCACCATACCACGGTCAAGAGATAGTGCAAAAATATGGTTTTTGGGTACAGTCCCGAGTCACGTAGAGGCAATGAGCGATAGGAGGGGATTCGTCTCTCCCGGTATTGGGAGTTGATGTTACGCTATGCTTGATTGTCCATAACAGGAAATCCCTGACCAGGGTTGCTGAGATCTACTGGTAAGTGTTATCAGTAGTTTCTCGAACCGTTATGGACCTTGCATCGGCATGACTTATCAGGCTATTGGGGTCTGACGTTATACCACCTCCAGGTTGTGATATGCGACATATCTGACGAAGAGACTGGACTGTACGGTAGTGTTACTGATTGGATTCGCAGGAGTGTGAGCAGGTTTACTTTTTGATTTTTTGATCGCTCAATACCCGGGTGGTCGTTACGTTTAGCAGACCGCTTGTGGCTTGTGGGTGTTTGATATGATTATCACCTACTGCCGGCGTATTGACGAGTCTTTAAAGTCATACACAGAGATTTCCTGGTTCATGCGAAACGAAATTGGAGCACATATGTGATATGTGCGGGACCGAGATTAATGCACGTATGTGATACCGCATTCTATTCTCGCGATATGTGATATCGGACGGTTATATGAGATATAGCCGGGTTATCTGATCAAGTGTTGATTCGATAAGTTGTTACATTTGATATTAGTCGGTTGTATGTAATATAGCCGGATTATTAAATCAAGTGTTGATTTGATAATTTAATGTATAATTATATATTTGATATATTAACTTACATTAACTAATATTTGCTCACTAAGTATTCTTTTTCTCATTTTGTGCCTTAGTATATATGTGATATATATTAATGTGCATTTCATTTGTGTCATGTTTGATGCCACATGCTACATGGGTGTATGAGACTTATACTATGCTTTTGATAATCCTAGGATTTATATTTATCCAAGTAATTCACAAATTGATGGAATTATCTCATGGCTAGAAGCTTGGAGAAGCTTCAAGTGTTCATTGACTTAGTCCACTAATTTGTTTTACTTAAAATATTTATTAACCTAACCATTATCCTTAGTTTAGTTAAGTCTCTACATGAGTTAGTGTATGACACTAACTCACCTATGATTGCTATTCTCACCTCATAAGTTCATTCTCTTCATCACTTCATCTTCTTCTTCATTGAGATTAAGCTTGCTAGCTTATTCTATGTGAGAAAATATTGTGAGAAAATTAAATCTAAAATGAGCCCATTTTCTACTTCATCATTCTCTATTATATTAGCCAGGGTGTTTGCTTCACTAATCTACCATTAGTGAAGAGATAGCATGAGCTTGAGTCTTCTCGACGTAGATCATTTTCGGCCTTGAAGACATCGAGCAAGCTTGTTCATTTCTTCATGTGAACCCTTACTAGAGTTCGGGTGTTCACTACTTGGAGCGAAGGGACTACTACACGGAGCTTTAGAAGTGAAGGACCGGTCTGCAAAGGTTGTATTCCTCATTCACTTAGATGTAAAGATATTTACATGCTTGTATTGTTTAATTCTTTAGTTAAGATTCTAGGGTTAGAGTTCTTTAGAACGACAAAAATTTGAAAACGGTATGGATGATACCTTTCGAAACCTTGCTGCCGCGCTAAGTAACCCTACAGTGGTATCAGAGCCAAGCTAGAGATTTAAACGATGTTTGTTAGGATCACGAAACCGAAATATCTCCGAAACACCCGATACAAATTCCTAGTTTCTGTCGAATTTTAAATGGCCTCTAAAAAAAATTTTAGCAATTGCAGAATGTTGTATGTGATATAACATAAACACTATCAAAATTTGAAGCAATTTGGCATGTTTTTAGTCGGCCACATCACTACAAAAACCGAGCTCACCGGGTCATTATGGGCTTTTTGGCTTCAAATTTTTAGGGTGTTCCGGTCTCTGGGTTTTAATATTTCAGGTGTTGCTTGTTTTTGCTAAATTTGCATGTGATGTTAACTTTCTGTAAAGGCAATTCGGAGTGTTTCGTAGTCGTAATTCTAACATGTATTCGGATTATTTAGACGACGTTAAAAAGTTTGAACAGATATCAATAACTCATATTTTCCCTCGCTGAAAATTTTCCAAGAGTTAGATTTTTTCCAAGTTTAAAATCTTTAGAAAATCATGCAAGTGATTATGTGGACCCTCTAGAAGAACGATACCCAAACTCGACTTTTCAGATCGCGGAACCGCGGTCATACCTTAGGGTTTGCGGCAGTTCCGTGGCGACATGAGTGAGGCATGGGTCGACCCTTCTACGGATGGCTCATAGGAGCAGTGGCATGTTCTGGGTACTTTTTGAACTCCGCTCAAGTGTTGAGCTCTTTGGGAAAGTTTGGGTGTTTGTTTATTCGATCGAAAAGTTTAACATCGTCTAGCTATCTGTGATTGTGATACAATATTTGGAATCCACATAATTAGTTATGTGATAACTAGTTTGAATTTTATAAATCTAGCAGTTTAGTCTCATTTGATTGGTTGCCACGGAATTTTGATGTGGATCAAAAGTCCGTCGCAAATACGTAGTGTACGCGGATACTCGTCGGGTAACCTTACTAGATAGCCACGCCCCATAGCCCCGACCACGTGACTGTAGGAGAACCCCGTCGCCAAAAGCATCCGCTCGGGTGCTCGCGGCCGTGGTGTTCCGCCTTAGTACACTTCGTCGACGGTATCGGGGGTGCGGCCGTCTACTAAAGTTTCTGACGAGCATTCGATCAGGTTATTGGGAATCTTGTTGAATTACCCGACAGGTTATTGAAAAGTGTTTTCAATATTAAGACTAAAATGTGGGGTTTATAATTGTTAGACATGTGATGTCTAAGGAATTCATTTGGTTGGGCATGAAATCCAAAGTATGTGATACAATGGATTTATGATGTCTAAGGAGGTTGTGGATTCCAATTGTTGTAGTTTTTCGCTTCTTTTCTGCGACCATAAGTATAATATGTGGTGTATCGCCGATTTCGTTGCTATATGTCAACGACAATTGGGATACGCATATTTACTTACGTTGATGACATGTGATGTTATGTGTTGCTGTGATATGTTATATTGGATCGTCGTGTTTTGAATAGCCGGGGTATTTTATGTGAGATGAGAGTTTTTTTATTTTCATTCATGTAAAAACTTGTATGTAATATTCTTTTATTGGGGCACTTCCGGGTTGAGGATGATATCACCATTGATGTATATTATTTACTTTTCCGCATTAGGATAGATCCAAGGAGGAGAGCACAAATAACCGGGTTCTAGAGTCCAATGGGAGACCATCTCGAGGAGTTGAAATCGGGTCCCTAACTCTAGAATTGGTAGGGTTGCTTGCCGCTCTCGTAGGGGTCTAGAGATGTGGGTTTCGCTATTCATCGCGACCGTGGAATCCGCGTTTTTATTGGCTTAATTAAAATACAGAATTCCTAGTATATCCAATATTTCATATCTGTTCTTCTGCTGCTAATATTTTATGATGTGATCACTTGATATGTTCTGAGACGAATGCCTATATTATATATATGATATATAATAACTATTGATGCTTTCGTTTCTTATGTGATGTTTAGGAAGCATAATTGACGGGACTTCATTAATGAGATTAATGAAATAAAAGAAACCTAAAGATGTTGCAGAATCTTGTTTTAAAAACCAGTAGCTCTAGTTCTTACTTTGCATAGCGGTATTCCTTGTAGAATATCCAGCACCTTATTCGATAAGGAAAGAGCCGAGATCTCTTCACCGGGAGTGACCTCTTTAGCGAGAGCAGATGTTACAACCCGCTCGGTTTGTCTTTTGATTGCTTCTATAGTTTTTGCTTTGCATAGTGGTATTTGTGAAATATCCTGCACCTTATTCGATAAGGAAAGAGCCGAGATCCTTTCACTGGGAGTGACCTCTTTAGCAAAACTAGTAAAAGCCTCAAAAACACTCCTTTTCAAAATCACTCGATTTTACAACGATATCAAGTACATTACGCAAAGGTTTTTTTTAAAAACCTATCGTAGCCCTCCGTCATTTCAGATAAGTACTACTTAGTATTCGTGCTACGGTAGTTTGGCCTCCATCAAAGCGTAGTGTTCGGTAGCTAACTAGTGCTTATCTGCAGCATGAGATGCGATTGGATTAGGGTATTCGTACGGCGTAGTTTGACCTGCGTCAAGGGTCGTACAGGTGGGTTTAATTCAATCAAGAAATGAACGGATTGAACTTGACTAGCACCCTATGGGTAGTTTGGCTTGCGTCAAGGTCATAGAACGCTAGGGGCAGAATATTATCGGGAATTTCAAGTGTTGAAATTTGCAATGAGATTGCATACATTCTATGAGATAGTTGGATCCCGATACCCACTGCGAGTAAGAGTTACTCCTGAGAGAGTTTTACACATTACAATTAGCCGATCAAGTAGGTGTCTAGAAAGGTGTTAACGCGGTTACGCCCCTGGAAAAACGAGGTTTATTTTAATTAGGTCCGTGCGAAAGCACGGGGAACCTCCCTCAAAGTACCGATACTGGCTTGGCCGAAAGATTGGCGAACTTATAGGGTGTAATTAATCCCGGCTAGTCTTACCTTTTAGGGTTTGAAGGAAGATTTGATAAAAACAGTGGGAGCCATCCTGATTAGATAAAATAATAACCAATCTGATCTTGCAAGAGCGCACGCAGAGTGTTCTCTTCTCTCTCTCTCCTGGTAGCACCATGTCACGCTTTAATCAAGATAATAAGATGGATGCATTAACCAAACCTGCTTATTATACTGTGCTAGAGAATGTTGGTTCCGATCTATCTTATAATCGTTATAAGTCCGAGCAGGAAATAGAGGAATATCCAGATTCCCATGCCACCCAATCGAAGAAAGTGCATGTTGATGCATTTTCTTCGGGTGTGTTCATTACCGAGAACTGTTTTTCAGTATCCTCTACGTCCTGGGTATGTGATATCGGATCAGGATCCCGCATATGTAATATGTTATATGGGCTACAGATAGGTAGAGAACTGGGAATGGGTGATATGTCTCAAAGTGTAGAGAATGGTGTAAGTGTTACAGCCAAATCAGTTAGCAAATATCACCTTATATTAATACATTGATTCTGAACGAATGTTATTACATACCGAACGTGAAATACAACATTACATCGGTTTCTTTAATGAGTTAAAGAAGGATATAATTCTGTATTGGAGGATAATGTTGTGAACATTTTCCTAAATCAAGAGTTGATTGGATCATGCACGTTATATAATAGCATATACGTTCTAAATCAAACCACAGTTCAAAGTATCTAGAACACACACAAGAGGAGTAGTTCAGAAATGAACGAATTCTTCTTGTGGTATTGTAGACTAGGTCATATCAATGCGAAACGACCAGCTAAGTTACATAAGGATGAATATGAGAATCTGTTCAAATTTTTATCTTATGATACTTGCCAGTCTTGTCTCAAAGATAAAATGACCAATAGTCTGTTTACTGGAAACAGAGAAAGAGTTACTGAACTCTTGGGACGCATACATAATGATGTATACGGTCCTAAGTCTACAAATCCCAAGGTTGGTTCTTTGTACTTCATTATATTCATCGACTATCTCTCAAGATTCGGACACGTGTTCCTGTTGAAACACGAGTCTGAAACTTTTAAGAAATTCAATGGATATAAGCTTGAAGTTAAGAACCAGACGGGTAGAAGTATTAAGTTCTTCGATGTGATCGAGGAGGAGAATGCTTGGGCATGGAGTTCCTGGATTTTCTAAAAGGAGAATGGGATTCTCTCTCGGCTTACTCCTTCGAGTACACCACAGCACAACGGTGTGTCGGGGGGAAGGTATCGCACCCTATGAGATATGGCACGCTCCATGATGAGTATTCCTGAGTTACCTGTTTTCTTTTGGGTGTTATGCACTTGAGAAGCTGCATATCTATTGAGTGGGGTTCATCCAAATCAGTGTCTACCACTCTATATGAAATATGGTATGGGAAGAGACCATGTCTTAAACGAGTTAAGATATGGGGTTGTCCGGCCTATGTTGAAAGGCAGAATCTGGACAAGCTCGAGGCAAGGTCAGTTCTGTATGAGTTTGTTAGGATATCCCAAACATTTGCACGGGAATATCTTCTACCACACCGAGGAGCAAAAGGTGTTTTGTTTCTCAGCATGCCACTTTTTTAGAAAAGAAATTTCTTGTGAAGAAATTTGTGATCATGAGATAAAACTGGAAGTTGTTCCAGCTTGACAAACTAACAACTAATGATTTAGTGGAACCTAAGGATTCAATAGTCTCCAACGAACCTCAGCTTCTCCGCGAATTTGGTAGGGTTCCTTATCCACTTGAGAGATACTACGGTCTTCTCGGTGACAGTGGGAGCGATGATTGCATCATGGTAGATGATAGCCCAACCAGGTTCAAGCAGGCCATCACGAGTGGCGACTCTGTGAAAAGGTTGGATGCTATGCGATCAAAGATGGAATCCATATACACCAACAAAGTATGATTTTGCATGTTGCACCTGAAGAGGTAAAACCCATTGGGAGCAAATGGATCTTGAAAAGATTCTTGGTGTAAATGGAAAAGTTGAGACTTTCAAAGCTATACTTAAGTCCATCAGGATCAATGCGCGCATCGCGGAGTTGGAACATCTGTTCTGATGTGGCAGTCAAAAAGTTTGACTTCATCAAAAAGGTAGATGAACCTTATATATACAAGAAGGTTGTAGAGAGTAAGGCTGTCTACCACGTATTGTACGTAAATGATATACTCTTGATAGAAAATGGTTTCCTATGCTACACTCGGTCAAGTTCCACTTATCACGAGGATTCTCCATAGAAGATCTGAATGATACCTACTATATCTTGTGGATTATGATCTATGGTGATAGATCTAAGTGGATGTTGGGAGTGTCCCAAATCCAGGTACATTAACACCATACTAAAAGGGTTTAGTATGGAAGATTCTAAGCGTGGTGTTCGCCCACTTACTCATGGATCACTCTCTCTAAAGAAGAAGTCTTTCGAGACTGATTTGGAGAGAGCTCCCGTGCAAGAGACATCCTATGCTTTGGCAGTAGGCTCTATCATGTATGATTTGTAGGGTTCCTAGGCACTCTCAAGAGGTCTCACAAGGCATCAACCATGCCAATTTCAAATTTTACCAGTGCCGAGAAACCCTAATACGGATCGTTAACTAGAATTTTATGCGAAAAGTTAAGCTAGTTAACATCTTAACTAAAAGTGAGAAGCTACAACCTTTGTAGATCCGGTTCTCCACTTCCTTAGCTCCACGTAGACGTCCTCTCGCTGTCCTAGTTGAATCTCGGACTCTAGCATCGGCTTCATCGGAGAAATGAGCGGACAAGTCGTCGGCTACGATACCGAAGATGATCTACATCGAGGTTACACAAGATCAAGCTCCAACTTCACCAAGTTGTGAAACTTATGAAGAAAACACCCTATACTACTTGGCAAGAGGTAGAGGGTGAAGAAATAGGAGGTGTGTTCACTTTAGAATTGGATTTCTCACACTTTTGCTCAAGATGCCATTGATGAAGACAAGCTTTCCTTCTTGATGAAGATGATGATGAAGAAGAAAAGATATGATTAGTATTCTCTTTAAAATGCAAAAGAAATGAATACTTATCATAATATGAACCATGGTTAGGTGTAGAGAATTGACTAAGGTTAGATGAATGGTTAGGGTTAAGCATGAAGACAAAATGGTCACTTTGGTCAAAGCTTCATGAAGCTTCAACAAGCTTCAAGAATGATAGCAACCATTTTGTTTTCTTTTGCAATTTCTTTTTAATCCAAATTAAAAAGATAAATGAATAAATAAATAAAAATCCTAACCATTTACTTAACCAAGGTTTAATTCTTTACACTTAACCAAATGAGCAAGTATCATCAAACATGATACAAACATGTGCACAAAAATATATCACATATACAACTTGCAAATCAAGTGAGAAAATCCATTTAAAGTGAACCAATACTAGTTAATGCAAAGTAATATATCAAATATATAATTATACATTAAATCATTAAATCAACACTTGATTTAACGATCCGGTCATATCGCATACAACCGACTAGTATCCTATGTATCGTCTTATCGAATCAATCCTTGATTCGATATCTAGGTTATATCACATATAACCAATCGATACATTCATCGCGAGAATGAAATACGGTATCACATACACGCATTATTCTCGGTCCTGCACATATCTCATATGCGCTCCTATTTCATTTCGCTTGAGCCAGGAAACCTCTGTGTAGGACTCTAAAGACTCGTCAATACGCCGGCAGCAGATGATGATCATATCAAGCACCCACAAGCCGCAAGCGGTCTGCTAAACGTAACGGCCATCCGGGTATTGAGCGATCAGAAGATCGACGAGCTAGCCCACTCACACTCCTGTGAATCCAACCAGTAACACTTACCGTACAGTCCGGTCTGTTCGTCTGATATGTCGCATATCAAGTCTAGGGGTGGTAAACGTCAGACCCCAATAACCGATAAGTCGTGCCGATGTGAGGCTCATATCGGGTCGAGAAACTACTGGTAACACTTACCAGCAGATCTCTGATCAGCCCTGGCCAGGGACTTCCCTGTTACGGCCAATCGAGCACAGCGCAACATCAACCCCCAATACCGGAAGAGACAAAACCCCTCCTATCGCTCATTGCCTCCATATGACTCTGGACTGTACCCAAAGACCACCGTTTTGCACGCCCTCATGGACGTGGTAAGGTGGAGATCAAAGCACAGTGGGAATCACACAAGACTCTATGACGATCTCGGGTCTACAGACTAACCTGTACAAGTGTCACCTGAGAACTGCCATCTGACGTGAGGTATAATACCATCTGGGAGTTCTCGGCGAGTCCGTCCAGTGTACCCAGTCTCCACTGAGCACCCGTATACCATCTCTGATGTCAAACACCAATGGATATGGGATCATCCATCGCCCATCTCATGGGTCGAGAAGCGTATACGCTAGTCTACACTGGTATATCGATGCCCCGTCTCGATACACCCACGACTAGGGACCTTGAAGGATGTACCTATGGACTACCATGTCCCCACTAGTATGATCTGCATCATAGTCCAGGTAGTCAAGTACACATCCTAAGGGCTTTACCAACATGTAACTATAAGACAGTTTAAAGAGACAAGTGTACATGTTAAGATAAAGAGCAACCAGATAGCATACTATCGTATCGAGCAAGAAAGTCATCTCTATATATGTCCAAGCATCCAATATAATATACATCATCTGTACAATACTGGCCTCTAGGGCATACACACAACTAACAATCTCCCACTTGCACTAGGGCCAGCTGCTGTAGTATCGCATACCGAGCATCCCGAAGAGTCTCTCAAACTGTATCTGGGGAATGGCCTTCGTGAGTGGATCCGCCGTGTTGTTCTTCGTGTCAACCCTCCTGACCTCGATCTCCCGGCGATCAACTATCTCCCGGATCAGGTGATATCGCCTCAGAATATGCCTGGATCGCTGATGGGACCTGGGTTCCTTGGCTAAAGCCACCGCTCTATTGTTATCGCAATACAAAGGTATTGGATGCTCAATGGATGGAACCACACCAAGTTCAGTAATGAACTTCTTGATCCAGACAGCCTCTTTGGCAGCATCGTTGGCAGCGATGTATTCAGCCTCCATCGTCGAGTCTGCCACGGTTTCCTGCTTGGAACTCTTCCAGCTAACCGCCCCTCCGTAAAGGGTAAAGACAAATCCCGACTGCGACTTAGAGTCGTCCTTATCACTCTGGAAGCTCGAATCGGTAAAGGACTCCACTTGGAGTTCTCCGTTACCATACACCAAGAGCATCTCTTTAGTCCTTCGTAAGTACTTGAGAATGCTCTTCACAGCTGTCCAGTGACTCTCTCCAGGATCAGCTTGATACCTGCTCACTACACTTAGTGAGTATGCTACATCGGGTCTGGTACATAGCATCGCGTACATGATAGAGCCTACAGCCGAAGCATAGGGTATCCCTTGCATGCGAGCTCTCTCCAAATCAGTCTTGGGAGACATCTCTTTGGAGAGAGTGACTCCAGAGATCGTGGGCAAGTTCCCACGCTTGGATTCTTCCATACTAAACCTCTTTAGTATGGTGTCAATGTACCTGGATTGGGACAATCCCAATATCCGTTTGGATCTATCTCTATAGATCCTAATTCCCAATATGCAGGAGGCATCACCAAGATCTTTCATCGAGAATCTTTGTGATAAGAAGAGCTTGACCGATTGCAGCATAGGAATATCATTTCCTATTAAGAGTATGTCGTCCACGTACAATACGAGGAAGACCACCTTACTCTCTGCTACCTTCTTGTAGATACAAGGTTCATCTGGGTTTTTGACGAAATCAAACTCTTTGATAACGACGTCAAAGCAGATGTTCCAACTCCGCGATGCTTGCTTTAATCCATAAATGGATTTAAGCAGCTTGCATACCTTCCCGCTGCTCCCACTGTCTACGAAGCCCTCTGGCTGAGTCATGTACACGCACTCTTCTAAATCACCATTTAGAAAGGCGGTTTTAACATCCATTTGCCAGATTTCGTAGTCATGATACGCAGCGATGGCAAGCATGATTCGGATGGATTTAAGCATAGCCACTGGAGAAAAGGTTTCGTCATAGTCCACACCTGGTCTTTGACGAAAACCCTTTGCTACAAGTCTAGCTTTGAAAGTCTCCACTTTCCCATCTACACCAAGTTTTTTCTTGAAGATCCACTTGCTCCCGATGGGTTTTACCCCTTCAGGAGCAACATCCAAAGTCCATACTTTGTTGGTGTACATGGATTCCATCTCGGACCGCATAGCATCCAGCCATTTCACTGAGTCCCTACTCGTGATGGCCTGCTCGAAACTAGTTGGGTCATCATCCTCCATGATGCAATCTTCGCTTCCACCGTCAATGAGAAAACCGTAGTATCTCTCAGGTGGACGAGAAACCCTGCTAGATCGGCGGAGAGGCTGGGGTTCGTCGGGTACTACTGAATCCTCTGGTTTTACCAAATCTTCAGTTATAGTTTGTGTTGCTGGAACCTCTTCCAGTTCTACCTCAATACCACTAATCTGTTTCATAAGAAAACCTTTTTCTAAGAAAGTGGCATGTCGAGAAACAAACATCTTTTGTTCCTCGGGGTGGTAGATGATATACCCTTGTGAATTTTTGGGATATCCTACAAACTTACATAAGACTGATCTTGCCTCGAGTTTGTCCGGATTTTGTCTTTTGACATAGGCTGGACAACCCCATATCTTAACATACTTAAGAGATGGTCTCTTCCCTTTCCATATCTCATATGGAGTGGTAGGCACTGATTTGGTAGGAACCATATTCAATAGGTGTATGGCTGTCTCAAGCGCATACCCCCAGAAGGAAATAGGTAACTCAGCTGTACTCATCATTGAACGCACCATATCTAATAGGGTGCGATTCCTTCGTTCCGATACACCGTTGTGCTGTGGTGTATAAGGTGGAGTAAGCTGAGAGAGAATCCCATTCTCTTTTAGATAATCTTGGAACTCATTGCTCAAGTATTCTCCTCCTCGATCAGATCGAAGGATCTTAATACTTTTGCCCGTTTGGTTCTCTACTTCTTGCTTATATTCTCTGAATTTCTCAAAAGCTTCAGACTTGTGTTTCAATAGGAACACATGCCCGTATCTAGAGAGATCGTCAGTGAATGTAATGAAGTAGGAAGAACCGTTCCTGGCATGGGTAGACATGGGACCGCATACATCACTATGTACC
The DNA here is from genome assembly GCA_030015575.1 of Agapanthus africanus. Classification (NCBI taxonomy): domain Eukaryota; kingdom Viridiplantae; phylum Streptophyta; class Magnoliopsida; order Asparagales; family Amaryllidaceae; genus Agapanthus; species Agapanthus africanus. The sequence continues at coordinate 124,048,343 of JASDDO010000001.1, forward strand.
AGTCCTAAGAGTTCAGTAACTCTTTCTCCGTGTCCACTAAACGGAGCTTTGGTCATTTTTCCTTTGAGACATGAATGGCAAGTATCATAAGATGATAATTCGAACGGATTCAAATAACCATCCTTATGTAACTTAGCCAGTCGTGTCGCATTGATATGACCAAGTCTACAATGCCACAAGTAGGATTCGTTCATTTCTGAACTTTTCATCTTGTGTGTGTTTTGTATATTGAGGACTGTATTTTGATTTAGAATGAATATACCATTATGTAACGAGCCTGATGCAATCAACTTTTGATCTAGGAATATGTTCATAACATTATCATGTACTACAAAATTATATCCTTCTTTACTCAATAAAGAAACTGATATAATGTTGCACATCATGTTCGGTATATAATAGCACTCATTCAGAATCATTGTATCACCACTTGGTAATACTAGGTGATATTCGCCAACTGCTTTGGCTGCAACATTTGCGCCGTTCCCTACTTGAACGGAATGATCACCTTTACCCAGTTCTCTACCTTTCCGTAGCCCATGTAACTGCTTACATATGTGGGATCCTGATCCGGTATCTAATACCCAGGACGTAGGGTGAACTGAAAAACAGTTCTCAATAACTAACACACCCGAAGAAGATGCATCAACATGTATGTTCTTTTGGGCGGCTTGAGAATCTAGATATTCTCCTATTCCCTGTTCAGTCTTATAACTCTTATAAGAAAGAACGGGTCCAAGTTCCCCTGCACAGTATAACATGCGGGTTCGGTCAATACATCCATATTATTATCTTTATTAGGGCATGACATGGTCGCTACCTGGAGAGAGAGAGAAGAAAACACTTTAGCGTATGCTCTTGCAAGATCAGATTGGTTATTATCTTATCTAATCAGGATGGCTCCCACTGGTTTTTATCAAATCTTCCTTCAAACCCTAAAAGGAAAGACTAGCCGGGATTAATTACACACTACAAGTTCGCCATTCTTTCAGCCAGGCCAGTGTCGGTACTTTGAGGGAGGTCTCCCGTGCTTTCGCACAAACCTAATTAATGTAAACCTCGTTTTTCCAGAGGCGTAACCCTGTTGACACCTTTCTAGACACCTACTTGATTAGCTAATTGCAATGTGTAAAACTCTCCCAGGAGTAACTCTTACTCGCAGTGGGTATCGGGATCCAACTATCTCATAGAAGGTATACAATCTCATTGCAAATTTCAACACTTGAAATTCCCAATAATATTTTACCCCTAGTGTTCTATGACCTTGACGAATGCCAAACAACCCATAGTCCACTAGTCAAGTTCAACCCGTACATTTCTTGATTGAATTAAACCCACCCGCACGACCCTTGACGAATGCCAAACAACGCCGTACGAATACCCTAATCCAATCTGCATCATATGCATAAGCAGATAAATACTAGTTAGCTACCGTACACTACGCATTGACGAATGCCAAACTACCGTAGCACGAATACTAAGTAGTACTTATCTGAAATGACGGAGGGCTACGCAGGTTTTCAGAAAACCTATTGCGTAATGAACTTGATATTGTTGTAGGATCAAATGAAGTTTTGAAATGGAGTGATTTTGAGGCTTTTCTAGTTTTGCTAAAGGGGTCACTCCCGGTGAAGGGATCGTCGGCCCTTTCCTCGTCGAATGAGGTGCGGGATATATCATATATATCACTGTGCAAAGCAGAAACTATAGAAGCAATCAAAAGCAGACCGAGTATGTAGCATATGCCAGTTATTGCTAAAGGAGTCACTCCCGGTGAAGGGATCTCGGTCCTTTCCTCATCGAATAAGGTGCATGGTATATCATATATACCGCTATGCAAAGCAAGAACTGTAGCTACCTGTTTTATTTAAAATTTGATTCTACAACATCATTTGGTTTCTTTTATTTCATTAATCACATTAATGAAGTCCCATCATTTAAGTCACCTAAACATCACAGATAAATACGACGTACACTTATGCCATTCGCATTCGCCTGGATGTCCCCTCGTGCACCGTTATGTTAGGTAACTAACGGCAGAGCAGGGCAGGGCTAGTGCGGGTGCAAAACATAAGTAACGTCTATACAATATATCATATATACTATATACTGTATCTATCACAGAACATCACATGATCACATCACAGATATCGCAGCAGAAGAAACATATGAAACATTGGATATACTAGGATGTCCGTGTTTTCAATACAAGCCAGTATAAAACACGGATTCCACAGTCGTGATGAATAGACAATCCCACACCTCTAGACCCCTACGAGAGCGGCAAGCAACCCTACCAATTCTAGGGTTAGGAGACCCGGACTCGACTCCTCGAGATGGTCTCCCACTGGACCCTAGAACCCGGTTACTTGTGCTCCCCTCCTTGGGTCTATCCTAATGCGGAAAAGTAAATAATATACAAAAGGTGACAACTTCCGCAACCTGGAAGTACCCCAATAAAAGAATATTACATACAAGTTTTTACATGAATGAAAATGAAAAACACTCATCTCACATAAAAACCCCCGGCTATTCAAACACGACAATCCAATATAACATATCCAGCAACACATAACATCACATGTCATCAACGTAAGTAAATATACGCATCCCAATTGTCGTTGACATATAGCAACGAAACCGGCGATATCACATATTACACTTACGGTCACAGAAAAGAAAGTGTAAAACTACAACAGTTGGAATCCGCAACCTCTTTAGACATCGCATGCCTAATCAAATGAAATACTTAGACATCACATGCCTAACAATTATAAACCCCGCATTTTAGTCCCATTATCGAAAACTATTTTCAATATCAAATGAGACTAAACCGCTAGATTTATAACATTCATTCAGTTATCTCATAACTGTTTGTGAATTCCAATTATTGTATCCCATTCCGGATAAATAGAAAATATTAAACTTTCCGATCGAACATTCGAACACCCAAGTTTTCCCGAAACTGTTCAACACATGAAATAGGTTCAAAGACATTCACTTCATGCCTCAGTACCAACGGTCCAGCCGTAGAAGGGTCAAGCCAACGCCTCACATGTGGCACGCTGTACTGCCCCAAACCCGAAGGTTCAAAGGGCAGTTCAAGACGGTCACATAATCGAGTTAAGGTTTGTTGTCTTCTAGAGGGACCATCGCGTTACTTGCACTACTTAGAACGTCTTTAAACCACGGAAAAATCCAACACTTGGAAATTTTCCGGCAGGGGAAAAGTTGGGTATTTATATCCGGTCGAACTTTTTAACATATTCGAAAATTATCCGGAAAACCACACAGACAAAATTTGAAAATCCGATCGAATCTTTGATTCCCCATACAACCCCAGAATACTTAACTCTTGAGTCAAATTAAAAATTCCCAGAAAACTCAGCATAATAAAATAGGAGTTAATGTGCAAACAGGGAAGGATGACGTCATCATACGGCCGCGGTTCCGCCGCTCTTTGAACTCATCATTGGTCAAATTTTGCACCGTAATTCTTATAATTCCCTGCTGAATTTTTTAAGCATTTTTAATCTGGAAAAAACCCAGTTTTTGAAAAAAGTCCAGAGAGCATTTTGGTTTTTAGGGTTTCGGTTCGATTGGGTTTCAAACGTCGTCTACACTTCGCCTAAGGCTCTAACTAGGCTCTGATACCACTGTAGGGTTCCTAGGCACTCTCAAGAGGTCTCACAAGGTATCAACCATGCCAATTTCAAATTTTACCGGTGCCGAGAAACCCTAATACGGATCGTTAACTAGAATTTTATGCGAAAAGTTAAGCTAGTTAACATCTTAACTAAAAGTGAGAAGCTATAACCTTTGTAGATCCGGTTCTCCACTTCCTTAGCTCCACGTAGACGTCCTCTCGCTGTCCTAGTCAGATCTCGGACTCTAGCATCGGCTTCATCGAAGAAATGAGCGGACAAGTCGTCGGCTACGATGCCGAAGATGATCTATGTCGAGGTTACACAAGATCAAGCTCCAACTTCACCAAGTTGTGAAACTTGTGAAGAAAACACCCTATACTACTTGGCAAGAGGTAGAGGGTGAAGAAATAGGAGGTGGGTTCACTTTAGAATTGGATTTCTCACACTTTTGCTCAAGATGCCATTGATGAAGACAAGCTTTCCTTCTTGATGAAGATGATGAAGAAGAAGAAAAGATATGATTAGTATTCTCTTTAAAATGCAAAAGAAATGAATACTTATCATAATATGAACCATGGTTAGATGTAGAGAATTGACTAAGGTTAGATGAATGGTTAGGGTTAAGCATGAAGACAAAATGGTCACTTTGGTCAAAGCTTCATGAAGCTTCAACAAGCTTCAAGAATGATAGCAACCATTTTGTTTTCTTTTGCAATTTCTTTTTAATCCAAATTAAAAAGATAAATGAATAAATAAATAAAAACCCTAATCATTTACTTAACCAAGGTTTAATTCTTTACACTTAACCAAATGAGCAAGTATCATCAAACATGATACAAACATGTGCACAAAAGTATATCACATATACGACTTGCACATCAAGTGAGAAAATCCATTTAAAGTGAACCAATACTAGTTAATGCAAAGTAATATATCAAATATATAATTATACATTAAATCATTAAATCAACACTTGATTTAACGATCCGGTCATATCGCATACAACCGACTAGTATCCTATGTATCGTCTTATCGAATCAATCCTTGATTCGATATCTAGGTTATATCGCATATAACCAATCGATACATTCATCGCGAGAATGAAATACGGTATCACATACACGCATTATTCTCGGTCCTGCACATATCTCATATGCGCTCCTATTTCGTTTCGCTTGAGCCAGGAAACCTCTGTGTAGGACTCTAAAGACTCGTCAATACGCCGGCAGCAGATGATGATCATATCAAGCACCCACAAGCCGCAAGCGGTCTGCTAAACGTAACGGCCATCCGGGTATTGAGCGATCAGAAGATCGACGAGCTAGCCCGCTCACACTCCTGTGAATCCAACCAGTAACACTTACCGTACAGTCCGGTCTGTTCGTCTGATATGTCGCATATCAAGTCTAGGGGTGGTAAACGTCAGACCCCAATAACCGATAAGTCGTGCCGATGTGAGGCTCATAACGGGTCGAGAAACTACTGGTAACACTTACCAGCAGATCTCTGATCAGCCCTGGCCAGGGACTTCCCTGTTACGGCCAATCGAGCACAGCGCAACATCAACCCCCAATACCGGGAGAGACGAAACCCCTCCTATCGCTCATTGCCTCCATATGACTCGGGACTGTACCCAAAGACCATCGTTTTGCACGCCCTCATGGACATGGTAAGGTGGAGATCAAAGCACAGTGGGAATCACACAAGACTCTATGACGATCTTGGGTCTACAGACTAACCTGTACAAGTGTCACCTGAGAACTGCCATCTGACGTGAGGTATAATACCATCTGGGAGTTCTCGGCGAGTCCGTCCAGTGTACCCAGTCTCCACTGAGCACCCGTATACCATCTCTGATGTCAAACACCAATGGATATGGGATCATCCATCGCCCATCTCATGGGTCGAGAAGCGTATACGCTAGTCTACACTGGTATATCGATGCCCCGTCTCGATACACCCACGACTAGGGACCTTGAAGGATGTACCTATGGACTACCATGTCCCCACTAGTATGATCTGCATCATAGTCCAGGTAGTCAAGTACACATCCTAAGGGCTTTACCAACATGTAACTATAAGACAGTTTAAAGAGACAAGTGTACATGTTAAGATAAAGAGCAACCAGATAGCATACTATCGTATCGAGCAAGAAAGTCATCTCTATATATGTCCAAGCATCCAATATAATATACATCATCTGTACAATACTGGCCTCTAGGGCATACATATAACTAACATGATTTACATATACAACATATATCACTGTCACGACCCGAAAGTACGGAACATGACCGGCACTTAAACTACGAACGTCTCGAGGCGTACGTAATCTAAGTAAACCGAAAATCCAGAAATCTAAACCAAGAAAAGATGTAGAGTGCTGGAAAAACCAACTTAAAGCAAGTAGTTTCAATAGCATAAGCCGAATTATGCGGTTTTTAAAAACATCAAAAATTTCCTGAAAATTTCGGCAGAGTCTCCTTTAAAAAAACTGGCCCCCAAACGGGATACAACATGAATAGTATACGAAATCATAAAAAAGGCATCCCCAAGCGGGAGCTAGCTCTTCGTCAATCGACGGCCACAACCACACAAGCAATATAATATACAACGCCAACGGCGAGGATCAAAACTCAAAAGGAAACTCAAAACCACAAGAAAACCACAGAAAAATAACGCGCGACTCTAAGGTCGAAGGAATAACATCACTGGTCTCTATCTCAAAGTAAATACATGTTTGGTTGATGGAACTTCTAGATACAACTGAATAACAATATACAATGTATAATGATGGGTACGATACAAATAAACCCACCTACTAGCAAGTCACCCGAACGAAACTGTACCCGCAAAGCCGTAAAGAAACCTGTACGGCGAAACCTGCAAGAAACTGGGGCACAACGGGGGTGAGTTGCCAACTCGTGAATAGAAAAACATCTACGAATAGAAATCGCATGTATGACGCAATCCTAGGTCATACGATCAATATATATAATCCTTAAATAAAACCAGCAGTCTATAACAATGACTAGGGTAAATATCTAATCCAAGTGTAATTCCATGTGCCCGTGCCAGTGCCTCAGGTAGCAATGTATCATATGGATGATGTATGAATGCATGGAACAGAATGCATGTACTGACGAAAACTGCTTTCATAAATCAGTGAGATTTCTGTATTTTAAAAGTGAGGTACCATAAATGAAATCAGCATAAAACAGTGCCCAGCATCGACACAAAATAAGTGTCCAAATATCTCGATATCTCTGTATCATAATCTCTGTACCTCAATACCTCAAAATCTCAATCACAATATCTAGGGCGCCATCAATCCAGACCGGCCCCTACCATCTATCTCAAGACCACGACGGTATCCTCCGGATATCCGACGCATCGGGTAATATCACCGGTCGGTAGTGCTCCCCTGCCAGGCTCAACGTCAACAACACGATCCTCTTGCCCCGGGGTACCGCACCGGGCCCACCATGTACCCGAAACGGTTCCTCCACTCCTCGAATCGGGTCTCGAAATCCATCAGCAAACTCATGGTGGACGACTCATACATCATGGGAAAACCGCACTTTTTATTTTAAAAGAGAGAAAATGTTTATTTATGTTTTTGCGGTTTTCGTCCAAATCCAAGAAATCTCATGAAATCCGAATCCAAGTCATCAATAGTATGTAAACAGTGAATATAGGCATGAGAATCCATGAATGCGACACAACAGTGAATAATAACATGCATGAAGTAGTAGGCAATAACTACAATGTCTAACTAGCATATAAGGCAAGTACACTAATATCATGTCTAAACTATTAGTTAACAACCTATGTCAAATGAAATAGTATTTTCTAAAGTGTTCGTGACATGGCAATTACCGATGAAGATGTGTGTGAGCCGGCAAGTAAGTGTACGTGGTACATACGCGTCATCGGTAATGGTGCCGGTGTCCTAACAGCATGATATTAATAATAGGAGTATGAAACATAATATAAGCATGCGATGCGAAGCGAACCACAATAATGAGCGGGAGCTGAATACTAGACGCAACTATAACTAATCTGCATTAATCTAATATAAGTCCTACAAATGGTGCCTTTTGAAATAACACGAATCATGGGGTTTTGAAAATAGGGGCTACGGTGTTTTTATGAAAAGATACGTCTTTTGAAATATCCATAGGATCCCTTGGGCTGTCTTTTAAAATACCCACGATTCGTTAGTTTTTGAAATAGGTAAGAATCGAATCTAATCTAACAACTAAACTAAACTAAAGGGCTAAGCTAACAAGCTGGACAACAGGTAAGGAAACCGCCTAACATCTGAGTCGATACATATACATACCTGTATATATATTAGTCGGTGATCCCGTTTCAATAATATCATATCCGATACCATATCTATAATCAGACATCCCAAGTCAAGAGTGCGGATCAATCATCAAAATATAGCTCGTACGTAAATCCGTCGTACGGCATCCCCAAATCTGGATACGGGTTAATATCACATTCATCATACTATTCACCTGGTATCCTCTTTATCAAATATCATGATCGGGGTACTGATCTACGTCTAGTACAATACTGATACCGCCTAAGTATGCATGCACGTGTGTGAAACACTACGTCAAGGACCCGCTACAACGTCATGTCGTATCTCAAATACGAACCCTACTATATCCCCGATCTCACGGCCTCAAATCAAATCTCATCGACTCATCATAAATCCCAAGTACTATCATCATTATCCATGCATGCGTATATGAATGTACATATGCATAGTCCCATACCCACGCATATATACATGTATACACATCCCAATCTGCGCACAAGAAAGTAAAATATGCAAGTCTGTATGTGCGTATGTGGGTATAACAACTACTCTAGGGTTTCGCAACTAACCCAAAGCTAATCCATGAACACATAATCATAACATGAATAAACATTCTCGTATCATAAAACACCTATATAAACATATATATATAAGCTACACTACGGACTGCGGGGTTGCTATACGCCATCCACCCGACTTCTCCCCGTAGATATAAATCTACTCACCCGGTCCTCGCTCGCCGGTGCCGACATCGCCACGCGCTTGCTTGTCGTCTCGAAGTCCACATGGGGGTACCTACATATCATAACGTACCGTGTCGTATTAAAATCTGACTCATGACTAAAACGATACATGAATCCCACATAGGTCAAAACCTATGGTTGCTTTCACAAATCAACCCAAAAACCCTCGACGTCGGCGTACAAACGCCAAACCATCGAGAAAAACCCAAATACACTCATTTGCACATTCACGAACACTAATTTTAATATAAAATAGGTTAAAACTCACAAAAACCCCAATTTCACTTAAAAAGTCATTTTTCCGAAAATCTAGCAAGCACAATTCGCCGTTTTAGTACAAAACTCGATGTATAAACGAATCTAGCGGCCACAATATTCACTAAATATCTTAATTAAGTCATAAAAATAATTCCCATAATTTAATATCATTAATTTCCATAAACGTTAAAATTCTAGTTTACAAAATACCTAAATTTTAACAATTTTATAGCAAAAATGCACAAACTACAACCTAGCTTGGATTTTCATGAACTAAAAGTATTAAACCACTCAATATAATCTTTATAATGACATGAAACCTAAATTTGAATTTTATCTCATAAGAATATAATTATTTAAAAAACCTAGTTTACCAATTATATAATTATCACTTTTAAATCAACAAATATGCAAACTAGCAACTTAAATTGGATTTAGCATAACATTAATATGTCAATTATATCACATAAACTAAATCTCACAACACAAAATACCAATTTGAAATCAAACCCCTCTCTTGAATTTTAAATCATGTACCTAGAACTAATTAAAAACCTAATTAAACAATTAATTAAGCTAACCTAAGCAATTAACAACACATTAAGCAAAAAGGTTAGAATTTATACCCAAATAATTTGAAGATCCCACAAGCACACTTAGCCTTCCAAATTGAAATCTAAATCCCTAGATCCATGCTATGGTAGCCAAGGGAAAATGGGTAGGAGGTGGATTTTGATTTGGATTTTTGCTTGATTTTTTGTGGATTTTTCAAGCATTTTTGATGAACTTTTTTAAAGAGAAGGAGATGAAGAATGAAGGGGCTGTTGTGGGTTCAGGTTTTGGCTAGAATTGGTGGGGATTGGGTGAGGGAGGAGAGAGAGTGAGGTGGGGAAAGTCCACTCTAGTCAAAGTCCACTCTAATTCTATCATTTTCTACTCTTTTCTTTTTCTTTTCTTTTGAAAAAAGATGTGATTGGAGAGAGGGAGAGGGGGAGGGCTGTCATGGTGGGGCCGGCCACATGGGGAGAGGGTGAGGTGTGGGTGTGTGGGTTAGGAAAAAGATAAATGCTAAACCCCAATTTCCATTAACACTAATTTCACTGAAAAAAGCCTTTTTCTTCGATATTTTCTAAACCGTTTTGGCAAACGATTTCGTTTCAAAAACCACATGATAAAATTTTATTTAATGTTTTATGATGCACAAAATTTGTTTCAACTCATTCCAATTTGTAATTTTCCCTAATTAAATGTATTAGTGACGGTTTAAAATAATATTAAAATAATTAATTTCGGAAAAATTTTCAGAAAATTTGAAATTTCACCAGTGGCTCAATAAACACTAAATACTAGCAATTACATAGCTAGAATATGTATATTTAATTTTATAATAAAGATATTTGCATTTTGACTTTTTACAGAAAACCCCCTTATTTTACCGTTTTTTCGAAATTTCACCGAAACAATTTTCAAAACGTTACAATCTTCCCCCTTAAAGAAATTCGGTCCCAGAATTTAAATTAAAACTCCCCCCAAATACTAAAATATTTCAGCCAAAACCATCAAATCCCCGGGGCTCCGAAATCATAAATACATAAACGCATCATAGCGCAATGCATGCGCATGAGTATGAGTAGATAACTCGAAATCAAAACTCCGTCAAGCATCCCGCAATCATCGGAGTCAAGGTGAAGACACGAATGCCAAATCTCAAGCAAGACCGATATGCTATAAATCGGAACTATACATGTAAATATCAGGAGGAAATGCATGCCAAATCCTTTAAGTTGCTGTGCAATGCACATAATACTGCACAGTGGCGGACGTCTATCATAAGAAAATAACTATATACATATATACTTTTGTTTGAAATGTACGTTCCGCCGTTTTGGGAAACAATTTAGAAGGGTTTTCCTTGCTTTAAACGTTTCGCGTCATATCAGACACGTAGATAAATACTGAGACTATAGCTCGCTTTTTGGAATTCCCTTCAATAACTATCAATGCATGCAAAATACATTCAGGTACTGTCCTCTGACTAGTCCTGCTTAGTACGAAAACACATCGCAATTATCACAAAAAAAAACGTACTGCTCTATAAGAAATAAATTCCAAAATACGCGTATGAATACTACGTGCGTCTGGTGCGCACGACAATCAAAATCCATATACGTGCCATATAAGTGCACAGAAACAAGATCTAAGTGCATCGGGTGTGCACAAAGCATCTGTCGTAGGCAACGTGTGTGCCTGACAGCAAAATCAGGTGCATCTGACATGCACGAAAAAAAATCTCGATTTAGTGCATCTGGTGTGCACCAAAATCGTATCTCAAGACATGCGCTCAACATGCGCGAAAACCCAAAACCAGGGGCATCCATCATGCACGAAATCATGAAATCTAATATCAAGCGCCGAACATACGCAAAATCAAATCAGGTGCACAAGGTGCACAAAACAAATATCGAGTATCACAATCGAAATCGAAGTCCAGTGCATCTAAGTGCACAAAAGGCGTATCACTGCACTGCAAGCATATATAAACTATACAGAGTGCAGGAACCAAATCGTGTGCGTGCATACGCACAAAATCAACTCAAATGTCTAAAACCATAAAATCACAAACATGTGAAACCCAAGCACGAAAACGATATCAAGTGCAACACTGTGTAAAGATCGTAAATGCTCAATCATCAAAATCAAATCAGGCGAATAAATCACCCAAAACATCGAAATCAATAATGGCGGAATAGTACCGCTCAAGCGCATCCTCTAAGAATCTCGGCCAATTGTCGCGGTCACTAGTGGGACGTCTCGTTGATGATCATGAACTCTGGCCTGCTGGTGTGCGTAACAATGACCACTCCTGGGTCAAGGTCTTCACTATGAATTACCAATCTCTCGGTCCATCGGCTCATCGGCCCTGTCAAGTGTGCCAACGGGGATGATCCCGTTCTGGCACTTCTCTGGTCATCTCTCGGTCAATCATCGCGACCACTCGTAAGACAGCATATCACTGGCGTCGGCCTCTGGCTCTCTGAATGTACGTGACACATCTGATTCTGGGTGCAAGTATCATTGCAGCAGTGTCCTGGAAGGAATCCTGCTCACGGTCTCTTCCATGTCTCGTCTCTGCCAACTGTCCGGAAGTCATCGTCCTTTCCTATATCTGCATCTTGCTCTGGAACGGCTGCATACCCATCGCGACTCCTTCTGGAAGGTATATCCAGTACTCTGCCTCGGCATGCGCATCGCATCTCTGATGTCGGCGGAGGGGAACGTCATCATATCCAGATCTTGTACGAACCTCTTACTCCATTTTTCTCTAATGTCGACCGCTTCGGACTCGTCTCGTCGTGGCTGCATGGACTGAGCTCTAACGGTTATCCTCGTATCGGGAGTCTCCCAAGAAATGCATCTTACCACCTAGCATCCGAATTAAGTCGAACCATCCAATCGTCAAAACCTCATAATCCCCCAAGGGCTCAACATCTTGGGCACAGTTTAATAGTATCGAGTACATACCACAGCATCGGTGGTCCAGCCGTAGAAGGGCAAACCCAAGCCTCACTAATGGCGCCGTGGAACTGCCGCAAACCCGAAGGTTCAAAGGCTTTCACACGGTCATTATGTCGAGTTAGGATTTCATTCTTCTAGAGGGTCCATAGAATTGCCTGCATGTCTTTCCGACTACTTTAAACTTGGAATAATAGGTTTCTGACATTCGATCGTCTCTGTCGACTCTCAACGTCTCCGCATGAAGTCGTCTCTAGCTGGAATCAAACTATCTGATGACCTCGCATCGGGGTAGGCGAACAAACAACATGTCCTAGTCATTCATCCTCGGGTAACTAGCGACCTTCTATCATCTCTTAGTACAACCTGTACTGCAATAGCTCCAACATATGGGCCGATATCTCGTCGCTCGCAGCAACAACTGGCTCACTCGTCTGCACGCTGAACAGTGCCTCAATCATCAGCAGTAAGCAATACTTCAATGGTCATCAAAATCTGGCTGGCCTCTATCGGTGGCTCAATCCTCTAATGCAAATCGGCACGTCCGAGTAATCTCATACAGCAATCCACCCAACGCTCGTGGCGCGAAGACACAATGAAAAGACACATCTCTGCAATCGTGTGTCGCCGGAATCATGCCCTGGTCAGTCCTCGTTCTTGACGAGCTCATGCTGACCGCAACTCTAGCCGTAGCTCTCCCTGCCCGTAATCGTGGCAACAAAACCATAACTGATACCGATGAGGCTAGATCAGAATGAATATAATACTGAGCAAAGAAATGTACATCCTAAGGCTTCTTAAGTGGAGTAGCGTATCGTAAATATGCCGCGGAACATACCTACGGTACGTCACTCTACTTTAGTCACCTATTCCATCAACCAAGGGTCATCTTACGCTCCGAAGGTAAAACCTAACGCTCTGATACCTACGGAACATACCTACGGTACGTGACGGCCCTTAAACTACACAGCGTCTACAGGCGTAACGCAATTTAAGTAAGCCGAAAACCCAGCAATCTAAACCATCAAAAGTAGTAAGAAAGTGATAATAGCATTTTCAAAACCTTTGAAATCTCAACCCAAATTCTTTAAAGTCCAACTTTTCTTCCTTTAAAATTTTGGCAGCACATCCTTTGTAAAAACCAACCCCAAAAATGGGTACAACATAAATATAAGTAAAGCATCCCAACGGGAGCAAATTCACGCCCAACGGTGGAAAACAACCACCACAACAGATATACGATGCCGTAGTGAAGAAATAAAAGACGATAGAAGTAAAACTGCATAAAAGACCTCCAAGTCACAAAATAATATACAACATCATCCCCACATCAAGTCTCTAAGTCATACAAGATAATGGTAGATGGAGAGTACAAGATACAATGAATATACAATAAACATGAACGGATAACCACAAACCCACCTAAATCAAAACTGCACACTGTGAGCCAAACCGGTATCCGCAGCAAAAGATACTATGATAGATGATAATAGCCCTACCTCTGACTACTGTGAGGAACGACCTGCAAAACATTGTGCCACAACGGGGGTGAGTTGCCAACTCGTGAATAGTAAATAACATATGCAGGTAATCGCAAGTATGCACGTACAGCGCGAATCTAACATATGCAACTAATAGCAATAAAAGTCATATGAAAGCAATAGTCGTGAAGGTACACTAGCAGGTACAACTAATACATGAAGCAATAATAATATGACAATCTGTATGCAACAATCATGTAAGGTACTCTATCAGGTGCTACTAATACATGAAGTAATGATATGACAATATATATATGCAACAGCCATGAAAGGTACGCTAGCAGGTACAACTAACACATAAAGCAATGCATATAAAATAAAGGTATGTAAATGCAACAGTCATGAAAGGTACTCTATCAGGTACTACTAATACATGAAGCAGTGCATAAACAATAAATGTGGAGTATGGAATGAAACATGTCATTTCCACGGAATCCTGACATCGTGGTAGGACCAAAGTCCATCAAGACAATCCAAATCCCAATTCCTCAAATTAGCCCCTAATTGGCTCTCATATCATGTAAGTCTCACAAATCCTGAATGTACAATATCAAGTAAATCTCACATATCCTGAATGTACAAAATCAAGTAAATCTCATATATATCCTATATCCAATCTCAAATGAATCTCCTATATCCCAAATCCAATATCAAGTGAATCTCATATATCCTAAGTATATTTGCATGAATAATTATGATGATGTATATGAATTGATATGTATACATATATATTAACGTCCTATTCCACTAATATATATATATATATATATATATATATATATATATATATATATATATATATATATATATATATATATATATAACAGCGTCCTATTCTACTGTTATATATACTTAGGAGTAAAATATCATGAAACCAATATGTCAAGTATCGACACAGAAATGCTGATCTATCAAGTGCTGTCACCACGACTGGCACCCTGATAGGTACGTATCATACGCTATACCGAAAGCTCGAGTGCCTAGCTCTGACCCTCGCCTCTCGACGTATCCATACGCATATGACTCCCGTCGGTATCCCCACGATAACCGCCGAGTCATTGGTACTGTCACCGAATGGTATGGTTCCCCTGCCAGGCTCAATCGGTAAGGTCCTTCAATCGTTTTGCCCCGAGGTACCTCCGGGCCCCACCATGTACCCTTATACGGCCTACGACGCTCCTCGCATGGGGTATATATATCAGAACCGATAAATCTCATGGTGGCTGCTGAAATATCATATCAAGAGAAACCGGGTTTTTCAAATAATGCATAATTTCATGAAACTACCACGGTCCTCAAATCCAGAAAATATCATGAAAAATCCATATCTCAATGCGAAAATCCATGAATATAATATACGCAACATAAAACTGAAATGCGAGCATATAAAGGAAAAGCCGCTATTTAACTGCAACAAGTTAATATAAATATCATGCGGTTCCTAATTTCTCCATGTCTATATAACATCAAGTAAAGATAAACATGTAGTTATAACCAGATATATGTGTAAACATAAAGGTATAGCAAGGTATATGTATCTACCTATCAGTAATGATGTAATATACCCTCCAGGTATAAGTGAAGTATGTATGCAAGGTTTAAATGTAGCTATGTCATTATGTGTGTATGTACCTATCGCTAATGGTACAATACCCTATAGGTATACAGGTAACTAGCATGTAAGCATGTCAAGGCATATGTGTAAGCATGTAGGTATACAGGTATGTTATAGGTCATATGCATAAAGAAATATGAATCAATGTCTCAATGTCCCTAACCAAACAATATCATATAGGTATGTGTGTTGTGCGTAACATAGCAATTATTGACGGTATGTGTGGCATACAATCAGTGCTTGTGCAACATGAGCCGTCAATAATAGTGCAATGTCCTAAGGGTAATAGTCCAAGCACGACAAATAACTAAGTAATAAGGGTATGCACAAACTCTATATATGAAATAGAATATGCGACAATATATAATGCGACAATATATAACATCTCTAGCCCAGACGCATAACACCATGCGGGCGATTCCCTTATAGATGTTAAATCTACTCACCAACGCTCCTGGTTAAGTAAAGTCTACCACTCGCTTTCCCCTGTTCACAGCGCCCGAAGTCCCCACCTGCGATCCTGAACACATATAACAATAAAGCAAGCGTATAAAAGCAATCGACCAAAAATACGTACAACTACATTTAACCGACGTACCAACTCCAAACATACTCTCGAATGTCCGTTTAGCGGTTAACGTGCGTAGCAACACTACGAAACGAACTCAAGAATAAAAGCTACACAAAGACACGAACGACATCGGCACGATCCTAGCTAGGAACGCAAAGCGATACAACTACCAAGCCTAGACCCTGATCGTACCGATCACGCATTCACAACACACTAATAAACGTGGAATCAATATAATTAATGTCGCAACGTCAAAAAAAACCCACGCCTAAAACTTACCGAAATCTAGTAAGCAACATATAACATTTTAGCACCAAACTACAACTTTTTAGCAAACTAGAATTTACAAACATCACTAATTAGCAAGATTAAACCATTCGTATCTTTACTAGAATTTTAATCTTGCCTAATTAGGATTTAGTAAAAATCTAGTTAGTAATTAAGCTAATTAGATAATTAGGAAAATATCATTTAACAAATCTAGCAAGTAGGTTAAGTTTTTATTTGTCTAATATTATCAACTAACCATTTCACTTATCAAAACCCTAATTTGATTAACAAAACCCTTACTAGAATTTCCAAATATGAATTTAAAAGCTTAATTTAAACATCTAATTAAGCTAATTAAAATAATAACACCACACAAGAAAATAGGGTTAGGGTTTATACCATCAAAGAGACAAGATTTGAAACAAGAACAATCCAAACTTTAGCCTCCAAAATCCTCACTAGAATGAAGATCCAAGCTAGTTTTGTAAAGAATAATGATGGGAAATGATTATATTTGAGTTTGTATGAATTTATTTGGATTTTTGATGATTTATTTGTGCTAGAAAATGAAGAAATGAGGTAAGAAGAAGAGGGCAGCAAGGAATGAGAGAAGCCGTCCATGAGGGAGTGGGGGGTGTTTTGTGCAAAAAGAAGAGGAAAATTCTAGCAAAATTCATTAAATGCTTCATTAAATGCAAAAATGACACCTTTTCTTTCTTTTCTTTTTTTTAAAAAATTCATTTTAAACACAAAATATCTAGATATTTGGAATGAATGGTTTAACAAAATATCTAGTGATTAGATTAGCATAAAACCACATTAGTAGTAATTAACCCAAACCAAAAAGTAATTACCAGTAATAAAATGCACAAATAAAGTATTAAAATAAAATTTAATTAGGCAAAAATTCTATGTGAACCAAAACTTCCCATTGACCCCCAAAGTCCGCGCACTAGCTTTATTCTAGCCAAACTAGGTGCCGACAAGTTTATACAGAAGTTTGATCACAATCGGGTTAAAACGGAAAACACCGACTATTTTACCCTAAAAACGGAAATTCACAAAACGATTTCTAAAACGTTACAGGGAAGGTGTTTCCTATGCTACGCTCGGTCAATCTCCTCTTATCACAAGGATTCTCCGTATAGGATCAAGATGATACCTCCTAATTGTTAGTTATGTGTATGCCCTAGAGGCCATTATTGTACATATGATGTATATTATAGTGGATACTTGGATATGTATATACTGAGAAGACTTTCTTGCTCGACATGATAGTATGCTATCTGGTTACCTTTATCTAAACATGTAGACTTGTATTGTGATACTGTCGTGCTCTCACGTGTTGATAAAGCCCGTAGGATATGTACTTGACAACCAGGACTATGATGTGGATCATACTAGTGGGGCCATGGTAGTTCACAAGTACATCCTTCAATTGTTCTTAGTCGAGAGAATATCGAGACAGGGCATCGATATTCCAGAGTAGACTAGCGTATACGCTTCTTGACCCATATGATGGGCGATGGATGATCCCACATCCATTAGTGTTTGACATCAAAGATCGTATACGGGTGCTCAGTGGAAACTGGGTACACTGAACAGGACTCACCGAGGACTCCTATGTGGTATAATACCTATCGTCAGATAGCAGTCCTCTGGTAACACTGGTACAGGTTAGTCTGTAGACCCGAGATCGTCATAGAGTCTTATGCGACTCCCACTGTGCTTTGATTTCCTCCCTACCACGCTCAAGAGGAGTCGTGCAAACAGGTGGATTTTGGGTACAGTCCCAGTCGTATGGAGGCAATGAGCGATAGGAGGGGTTTCGTCTCTCCCGGTATTGGGGGTTGATGTTGCGCTATGCTCGATTGGCAATAACTGGAAGTCCCTGGCCAGGGCTGATTTGGAGATCTACTGATAAGTGTTATCGGTAGTTTCTCGACCTGTTATGAGCCTCACATCGACATAACTTATCACGTTGCTAGGGTTTGATGATTTCCACCACTAGACATGATATGCGACATATCAGACGAAGAGACCGGACTGTATGGAAGTGTTACTGATAGGCTTCATGGAGACTGTGGACAGGCTTGCTTGTTGACCTTCATATCGCTCAATACCCGGGTAGCCGTTACGTCCAGCTAGTACCGCTGACGGCTTGTAGGTGACTGATATGATCATCACCTACTGCCGGCGTATTGACGAGTCTTTAGAGTCCCACACAGAAGTTCCCTGGTTCAAGCGAAACGAAGTAGGACACATATGTGATATGTGTGTGGGCCTGATTAAATACGAGTATGTGATACCGTATTGTAATCCGGCAGTCATCTGTTATCGGTGCGGTTATATGTGATATAATCAGATTGTCGAATCAAGTATTTATTCGATAATATGATATACAGAAATATGATATTAGTCGGTCGTATATAATATAACCGGATTATTAGATCAAATGTTGATTTAATAATATGATATAAATTATATGTGATATAATTACATATTAACTAATATCATTAGCTCACTAATTAATCTTCATTAAATATATATTATATATATATATTAATATATATATGATATATATATATATATATATCATATATATATTATATATATATATATATATATATATATATTAAAATGAAGCATGGTTGCAAGCATGGGTTAAACACTTGTTTATTCATTCTTGACTCACTATTCAAGCATGGTTGCAATTTAATATTGCATAATTCCATGCTTGAATGAGTGAGGGGTCAAGAATTATCATTCATTCTTGTTCATTCCAAAAGACTTAGCCATTTTTCACTTGCTCTTGCTTCTTCTTCCTCCTCTTGCTTTTTCTCAAGCTTCAACCCTCACATGAGATGTGAATCATGAAGCTTGAGCATAAATTAGTGAGCTCTTAACATCCCCTACTTCATCATCTTACACCTTTTAGAAAATTAGTGTGATGTGTTTCATGCACTAAAGGGTTTAGTGCAATGGTAGCTTGAACTAGTAGGAGCTTCGGGGTGGATCATCATTGGCGCGAAGGCTACGAAGGGAGCTTGTTCAAAGTCTCAAGAGAAGCCTTGTGGAGTCGCGGGACTACTACACGGAGCATATTGAAAAGAAGGACTTGGTTCTACCAAGGTATAAACATCTCTCCTTCTCTCTACTTGACATATCATCTAAACAAAACCCTAATAATCTAGTTAAGATCTTGTGAGTCTAGCTTAGCACCAAAAAAAAATTAGAATTTGGCATGGTAGATGCTTCTACAACCTCATCATGGTGCTAAGGTAGTCCTTCATGGTATCAGAGCCGAACTAGATCATCGGGGAAGGTCATTACGAAATTAAAAAGTTCGATCGGTTTTCAAAACCCGCATTTTTGCAAGTTTCTGTCGATTTTTCCAAAAGTTGGAATTTTTGAAATTAAAAATATCCAAAAAATCGTGCAGGGTTTTCTATGGACCCACAAGAAAATTTGTCCCCTGAATCAACCGTACGGCCGCGGATCCGCAGCCAAACCTTGGTTCTGGCGGCGGATCCGCGGCGCAGTAGGTGAGTCAGGGGGTATATTTTCTTGTGTAGGTCCGTAGGTGATATTTTCACTGTTTGGATATTTTTAACTGTGATTCTCAAGTTGTTGAGTTCTCTGGATTTTGTAAAACTGATTGATATATTTGGCGTTGTATAGATCTTGATGATATGTGATACAATTGTTAGAATCCGGCTTATTGGTTTTGTGAAAACTGGTAATGTATATAGTATATTGTGAATCTAGTATGTTAGTCTCGATTAATCGGTTGCCATGAAGTTTTGATTCGGATCAAAACTCCGTCGCAATCGCGTATTGTACGCGAACACTCGCTGGGTAACTCTAGTAAACAGCCACGCCCCATAGCCGCGACCAAGTGACTGTAGGAGAACCCCGTTGCCAAAAAGCACCCACTCGGGTGCTCGCGGCCACGGTGTTCCGCCTTAATGCACTTCGTCGCCGACATCGGGGGTGCGGCCATCTACTAAAGTTTCCAACGAGTATTCGATAATGTAGTCGGGAATCTTGTTGAACTCCCCGACTAAGATAATTGAAAAATGTTTTCAATTTGAGACTAAAATACAAGGTTTACAGTTTAGGCATGAAATCCGGAATATGCGATATTCCGGGTTTATGATGTCTAAGGATATACGGATTCTAATTATTGTAGTTTTACAATTTCTTTTCTGCGACCGTAAGTGTAATATGTGGGTATCCCGATCTCGTTGCTATAAGTCAACCAGTTTCGGAATACATAAATTTACTTACGTTGATGATATGTGATGTCATGTGTTGCTGATATGTCTTATTGGATCGTCGTGAAAGAATAGCCGGAGGTTTTATGTGAGATGAGAGTTTTCTTTTTCATTCATGTAAAATTTGTATGTAATATTTTTTTTTATTATTGGGGCACTTCCGGGATGAGGATGATGTCACCATTGTTGTATATTATTTACTTTTCCGCATTAGGATAGACCCAAGGTGGGGAGCACAAGTAACCGGGTTCTAAAGTCCAGTGGGAGACCATCTCAAGGAGTTGAGACCGGGTCTCCTAACTCTAGAATTGGCAGGGTTACTTGCCGCTCTCGTAGGGGTCTATGGGATGTGGGTTTGGCTATTCTTCACGACCGTAGAATCCGTGTTTTACATTACTGGCTAAATTTAAAACACGGACATCCTAGTATATCCAATATTTCATATGTTTATCTTCTGCTGCTGTGTTCTGTGATGTTGATCATATAACTGCATGAGACGAATGTAATATTATATATAAGATATATATATTAAACGTTGCTTATGTTTTGCACCCGCGCTAGTCCAGCCCCCGCTTTGCCGGTAGTTAAGTAACCTAACGGTGCATGACGGGGCCCCGTGGCGAATGCGGATGGAATAACTGTATGTTCTATTTTCGTTTCATTTCTTCTGTGATGTTTAGGGAAACATTAATTGATGGGACTTCATTAATAAGATTAATGAAAGAAAATAAACCTAAAAATGTTGTAGAATCAAATTTTCAAAAAGGGTAGCTCTAGTTTTTGCTTTGCATAGCGCTATTCCTTATAGAATATCCAACACCTTATTCGATAAGGAAAGAGCTGAGATCTCTTCACCGGGAGTGACCTCTTTAGCAAAACTAGCAAACGCGACAAAACACTCGGTTTAGTTTTTGATTGCTTCTATAGTTCTTACTTTGCATAGCGGTATTCCTTGTAGAATATCCAGCACCTTATTCGATAAGGAAAGAGCCGAGATCCCTTCACCGGGAGTGACCTCTTTAGCGAAACTAGAAAAGCCTCAAAAACACTCATTTTCAAAATCACTAAATTCTACAACGATATCAAGTTCATTACACCCATAGTTTTTCTAAAAACATGCGTAGCCCTCCGTCATTTCAGATAGGTACTATTTAGTATTCGTGCTACGTTTGTTGACCTCTGTCAAGGCGTAGTGTGCGGTAGCTGATTAGTGCTTATCTGTAAAGCATGCGATGTGATTGGATTAGGGTAGTCGTACGACCTTGTTGACCTCTGTCAAGGGTCGTGCGGGTGGGTTTGATTCAATCAGAAATGACAGGTTGAACTTGACTATTGCATTATGATTTGTTGACCTCTGTCAAGGTCATAGTGTGCTAGGGGTAAAAGCATTATCGGGAATTTTGAGTGTTGAAATTTTCAATGAGATTGCATACCTCCTATGAGATAGTTGGATCCGGATACCTACTGCGAGTAAGAGTTACTCCTGGGAGAATTTTACACATTACAATTAGCCGATCAAGTAGGTGTCTAGAAAGGTGTCAACGGGGTTACGCCTCTGGGAAAACGAGATTTATTTTAATTAGGTCCGTGCGAAAGCACGGGGAACCTCTCTCAAAGTACCGGCACTGGCCTGGCTGAAAGATTGGCGAACTTGTACGGTGTAATTAATCCCGGCTAGTCTTTCCTTTTAGGGTTTGAAGGAAGATTTGACTAAAACAGTGGGAGCCATCCTGATTAGATATATTAATAACCAATCTAATCTTGCAAGAGCATACGCTAGAGTGTTTTCTTCTCTCTCTCCAAGTAGCGACCATGTCACACTTTAATCAAGATAAATAATACGGATGTATTGACTGAACCCGCTTGTTATACTGCGCTAGGGGACGTTGGTCCCGCTCCAACTCATAATTGTTATAAGACAGAGCAGGAAATTGCGGATTACCAGAATCCCGTGCCACCCAAACGAAGAAAAGTACATGCTGATGCATCTTCTTCGGGTATGTTCATTACCGAGAACTGTTTGCAGTATCCTCTATGTCCTGGGTATGTGATATTGGATCAAGATCCCAGATATGTAATATGTTACATGGGCTGCAGAAAGGTAGAGAACTGAGAATGGGTGATAAGTTTCAAGAGTTGGAAATGGTGCAAAGTATAGCAGCCAAGTTTGTTGGCAGTTATCAGCCTGTATTACCAAATACAATGATTCTGAACAAATGTTATTAGATACCGAACCTGATATACAACATCATATCAGTTTCTTTATTAGTAAAGAAGGATATAATTTTGTACTATTGGATAATGTTTTGAACATTTCCTATATCAAAAGTTGATCGGTTCAGGCACGTTATCTAAAAGCATAGACGTTCTAAATCAAACCACAGTTCTTAACGTACAGAACACACACAAGAGGAAGAGTTCAGAAATGAACAAATCGTTCTTGAGGTATTGTAGACTAGGTCATATCAATGCGACCCGACTAGCTCAAGTTACATAAAGATGCATATTTAAATCAATTTGGATTTGCATATTGTGAAACTTGCCAGTCATGTCACAAAGATAAGATGACCATAACTTTGTTTATTGGAAACAGAGAAAGAGTTATTGAACTCTTGGGATTGATACATGATGATGTGTGTGGGTCCCCTGTCTACACATGCCAGGACTGGTTCTTTATACTTCATTACATTCACTGATTATCTCTCAAGATTCGAACATATGTTCCTGTTGAAACACAAGTCTGAACCTTTTGAGAAATTCAATGAATATAAGTTAGAAGTAGAGAACCAAAAATGGTATAAGTATTATGCCCTATGATGAGATCAGGGAGGAGAATACTTGAGCACGAAGATCCTGGATTATTCTAAAGGAGAATGAGATTCTCTCTCAGCATTACTCCTCCGTATACACCACAGCACGATGGTATATCGGGGTGGAGAAAATCGCACCCTATGTGATATGGTATGCTCTATGATGAGTACTACTGAGTAGCCTATTTCCTTTTAGGAGTTATGCACTTGAGAAGCTGCATACCTATTGAATAGGGTTCCAACCAAATCAGGTGCCTACCACTCCATATGCGATATGGTATGGGAAGAGCCCATCTCTTAAGAATGTTAAGATTTGGGTTGTCCGGCCTATGTCAAAAGCATGATCCGGACAAGCTCAAGGCAAGATCAGTTCTGTGGAAGTTTATTGGATATCCCAAGCATTTGCAAAGGAATATCTTCTACCAAACCGAGAAACAAATGTGTTTTATTTCTCGGCATGCCATTTTTTCTAGTGGAGATGAGGTAGAACTGGAAGGAGTTCCAGCTATACAAACTACAGTTGATGATTTGGTAGAACCGAAGGATTCAATAGTTTCCAACGAACCTCAGCCTCTCCGCCGATCTTGTAGGGTTCCTCACCCACCTGAGAGATACTTCGGTTTTCTCTATGACAGTGGGAGCGAGGATTACATCATGAGATGATGACCCAGCTATTTTCGAGCAGTCCATCAGGAGTGGTGACTCTGTAAGACTGGCTGGATGCTAAGCGATCTGAGATGGAATCCTTATACACCAACAAAGTATGGACTTTGGTTGCTTTATCTAAAGGGTTAAATCCCTATCAGGAGCAAGTATATTTTGAGAAGATTACTTGGTGTACATGGAAAAGTTGAGACTTTCAAAGCTATGCTTAAGTCCATCCAGATCCTACTTGCCACTGCTACATACCATGACTACGATATCTGGCGATTGTGTGTCATGACTCTTAGAAAAGAGCGTCTATAAGTACACAGCCAGAGGGCTTCGTAGACAGTGGAAGCAGCGGAAACGTGTGCGAGTTGTTTTATGAGATAAATCAGGCATCGCGGAGTTGGAACGTCTGTTTTGATGTGGTAGTCAAAGAGTTTGACTTCATCAAAATGGTAGATGAACCTTGTATATACAAAAAGGTAGTAGGGAGTATGGTGGTGATCCTCGTATTGTATGTGGATGACATACTCTTGATAGGAAAGGAGTTTCCTATGCTACGCTCGGTCAATTTCCTCTTATCACAAAGATTCTCCATATAGGACCGAGGTGATACCTCCTAAATCCTGGGTTATGGATCTATGAGATAGATCTATTTGGATCTTAGGATTCTCACTAGCTGTAATGAGATGACTGGATCCTGGGGAGAATCACTGGAAAGGTTCCAGGGTGATAAGGACGACTGAATGTCAGTCAAAGGCATTGTCTTTACCCTCAGAAGAGGGACGGTATGTTGGAAAAGTTCCAAGCTAGATACCGAGGCAAACTAGACGATTAAAGACTAGATACATCGTTACTAAGGATACTACCAAAGAGGCAGTCTGGATATATTAGTTCATGAGATGAACTTAGTTCCTACCATTGTGTGACAATGGAGTTATGGTTTTGGCTAAGGAACCCCGTCCCATCTGTAGTCCAGACATATTCTTAGGCAGTATCACCCGATCATGGAGATGGTTGATCTCCAGGGAGATCGAGGTCAGGGGAGTTGACACGAAGGATAACGTAGCGGATCCACTCACGAAGGCCATCCCTCAGACGCAATTTGAGAGACTTTTTGGGATGTTGGGTATGAGATACTACAACACATGGCCTTAGTGCAAGTGGAAGATTGTTAGTTATGTGTATGCCCTAGAGGCCATTATTGTACATATGATGTATATTATAGTGGATACTTGGATATGTATATACTGAGAAGACTTTCTTGCTCGACATGATAGTATGCTATCTGGTTACCTTTATCTAAACATATAGACTCGTATTGTGATACTGTCGTGCTCTCACGTGTTGATAAAGCCCTTAGGATATGTACTTGACTACCAGGACTATGATGTGGATCATACTAGTGGGGCCATGGTAGTTCACAAGTACATCCTTCAATTATTCCTAGTCGAGGGAATATCGAGACAGGGCATCGATATTTCAGAGTAGATTAGCGTATACGCTTCTTGACCCATATGATGGGTGATGGATGATCCAACATCCATTAGTGTTTGACATCAAAGATCGTATAGGGTGCTCAGTGGAAACTGGGTACACTGAACAGGACTCACCGAGGACTCCTATATGGTATAATACCTATCGTCAGATAGCAGTCCTCTGGTAACACTGGTACAGGTTAGTCTGTAGACCCGAGATCGTCATAGAGTCTTATGCGACTCCCACTGTGCTTTGATTTCCTCCCTACCACGCTCAAGAGGAGTCGTGCAAACAGGTGGATTTTGGGTACAGTCCCGAGTCGTATGGAGGCAATGAGCGATAGGAGGGGTTTCGTCTCTCCCGGTATTGGGGGTTGATGTTGCGCTATGCTCGATTGGCAATAACTGGAAGTCCCTGACCAGGGCTGATTTGGAGATCTACTGATAAGTGTTATCGGTAGTTTCTCGACCTGTTATGAGCCTCACATCGACATAACTTATCACGTTGCTAGGGTTTGACGATTTCCACCCCTAGACATGATATGCGACATATCAGACGAAGAGACCGGACTGTACGGTAGTGTTACCGATAGGCTTCATGGAGACTGTGGACAGGGTTGCTTGTTGACCTTCATATCGTTTAATACCCGGATAGCCGTTACGTCCAGCTAGTACCGCTGACGGCTTGTAGGTGACTGATATGATCATCACCTACTGCCGGCGTATTGACGAGTCTTTAGAGTCCCACACAGAAGTTCCCTGGTTCAAGCGAAATGAAGTAGGACACATATATGATCTGTGTGTGGGCCTGATTAAATACGAGTATGTGATACCGTATTGTAATCTGGCAGTCATCTGTTATCGGTGCGGTTATATGTGATATAACCAGATTGTCGAATCAAGTGTTGATTCGATAATATGATATACAGAAATATGATATTAGTCGGTCGCATATGATATAACCGGATTATTAGATCAAATGTTGATTTAATAATATGATATAAATTATATGTGATATAATTACATATTAACTAATATCATTAGCTCACTAATTAATCTTCATTAAATATATATTAATATATATATGATATATATATATATATATATTAATATATATATGATATATATATATTGATATATATATATATATATATATATATTAAAATGAAGCATGGCATTTTCTTTTCTATTTTGTGAAAATAGAAATGAGGTGTAAAATGAAGCATGGTTACAAGTATGGGTTAAACACTTGTTTATTCATTCTTGACTCACTATTCAAGCATGGTTGCAATTTAATATTGCATAATTCCATGCTTGAATGAGTGAGGGGTCAAGAATTATCATTCATTCTTGTTCATTCCAAAAGACTTAGCCATTTTTCACTTGCTCATGTTTTCTCTTGCTTCTTCTTCCTCCTTTTGCTTTTTCTCAAGCTTCAACCCTCACATGAGATGTGAATCATGAAGCTTGAGCACAAATTAGTGAGCTCTTAACATTCCCTACTTCATCATCTCACACCTTTTAGCAAATTAGTGTGATGTGTTTCATGCACTAAAGGGTTTAGTGCAATGGTAGCTTGAACTAGTAGGAGCTTCGGGTGGATCATCATTGGCGCGAAGGCTACGAAGGGAGCTTGTTCAAAGTCTCAAGAGAAGCCTTGTGGAGTCGCGGGACTACTACACGGAGCATATTGAAGAGAAGGACTTGGTTCTACCAAGGTATAAACATCTCTCCTTCTCTCTAGTTGACATATCATCTAAACAAAACCCTAATGATCTAGTTAAGATCTTGTGAGTCTAGCTTAGCACCAAGAAAAATTAGAATTTGGCATGGTAGATGCTTCTACAACCTCATCATGGTGCTAAGGTAGTCCTTCACTAAATCCTGGGTTCTGGATCTATGAGATAGATCTAAGTGGATGTTAGGATTCTCACTAGGTGTAGTGAGATGGTATCAATCGATCCCGTGGAGAATCACTGGATAGCTTCCAGGGTGGTAAGGTCGACTGAATGTCAGTAACAGGCATTGTCTTTACCCTCAGTGGAGGGACGGTATGTTGGAAGAGTTCCAAACTAGATACTGTGGCAAACTAGAAGATAAAGGCTGGATACATCGCTACCTAAGATGCTACCGAAGAGGCAGTCTGGGTGTATATTAGTTCATGAGATGAACTGCGTTCCTACCATTATGTGACAATGGAGTTGTGGCTTAGGCCTAGGAACCCCCGTCCCATCAGTGACCCAGATATATTCTAAGGCAGTATCACCTGATCATAGAGATGGTTGATCTCCAGGAGATCGAGGTTAGGAGAGTAGACTCAGAGGAAAACACGGCGGATCTACTCACAAAGGCCTTTGCCCTGAGAGAGACTTTTATGGGATTGTTGAGTATGAGATATGACAACCACTGCTATATGATGGCCCTAGTGCAAGTGGGAGATTGTTAGTTATATGTATGCCCTAAAGGCCATTACTGTACATGAGATGTATATTGTAGTGGATGCTTAGACATATATATAAGGAAGACTTTCTTGCTCGACATGATAGTATGCTATCTGGTTACTCTTTATCTTAACATATACACCGATTGTCTCTCTGTTACATGTTGGTAAAGCCCTTAGGATGTGTACTTGACTACCTAGATTATGATGCAGATCATACTAGTGGGGCAAAGGTAGTCGGTAAGTACATCCTTTAATGTCCCTAGTCGTGGGTGTATCGAGACGGGGCATCGATATACCAGAGTAGACTAGCGTGTAGCTTCTCGACCCATGTAGATGGGCGATGGATGATCCCATATCCATTAGTGTTTGACATTAGAGATGATATACGGGTGCTCAGTGGAGACTGGGTACACTGGACGGACTCGCCGAGAACTCCCAGATGGTATTATACCTCACGTCAGATGGCAGTTCTCTGGTGACACTAGTACAGGTTAGTCTGTCGACCCGAGATCGTCATAGAGTCTTGTGTGATTCCCACTGTGCTTTGATTTCCACCTTACCACGTTCAAGAGAACGTGCAAAACGGTGGTTTTTGGGTACAGTCCCGAGTCACATGGAAGCAATGAGCGATAGGAGGGGATTCGTCTCTCCCGGTATTGGGTGTTGCACCGTGCTCGATTGGCTATAGCATGAAGTCCCTGGCCAGGGCTGTTTCAGAGATTTACTGGTAAGTGTTACCCGTAGTTTCTCGACTTGTTATGAGCCTCACATCGGCACAACTTATCGAGTTACTGGGGTCTGACATTTACCACCCCTAGACGAGATATATATGCAACATATCAGACGAAGAGACCAGACTGTACGGTAAGTGTTATTGATTGGATTCGCAGAAGTATGAGCAGGCTTGCTTGTTGATCTTCTGATCGCTCAATACCCGGGTGGCCGTTATGTTTAGCACGCCTCTTGCGGCTTATGGGTGTTTGATATGATCATCACCTACTGCCGACGTATTGACATGTCTTTAGAGTCCTACACAGAGGTTTCCTGGCTCAGGAGAAACGGAGTAGAGCACATATGAGATATGTATGGGACCGAGATTAATACGTGTATGATATACCGTATTCTATACTCGCAATTTATTCGTATCCATCGGTTATATGTGATATAGCCAGATTATCGAATCAAGTGTTGATTCGATAAATTGATACACATGATATTAGTCAGTTATATGTGATATAGCCAGATTATTAAATCAAGTGTTGATTTGATAATCTAATGTATAATTATATATTTGATATATTAATTTATATTAACTAGTATTAGCTCACTAAAGATTTCTTTTCTCACTTGAATTTTGCATTAAGTGTATATGTGATATATACTTATGTACATAGTTTGTATCATACTTGATGATACATGCAAGCATGGGTGTGTGTGTGTGTGACTTACACCATGCTAATTAAAATGTGAAGGTTTTTATTTATCTTAATAATTCAAAATTAGTGAGAATTTTGTCATGCTTGGAAGCTTGGAGAAGCTTGAAGCATCTTTGACAAAGTCCACTTGTTTTGTCTCACTTAAGATATTTATTAACCTAACCATTTTAATTAGCCATGGTTTAGTCTCTACAATGGTTAGTATATGGCACTAACTCACCCATATTTGCTATTCTCACCTCATTATTTTTCATTCTTCATTTTTCATGGTTGCTTTTTCCATCTCCCTCCTTCTTCAAGCTTACTAGCTCCAGGAAACATGAAGAAATATTGTGAGAAAATAAAATCTAAAGTGAGCCCACTTCCTACTTCAACATCCTATACACTTGCTTGGGTAGTAAAGGGTGTTCTCTTCACAAAGTTCTTGACCTAATGAAGAGGTAGCTTGGGTTTGAGTCTCCTCGACGTAGATCATCTTCGGCCTCGAAGACTTCGGGCAAGCTTGTTCAAAGGGAACCCATACTAGAGTTCGGGAGATCTTCGATCGCAGTGAAGGGACTACTATATGGAGCTTTAGAAGTGAAGGAACGGTCTACAAAGGTTGTATTCCTCATTCACTTAGTGTAATGGTTCATTACATGTTATATTGTCTAGTTACTCTAGCTTGATCCTAGCTTAGGATTGATTAGCACCTTATAATTTTTTTAATTTGGCATGGTAATTGCTGTGAAAACCCAGTAATGTGCTAAGGAATCCCAACATATAAACCCCTCTCTCAGACGACTCAGGTAAGGCAATTTTACCCCAATAGGCCGTTACTCTGCCAAAATACCTCGACTAACTTGATCGTCAGAGGGTCCACGGTGGTACAACCACCCCGAGACTTCTTTGCAGGTAGCTCGGCTTCATTCCCAAATCAAGCCCACTGAGATCCACATGCGTTGAGAGGCAACCCTCAAATCAAATCTTATCCATTCATCACCACTCGCTGCAGATCAACGGAAGACAACATCTGAAGGAGATCCTGAGCTCCATCAATTGGCGCCGTCAGTGGGAAACTGGAAAAAATTCCGCTCAACGAAAGTTGATCTTCCGATCTCGAACCCATGGCGAGTGATCATCGTGATGATCCAAGCTCCAGCCGCCGTCCTCCCCACAACGGAGACGTGGGTGGATCCCCTCCTCCCCCGAACGCCATTCACGCACTGTCTGCGCGGATAGATCAGCTCGCGTCTATCGTGGATGCGCTTGTCCGTGTCCAAATGGCGGGACAAGCTCCCCAAGTCGCCGCTCCTACACCTCGGAAGCGACACGCGGGGAGAGAAGACGCTGCCCGCGCCAGCACATCTAGGCACCTCCTCGCTATCTCCGGCGGCCACAGATCCCCTATGGCGACCAACTCGATGACCTGGTGGGCACCTCACAGCTCGACGCCGAGGACTTATGAAAGAGCGCCCTGCCCTGAGGCCCATCGCTCTTCTGTCCCTTCCGAGGAGGTGTCAATCAGCTCGCCTACTCCCAGGCATGGCCGGCGCCCTCTCCCTCGACAGGTTCGCATGGACGGGACTCACTACGGTACCTCGAAGACAGCCTCGCCAGGGGACCTGCGGAACCTCATAGAATGGAACCGGAACCGTGGCCCGGCGCAGGTCGCCAGTAGCGGGGGCCATAAATCCGAGTATGCCGAATCCTCAGGATACCACGACCGTCTCAATGCCCTCGAAAAGAAGATTGAGGGTATACATCGGGAGAGTCATCCTTCAAGTGACGGGGCTAGATATGCCGCCGATTCGCTTATGAGGCCCTTCACTGAGGAGCTTCTCGTTGTCCACGTCTCCTCTAGGAACAAGCCCCTAAAGGTCTCCCTCTTCGATGGAAAGTTAGACCCGAAGGACTATTTGGACGCGTTCACAGCAAGGATGAGTTTCCAGGACAACTCCAACGCTGCGCAATGCCGTGCTTTCCTAGCCATTCTCATCCGCTTTGGACGAGACTGGTTCTGAGGACTCATGCCACCCTCAATCTCTACCTTCAATGAGCTGGCCACCCAGTTCCTCGGCCATTTCGTCGGGAATAGACGGCAAAAGGGGACCGTCGATCATCTTTTCACTATAAAGAGCAGGGACAAGGAGTCCTTCAAGGGATACGTCACCCGCTTCTACAACGTCCTCCTTGAGGTCCCAGAGCACCGGGACGAGACGGTCATCACTGCCCTTAGGTCGGGTCTTAGGCACAAGGAGTGGCTCCGCTCCTTTGCATTAGCGCAACCTAAGACCATGGCCGAGGTAAAAGCCTGGACCGAGCGAGAGATCCAGCTCGAATCCGAGGTGAACGTGAACCTACCTCGGACAGACTAGACCGATCAGAAGAAGAGGGCAATAGAGGATAAAAAGAAGGTTGAGCGGCCAAAGCCCTACTTCCCAAAGTTCCAGGAGTACACCCCGCTCAACATCTTCCAGACAGAGCTGTTGGACGAGGCAAAGGGCGAGAGATTCTTCAAACTCCCCCCGGCCAGCCATATGGCGGCCAAACGAATACGGGCCCCTATTGCGCTTTCCATAGGTCGTAGGGACACCCCCACCGAGAATTGCAAATAGCTCCGAGACTACATCGAGGAGTTAATCCGCTCGGGGCACCTGGCAAGATACTTGCGGGACAAGCAACAAGCCGACCGAGAGCAAGAGCACCACCCCCTCCCGGCGAGTTGACGATCGGCCAAATCATGGTCGTATCAGTGAGGGGTGCGCCTGGGGCCAATGAGACACGGCGCCCCTCGCCGGTCGAAGGGACTAGCAGCTAACCCCGGAAGAGGGTCAGAGCAGCCGAGCCCATCGTCTTTACCGACGAGGACCTCCACGAGATATCCTTGCCTCACAACGACCCTTTGGTAATCACCGCACGGGTCCACCATTACGAAGTGCAAAGGATATTGGTCGACTCGGGAAGCTCGGCAGACATCCTCTTCTACGACTGCTTCCTGCGTATGGGACTTACCCCGTCGGACCTTAGGCCGACCGCCTACATCCTGTCGGGGTTCACTAACCATTCTATCCCCGCAGAAGAGGTGGTCACCCTCCTGCTTATCATCGGGGAGACAGGCCGCATGCGTACCGTGCATGTGGAATTCATCGTCGCCAGAATTCTATTGGTCTACAATATCCTCCTGGGACGCCCAACGCTCAATTCCCTCCGAGCCCAGATATCGACCTACCACCTGGCAATCAAGTTTCCCCTCAACCAAGGCGGGATAGGTCGGGCTTACGGAAACCAGCAAACCGTGAAGATTTGCTTCACAGCGATGTCTATGCCGGAGGAGAGAAACGATGATCTTGAGAGCACGGATGATTTCAGGAGATCTTTGGATACTCGGGACGAGTATAAAGAGATCCGAAGAGCCCCGATGGAGCCGCTCACAGAGGTCCCCCTCGTCGAAGGGGATAATGAACGAACTGATGGAGCTCAGGATCTCCTTCAGATGTTGTCTTCCGTTGATCTGCAGCGAGTGGTGATGAGTGGATGAGATTGGATTTGAGGATTGCCTCTCAACGCGTGTGGATCTCAGTGGGCTTGATTTGGGAATGAAGCTGAGCTACCTGCAAAGAAGTCCCGGGGTGGTTGTACCACCGTGGACCCTCCGAAGATCAAGTTAGTCGAGGTATTTTGGCAGAGTAACGGCCTATTGGGGTAAAATTGCCTTACCTGAGTCGTCTGAGAGAGGGGTTTATATAGTGGCAGCCATGGGCTGGCGGGTCACTATTAACAGGGGCTCAGCGCGACGACCTGGTCCACTTCCTCAGAGGAAACTCAGACGTGTTCGCCTGGGCGCCCTCCGACATGCCCGGGATCAACTCCAAAATAATATCACATAAACTCGAGGTCGACTCGACGGTCCGACCCATCAGGCAGAAGAAACGAAGCTTCGCCCCGATCAAGCAAAGAGCGATCGAGGATCAGGTCGACAGGCTATCGCAGCCAACTTCATTCGGAACGTGGCCTACTCGGAGTGGTTGGCAAATGTAGTCATGGTTAAAAAGGAAAGCGGGAAGTGGCGCATGTGCGTTGACTTCACTGACCTCAACAAGGCCTGCCCGAAAGACAACCATCCCCTCCCTCGGATAGATCAGCTCGTCGACAGTTCGGCAGGCCATGAGCTACTCAGCTTCATGGACGCCTTCTCCGACTACAACCAGATCCATATGAATCCGGCAGACCAAGAGCTTACCGCATTCACAACGGACCAGGGGGGTATACTGCTATAAAGTGATGCCCTTCGGCCTCAAAAACGCCGGGGATACGTACCAACGCTTAGTCAACAGGATGTTCAAACCTCAGATCGATAGGAACATGGAGGTTTACGTCGACGACATGCTCGTCAAATCGACCTCATCAGATCAGCACGCAAAAGATCTGGGCGAAGCTTTCGACGTCCTCCGCAAATATAAGATGAAACTGAACCCCGCCAAGTGCGCGTTCGGGGTCACTAGTGGAAAGTTCCTTGGGTTCATGGTCACCCACCGAGGGATCGAGGCTAACCCAGAGATGATCAACGCCATCCTCAACATGGCAGCGCTCAAGAAGAACGTCGAAATCATGCAACTCATGGGGAGGGTAGCCGCTCTGAGTCACTTCATGTCCAGATCCGGGGAAAAGTGCCTCCTGTTCTTCAAAGCTCTAAGGAAGATCCCAAGGTTCAAATGGTCGGAGGAGTATCAGATCGCCTTCGAGCAATTGAACGTGCACCTGGCGACTCCCCCGCTACTCACCCGGCCAGTTGAAGAGGATGAGCTATCGTTGTATCTGGCGGTGTCCGATCAATCTGCAGGTTCGGTGCTCGTCCGAGAAGTCGAGGGAGTCTAAAAGCCAGTTTACTATGTAAGCCACGTTTTCAAGGACGCGGAAACAAGGTACCCGACCATAGAGAAGATTGTCTTGGCACTCATCGTGGCCTCGAGGAAACTACGACACTATTTCCAGGCGCACACCATCATCGTCCTCACCGAACTCCCCTTAGGGGCTATTCTCGCCTCCACCGAGTCTTCTAGTCGTTTGGAGAAGTGGAGGTGAGAGTTGTCCCAATTCGACATCAAATACCGCTCGAGGCAAGCTATCAAGGCACAAGTCCTGGCCGATTTTGTCGTCGAATGCACTATACCTAACAAGGAGGCAGTGCCCGTGCCGGTCCCCGGATCTCAACCCTCAGTCGAAGAGAGGCCCGACTCCATCCCCGATTGGGTCCTTTACGTCGATGGGTCATCAACCGAGGAAGGCTGTGGTGTCGGCCTCATCATTCGGGGCTCGAACGAAGTAGAGATGGAGTATTCTTTAAAGCTCGGGTTCAAAGCCTTAAACAACGCAGCGGAGTACGAGGCCCTGCTCGCTGGACTGCGGATCACCTCCGGAGTGGGGCTGAAGACGATCCAAATCCGTAGCGACTCCGCTTTGGTCGTCGGCCAAGTGACCGGCCGTTTTGAAGCATGGGAGCCCCTGATATTGAAGTACTTAGCCAAGGTCAAAAGGCTGTGAAAGGACTTCGACGAAGTTCAAGTGGAGCAGATCCCCCGGCACCTAAACGCCAAGGCCGACGCCCTAAACAAGCTAGCTTCCTCCTACACGGCCAACAACAAGAGGAATATCCTCTTCGAGGTCCTGCTACGGCCTAGTGTGGAAGACAGAGCGACGCCGCTCCAAGTTTGCACAGCCTGGGACAAGGATCAAGATTGGAGGAAGCCCATCGTGGAATTCCTGAAGGAGGGTACGCTCCCTGGAGATTGTCGGGAGGCCCGTCGCCTCCGAGCCAAATCCCACCATTTCGTCTGGAGCAATGGGAACCTTTACAAAAAATCCTTCACTAAACCTTTGCTTCGATGCGTCGACCCCCACGAAGCCGACTATGTCCTCTGTGAGGTCTATGAAGGGGTCGGCGGAGCACATCAAGGGGCCTGCACCTTAGTCCAGAAGACGCTCCTCCAAGGGTACTACTGGCCGGCCATTTATCATGACGCTCAGAAGGTGCAAGAGTTGCCAACTCCACGGCAGCATACCCCGCCTTCCGGGTACCGAGCTGACTACCCTGAATCCCCCATGGCCGTTTGCCCAGTAGGGGGTGGACATGATAGGCCAACTCCCTACAGGTACGGGCGGGCACAAATATATCCTCGTCGCGGTGGACTACTTTACGAAATGGATCGAGGCTGTCCCCATCAGAAAACCGGACGCTACCACGACCATCAAGTTCCTGCAGAACAACGTAATATTCTGGTTCGAGATCCCGAGGTGTATCATTATCGACCACGGGACGAATTTCGAAAACGAAAGAGTTAAAGAGTTATGCAGCGAATACCATATACTGATAAAGTTCGCCGCCGTCGAGCACACCCAGTGCAACGGGCAAGCCGAGGTCGCTAACAGGGACATCATTCAAGGACTTCAAGCTCGCCTTGAAGGACGACATGGCAGTTGGATCGACGAATTACCTCGGGTCTTATGGGCCTTGCGCACATCGAAGAAGACCCCCACCGGAGAGACCCCCTTCAGTCTCTGCTACGGCACCGAGGCAATGGTCCCAGCTGAGATCGGGCTACCCGGTCACAGGATCGAGCATTTCGATGACGAAGCAAACACCTCGGCACTCCAGAAAAATTTGGACGTCTTGTTGGAAAAGCGGGACCGGGCACAGATTAGAGCCGCCGCTTACCAACAGCAAACTGCCCGCTACTACAACACGCGATTAAGCGTCGCGCCTTTAGGGCCGGGGACTTGGTCCTAAGGCAGAACGAATTCGTTGATCAGGGCAAGCTGCACAAGTTTTCTCCGAAGTGGGACGGCCCATTCCTCGTCTCCGAGGTCCTGCCCGACGGGGCTTATCGCTTACAAGATGCAACGGGTCGCAAATTTCCACGGCCTTACAACGCCGAGAAGCTCAAGTTGTACCTTTAAAAAGCATATCTATGAATACATGTTTCTCTTTTTACGAAGCGATGTAAATTTTGCTAAGTTTTATATAATAAGAAGGAACTTCCCCTATATGTTTCACTCTTCCTCGGTTCAAAGCTCACGAATTCCGTTTCGCTAAAATACTCAAATGAACCCAGAAGAAAAAAGGAAACAGTAGAACTTTGCAAAAAGGAGAACTTTATTTATTTATCAAAAGGTATTGCGGACTCCTCAGCCTTACATAAAAGTTGAAATTACAACGGGGGAAGGGGGTGCAGGAAGCATTGCTCGTGGTACTCCGAAGAAATTGCCACCAGCCGAGCCCTTACCGCTCGGACCTCTGCCTCTGATGCTGCCCACGAACCCTCGACGCCACGGACGGGCCGAAGGACTCTCCAGCCGGGCACCTATCGGCGAGATGCCTCAGTTGGTAACACTCGAGGACGAGGGCCACCGAGCGATCGCGCCGACTCTTCGAGATCAGGCTGAAACGGCATAGCGATCTCAGCTTGCCAACCGCCTCGTCCTTCAGTTTCTCGGATAAGGGGTTGTGCAGCCCCGACGACGCCCTCCAAATCGAGTACATCAGCAGCTGGAGCAGGGGTGACCGCCGGGGAAGCAGGCGGCCGAAATGGTCCTCCAGACGCCGAACCACCACCTGAAGCGTCTCCTCGGAACTCAGTTGGTCGTACAAGTATACATCTTCGAAGGAAATGATATCGGGGATGGAGAAAGGGAATTCGTCCATTCTTATGTTTCGGGGTGCAATGCTAGGAATAAGCAACACACCCTCTCTATTTTATAGCCTCCACAGCGCCCCCAAGAGTCCAAATTTGCGAGCGCATGGGCGCGAATCCAAGGATTCGCTCGATTCTTCCAATACAGTACCGGCATGCGGCGGATATCCCGTATTTCTCGACGAATCGAAGTCGGTGTAAGACTACGGTAGCGCCCTGGCCGTCTTTCCGAGGCCAAAATGCGGAAACGAAAATTTTTCTTAACTTGAAAACCGGCGCTATCGTATGCTTAAAACCCGGATCGAACCATTAACCTACAATTAGCTATCTAGAGAATGGATAGAAAGGCTATACCGATCGATCCGTGTCCTTCAGTCTTTGGCCGCCATCCCAAACTCCTCACGGCATCTCCAGTCTTGATCTCCTCGTCGGAAAGGGCACCACATCTACGAGTCCTTTTACGGGCTCCCGCTTCATCCGAAGCAACTCGGGCATGAAGTGTGCTAGCCGACGTGTCCAAGGTGTTGTAGAGAATGTTTGTGATTACTTTGTCTCTTGCATCTATTGCTTGGATGGAGGTTGAAGGTGTTGCCATTAATGGAGGCTATGAGCTAGAGGAAGAAGAAGAAGTTTTCTATCTCTTTTCTTTTGTTGTGATGGAATGATAATATGAGAGAGAGTGTTATGTGAAAAATACAAGACCAAGCCAAGCCTCATGGCAGCCCCTCTCTCTCTTGCTCTCATTTCATCACTCAAATCAATCTCATAATGTGACACATGCACAAGAAAAGAGACCATGAGTCATCACTTGTGCATGTGTCACCATTAATGCTCTAAATCATGATATCTAGCTCATAATTACCATTTACAAACATTAATCCAAATGTTTGCAACAATAAAAAGATACGGCAACATTTAAAGTAAACTCGTGACGGATCACAAGGATACCCCTCACCTGTATATACATACCTGCATCCGCATTCCGACTGAATGCGAATGCGGTGAGACTAAAGTAATCCAACAAATCTAATACTAGCATCCGGCTTAAACCAAAGCCCACTAGTATGATCCGTCCGATCATGATCCATGCAATACCGCACGTATATGATCGAACCCTGCCATATATCATACGGCCTCTACAACGTTTCGCCCGAAACTTGAGAAACTGTCTGTGGGGGACTCTAAAGACTCGTCAATACCTTGGCTGTGGATTTAACCACTAGCACGTCAGAGGTATTAGCCGTACATAACGAGCTACCAAGTATTGACCAAAAGGGAGGTCGATGAGCGAACTCATCCTGACACCCTACTGAGCCTGTCAGCAACAATATCCGTACAGTTCGGTCCGTTCGTCCATGAGTATCGCATGGCGGGCCTAGGGGGTTGGTAAAAGTCAGATCCCCAAAAGCGGTACAAGTCGTGTTGGAGTGTAGCCCAGAACACCCTGAGATACTACTGGAATACCTACCAGTAAATCTCCTTCCTCGGCCAAGAGCTTTGTGTAATGGCTCTCCTAGACACAGCGACCTCATCCCCAATACCGGGAGAGACGAATCCTCTGCCGATCCGCTCACTTGCCTCCATGTGGCTCGGGACTGTACCTAACTAAAACCTGTTTGCACGACTCCTTTGAGCCGTGGTAGGGTCGTAATCAAAGTACAGTGGAAACTCATACGAGACAAATGACGATCTCAGGTCGATGAACTAACCTGTACACATGTCACCGGGGAACTGCTATCTGACGTTTGGTATAATACCAACTAGCATGTTCCCGGCGAGTCCTGTCCGGTGTACTCATAACCCAATGAGCACCTGTATACATCTTAGGTGAACCAACTGACACCAGTGGCTTGTGAGACCGGCCACCGCCCCTCGTCGGGGTCTCGACTGTATACACTAGTCTACTCCGGAGTATCGATGCCCTGTCTCGAAACTCCCACGACTAGGGACCACTTTTAAGGATGTGCTTATGGACTACCCAACTCTCACGTATATGATCGCCATCATACTGTTGGTAGTCAAGCAGGATCCTAAGGGCTCTATCAACGTGTAATAGTGAACATGTCACCTAAACCTGTACACGACTGATAAAGACAAACCATGGTAGCATACTATTCTCTATCAACGTGTAATAGTGAACTACAATGTCACCTAAAGCATGTACACGATAAAGACAAACCAGATAGTATACAAACCTCTCAAGTAAGACTGTCCTACCGGTATAGGTCCTCCTTCAATCATTGCAATCACGTGCCTGTGATCCAATAATTGACTCCGAGGGCACTATATCCAACAATCTCCCACTTGCACTCAAGACTAATTATTGCGATGTCGCATACTCACAGCCCGTGTGATACCGAACACCCAACCCTCTACTAATCAGTCTCACAAAGCTCGTTTGCGAAACTATTGCGTTCGAGAAATAGCCTCAGCTAGTGGATCCGCCCTGATGTTTCTTTCTATGTCTCTCTTTATCTCATGTTCGCGGAGAAAACCATCTCCCAAAATGAGCAATATCTGTCTTAGAATATGTCTGGATATCTGATGGGACCTAGTTCATAAATGAACTCCAAATCCAAACTTCTTAGACTGTATCGTCAACTGAAACCAATCAGTATCCTGCGCCATGCCTCCCTCAATATCCGCTTGGACCACCTGTCCAAAATACTGCCCCTCGTCAGAGGGAAAACTATAACTCCGACAGCCACTCAGTCATCCAGGTTACCTTGGAAGCCTGGAATGATAACTGTCTCCTAAAAGAGGTTGTTGTTATCATATCTCTAGAACATCCACTTATGTTCTAAAACTGCTTCCGAACGTTTCTCTAGGATAGGACTAATATCAACTTACTGCCTCTCGTGCAAAAACAATATCTGGTGTGGTACTTGACATCTCATGATCAACTCAATTGCCTAAGCAAGTAATATGCCAATCATGCACATCCCTCTCCCCTTTAGTCTGTAAGACACCTTTAGATAGGGTGACTCCATCACCTGCAGGTACACCACCATGCCAGGAGTCGTCTATTCTAAAACACCTTTAGAATATTGTCTAAGTACCCAGATTGGGACACTTCCCAAATTTAGATCCAAAACCATAGATCTAGTAACCAGAATGTCAGATATTATATCTATATCCTTATATGGAGAAACCACTGTGTGACAACCAAAGTATAACCGATCATAGTATAGGAATTTCACTTCCTACTCTGTGTATGTCATCCATGTACCAGGACATCACACCCTACTACCTTCTTAACAGATCCATCCCCTATTCTGATGAAGTCAAACCTATGACTGTCACATCAGAAATAGATGATCTATCTCCGCTATATCAGCTTTAGTCTATAAATAGACATAAGCTACTTGTCCACTATGCTTCCGCTGCTCCCACTGACTACGACAACTCTTTGGTAGAGTCATATACATGTGCACTTCTAAAGCTAGTTTAGAACGACGCTATACTCATCCTCCTGCCGGGTCTCATAGTCTGGAACAACAGCAATAGCAAGTCTGGGGTAAACAAGAACCTCCCTATCACCGTCTTTGAGCATACCGAAGTATCTCTCGAGTGCCTGGGGTTACCCACCATATCTGCGGAGTGGCCAATGGAATGTCAAACCAGATTGAATCTTTAGGTTCTTATCAAATTTTCGGTAATCGTTTGCAGTTCTGGAATCACTTCCAGTTCTACCATACTCCCACTACTGTTTTCTGAAAAATCCAATTTTATTAAAACTGTGGCGAGTCAAGAACAATATCACTATTGATCTTCCAGATGGTAGAAAGTCAACCCTCGTCATAGCCCGGGTCAACCCACAAACAGCCATTACAGAAACGTGCCTTGAGTTATCCAGAGTCTGGTTTTAAGCATAAGCCGGAAAACTCCCCGTACCTTAACAATGTTAAGATATGAACTATTCTATATCCAATATAGAAACAGAGGCACTGATTTAATTGGAACCAGATTCAAAATCATGCAGCTTTCTCCAGTGCATGTCAACTAAATGGAGAGAGCCCGATCAGCATTACTCAACTTAGGAATACATCCAGATATGAGTAACCTGAAAGAGAAACAAGTTTCTCAAAATCATTACTATCAACTGAATACCATACACAAGAATCTACATTTTCGATCATCTTGAAGAATCCTGATACTCTCAATACCTGGTTCTCTACTTTATTCATATACCTATAACTTCTCAAAACTTAGACCTTGCATTTCTAGAAAACACATGTCTAAGAACTAGAGAAGTCACAAGTAAACAGAATATAGTACGAGTACCAACCCCTATGTCCTAATGGACACTGGACAATATACAATACTTTGTATAAGTCCCTTGAGTCTAATAACTCATTCCCTGTGTGTCGTAGGTTGAAAGCTGTACTTATGGTTAAGAAGAATTACACCGCTGTTTAATGCTCCTTACCTAACCATCCACTGATATAGGTAAATGTCATAGACATAATTTCAAAAACTTATATCTCACTTTATAAAAATAAACGTACAGATATATCAATTTGAAATTGGTGCATAACAACGGATATTCAAAACCAAATATTTGTCGTCCGACAAACAACCCAGGCGATTTCCTCAAATAACACCAATTACAACGAATCCTGATATAATGAGGATGATCACCCAATTCCCAATAACTTGCTCCCACTCATCATCTGTAAAACCATATAGATGTGAGAATCAAACCTGGTAAATACATACCCTGGAGTAAGGGCTAATTGGGAAATCAGTTTTCTTTTAGCAATGCACAGTGAAACTGAAACATGTAAATGTTTCGAAGGGGTATCCGGGTATTCCTAGTAATGCCTCTTCCATTATACAGATTCACAACTGTAACCGTATATTTCTTTGCCATCTCTCTAAATCCCTTTATATGTCTTTAGTCATTACCTTCTGTACACCCTCTTAGGCTAAATAGTTTTCTTCCTTCCCTACCGTTCGGCACCAGCTTATGGTTTGGAAGAAGACTATCCAATAAGCATAATGGGTGTACTATCCTAATCCTAGGAGCACTCGCAACCCGAGAGAAGGTAAAGATAAAAGACAACTGAATAAACCTTATTCCTATTTCTCCTGAACCAGAATCCATCCCCGAACTGGAATAAGTTCCTTCGGGTTCGTATATAACCATGCGATGGAGTATCCAAATAAACTATGGATCTTCGTAGTGATACGGGGTGTTCTGGAGAAATACAAAGGTGAAACAGGAGTGGCGATGAAATACTTGATTTGGTCGTGAATAGCAGTCGAGTTTACTTTGCCCTCTTACTAATCCCTTTATTTGTCTTTACTTGATACCTTCTGTACACCACCGTCAGGCTAATTGGTTTTCTTCATTCCCCACCGTTCGGCACCTGCCTATGGTTTGGAAGAAGACTATCCAATTAGCGTAATAGGTGTACCGTCCTAATCCAAGGAACACTCACAACCTGAGAGAAGGTAAAAGGAAAAGACAACTGAATAGTCCTATTTGTTTTCTCCAGAACCGGAAACCATCCTCGAATCTGGAACAAGTTCCTTCGAGTTCGTATATAACCATATGATGGTTTTATCCAATGGAAGTGGATGTTCGTAGTAATACAGGATGTTCTGGAGAAAAGGGTAAAAGTAGGAGTGGCAATGAGGTATGCAACTCTGACATTCCAAAAGCCAGTGTTTAAGAAGGTTCGGTTAATCTTGGTCACTGAGTCATAGTCAAGGGTCGGGCCATGGTCGCTGCCAAAGAGAGAGAGAAACGAAACACTCAGTGTGCACTCTAACCTAGATCAGAATGGTTATCAATTTATCTAATCAGGAAACCTCCCACTGTAACCTCAAATTCTCTTCCAAACCTGAAAGAAGAATTAGTCGGGACCACCCGAGGAGTAAACCAACTCATCAATGGGAATCGGGATCCAACTATCATCGCATGATAACGTGATGAAATCCACTCACGTTATCACACTCCAGAAGGTATGCGCATGCCTGGCAAAGTTCAGTTTCTTTAGAAACTCCCGATGTATGTTTTTACCCCTAGAACCCAAGTGACCTTGACTGAGCCAACATATCAAAGGATCCTAGCCAAGTTCGACCCGTCATTATCTTGATTGCATTAGACCCACCCGCACGAGTCCATGACTGAGCCAAAATGACCGTACGACTGTCCTAACCAATCACATATCCATAAGACAGAAAAGCATTACAGAGCTACCGCACACTACGCCTCGGCTGAGCACGACAT
Organism: Agapanthus africanus; assembly: GCA_030015575.1. Classification (NCBI taxonomy): domain Eukaryota; kingdom Viridiplantae; phylum Streptophyta; class Magnoliopsida; order Asparagales; family Amaryllidaceae; genus Agapanthus; species Agapanthus africanus. The sequence continues at coordinate 124,091,834 of JASDDO010000001.1, forward strand.
ACGTAGCACGAATACTAAACAATACTAATCTGAAATGACGGAGGGCTACGGTTGGTTTTTGGCGAAAAACCTTTAACGTAATGAACTTGGTTGTCACGGCCCGAAAGTACGGAACATGACCGGCACTTAAACTACGAACGTCTCGAGACGTACGTAATCTAAGTAAACCGAAAACCCAGAAATCCAAACCAAGAAAAGTAGTAGAGTGCAGGAAAAACCAACTTAAAGCAAGTAATTTCAATAGCATAAGCCGAATTATGCGGTTTTTAAAACATCAAAAATTTACTGAAAATTTCGGCAGAGTCTCCTTTGTAAATACTGGCCCCCAAACGGGATACAACATGAATAGTATACGAAATCAAGAAAAAGGCATCCCCAAGCGGGAGCTAGCTCTTCGTCAATCGACGGTCACAACCACACAAGCAATATAATATACAACGCCAACGGCGAGGATCAAAACTCAAAAGGAAACTCAAAACCACCAGAAATATAACAAGCGACTCTAAGGTCGAAAGAATAAACAACACTGGTCTCTAACTCAATAAATACATGTTTGGTTGATGGAATTTACTAGATACAACGGAATAATATTATACAAGGTAATATGATGGGTACGATACAAGAAAAACCCACCTACTAGCAAGTCACCCGAATGAAACTGAGCCCGCAAAGCCGTAATGAAACCTGTACGGCAAACCTGCAAGAAACTGGGGCACAACGGGGGTGAGTTGCCAACTCGTGAATAGAAAAACATCTACGCACAGAAATCGCATAAATAACGCAATCCTAGGTCAATGATCATAATATATCCTCAAAAATGTATATAACATACAGCCTATAACAATGGCTAGGGTAAATATATAACCCGAGTGTAAACTCATGTGCCCGTGTCAGTGCCTCAGGTAGCAATATATCATATGAATGAGGTATGAATGCATGAAAACAGAATGCATGTAAATGAAGAAACTGTTTTCATAATTTAGTGAGATTTCCTTTGTATTTTTAAAATGAGGTATCATAATGAAATCAGCATAAAACAGTGCCTAGCATCGGCACAAAACGTAATCCCAATATCTCGATATCTCTGTATCACAGTCTCTGTACCTCAATATCTCGAAATCTCAATGTCTCAATCACAATATCTAGGGCGCCGTCAGTCCAGACCGGCCCCTACCATCCATCTCAAGACCACGACGGTATCCTCCGGATATCCGACGCGTCAGGTAAAATCATCGGTAGGTAGTGCTCCCCTGCCAGGCTCACATCGTCATCATCGCGCGCTTCTTGCCCCGGGGTACCTTACCGGGTCCACCATGTACCCGAAACGGTTCATCCGCCTCCTCGAATCGGGTCTCGAAATCCATCAGCAAGCTCATGGTGGACGACTCATACATCATGGGAAAACCGCACTTTTTATTTTAAAAGAGAGAAAACAGTTTATATATGTTTTGCGGTTTTCCTCCAAATCCAGAAAATATCATGGAAATCCGAATCATCAATAGGATGTAAAACCATGAATATAAGCATGAGAATCCATGAATACGGCATAACAATGAATAACAGTATGCATGAAGCGACAAGTAATAACTACAATATCTAAGCTGGCATATAAGGTATGTACACTAATATTATGTCAAACTACTAGCTATCAATCTAAGTTAAGCAATAATATTTTCTAAGGTGTACGTGACATGGCAATTACCGATGAAGATGTGTGTGAGCCGGCAAGTAAGTGTATATGGTACATACGCATCATCGGTAATGGTGCTGGTGTCCTAACAGCATAATGTCAACAATGCAATATAAAATAACAATGTAAGTATGCGATGCGGAGCGAGCAACCAAAATGAGCGGGAGCTAAATATTAAACAATGGTGCCATTTGAAATAACACGAATCGTGGGGTTTTGAAAATAGGGGCTACGGTGGTTTTAAGAAAGGATACGTCTTTTGAAATATCCGTAGATCCCTTGACCTGTCTTTTAAAATACCCACGACCCGCTAGTTTTGAAATAGGTAGAAGTCTAATCTAATCTAACAACTACACTAAACTATACGGCTGAACTAACAAGCTGAACTACAGGTAAGGAAACCGCCTAACATCTGAGTCGATACATATACCTACCTGTATATGTATAGTCGGTGATCCCGCCTCAATAATATCATAGCCGATACCATATCTATAATCAGACATCCCAAGTGAAGAGTGCGGATCAATCATCAATATATAGCTCGTACGTAAATCCGTCGTACGGCATCCTAAATCTGGGTACAGGTCAATATCACATTCATCATACTATTCATCTGGTATCCTCTTTATCAAATATCATGATCGGGGTACTGATCTACGTCTAGTACAATACTGATACCGCCTAAGTATGCATGCAGGTGTAAGAATCACTACGCCAAAAGACCCGCTAAAACATCATGTCGTATATCAATACGAACCAAATCACATCACCGATCTCCTGGCCTCAAGCCCAATCTCATCGACTCATCTCAAATTCCAAATACTATTCTTAAATCCAGTATATGAACACATAGTCCTATACCTATATGAACACATAAATATATATTCCCATATACGCACATATAAAAGAAAGAATGTATGCAAGTATGTGTGTGCGTGCGTGTGTGAGTGCGACCACTACTCTAGGGTTTCGCAACTACACTAAACCAATCCAAAACATACCAAATATCCATCTTTATCATCATTATTAATCCCAAATAACATACAATAATTATTGGTGTGTATACGCATCCGTATACACCACCACGGACTGCGGGGGTGCTATACGCCATCCACTCGACTTCTCCCCGTAGATATAAATCTACTCACCTGGTCCTCGCTAGCCGGTGCCGACGTCGCCGCCCGCTTGCTTGTCGTCTCGAAGTCCACATGGGGGTACCTACATATCATAACGCACCATATCACATTAAAACTAAATTCGAAATCGAAACGGCATACGAAAATCAAATCGGCACGCGAATCACGCATAGGTCCAAACCTATCGCCTACGCATGCAAGAATAGTCAAACCAACCCTCGATGTCGATGTACAAACGTCAAACCATCGAGAAAAATCCAATCACACTCATTTTCACATTCACGAACACTAATTTTAATATAAACTAGGTTAAAACTCACAAAAACACCAATTTCACTTAAAAAGTCATTTTTCCGAAAATCTAGCAAGCACAATTCGCCGTTTTTGTACAAAACATGATGTTTAAATGAATGTAGCGGCCAATATACTTATTAAATATCTTAAATAAGTCATAGAAACAATTTCCGGAATTTAATCTCATTAAATTCCAAAAACCCTAATATTCTAGTTTACAAAATACCCTTTTTAACAATTTCCTAGCAAAAATGCACAAACTACAATTTAGGTTGGATTTCCATGAACTAAAGTGTTAAACTACACTTAATAAAGTTAATAATATGATAAAAACCCTAACCATATTTTTAATCTCATATTTCGAATTAAATCAAAAAACCTAGTTTGCAACAAAAAGCTTAATTTGGACATTTTTCAAGTAACAACTAGATTAGTTTTCTACAAAACTAAATATGTTAATCCACATCACTAAACCATGCACAATCAAACACAACTCATTTCCACAACAAACCTAACTTGAAATCTTTAATCATGCAATTAAACTCACATAAACCAATTTAACACTTAATTAAATTAGCTTTAAGAAATTAAGTAACAAACTAAGCAAAAAGGTTTAGAATTATACCCAAAAACATTTGAAAATCCACAAGCATCCATGGCCCTCCAAAATGCTCTCTTTTCACAAAGATCCATGCTATACGGGCTAAGCAAAAATGGGTAGGAGTCGGATTTGGGTTTTGGGATTTTTTTTGATAGAAAAGGGCAATTTTTGATGAAGTTTTGAAGAGAAAAGAGAAGGGAATGGGGGGGAGGGCTGCTGCTGCTGTAGGAGAGGGGGGGTCGGCTGGAATGGGAGGGGGAGAGGAGAGAGAGGGAGGTAGAGAAAGTGGGGGGAGAAAGTCAAGGTCAAACCAAAGTCAAAAGTCCACCTCATTTATCCATTTTCTTTTCTTTTCTTTCATTTCTTTCCTTTGAAATTCAAGTGGAGAAAAAGATGGGGGCTGCTGAATTCAGCCAAGGGGAGAAGTGAATGGGGGTGTGTGGGTGTGGGTACGGGTGTGGGGTGATGAAAAATGATAAATACAATACCCCAAACATCCATTTACGCTAAAAAAAAGCCTTTTTTCTTCAATAATTTCTAAACCGTTTTGGCAAATGATTTCGTTCCAAAAACCACATGATAAAATTTTATTTAATGTTTTATGATGCACAAAATTTGTTTCAACTCATTCCAATTTGTAATTTTCCCTAATTAAATGTATTAGTGACGGCTTAAAATAATAATAAAATAATATTTTTTTCAGAAAATTTGAAATTTCACCAGCGGCTCAATAAACACCAAATAATAGCAATTACATAGCTAGAATATGTATATTTAATTTTTATAATAAGATATTTGTATTTTGACTTTTTACAGAAAACCCCCTTATTTTACCGATTTTTTCGAAATTTCACCGAAACGATTTTCAAAACGTTACATTGGTATTGTTGAAGGAACCAGATAGCTTTTTATAAATATAGTGGCGAAAACCTTTGCTAAAGAGGTCACTCCTGGTGAAGGGATCTCGGCTCTTTCCCCGTAGAATGAGGTGCAGGATATTCCAACTGAATACCATGATGCAAAGCAAAAAGTAATCGGCTATAGTGAAGTTATTACCCTGACACAAACTTCTGTCCAAGAGGTGACTCCCGGTGAAGGGATCTCGGCCCTTGCCTCGTCGACTGAGGTGTAGGATATTCATAACCGAATACCACTGTGCAAAACAAAAGAGAACGTCCTTGCAATAACAGCTTTTTTTTTTGAAAAATGTTCCAACAACATCAGAATAGGTTTGTTTAGCTTGTATTGATCTGAATCAATGCAGTCCCATCAATTAATCACACCACAAAAGAACGAAAATACGATGTACGTATATGTCATCCGCATTCGCCACTGGGTCCCGTCATCACCCGTTAGGTTACTTAACTAACGACAGAGCGGGGACTGGACTAGCGCGGGTGTAAAACATATACAACATCTACTAGTATATATATCAATATATAATAATCGCTCAAGGCGTGATAAAATGCAACATCACAGAAATGTAGTAAGCATCACGGAACAATACAGATAATCTGGGATCCCCGGGTTTCATAGAGCCGCTACTGAAACCTGACGTTCCCCTGGTCGTGTGGATAGCCTGCGCAATGAAATCCTAGACCCTTACGGGCGCGGCAAGTTACCCTCCAAAACCTGAAGCGAGGCAGCCCCTTTCAACAACGTGAATGGACCACCCGGCACTTCACGGAATCCGGTAACTTGAGCACCCTTCCTTGGGTCAACTTATACCCCCTACGAGTGCGGCGAATAGCCCGTCAATTCTAGAGTAAAGCCCCCTCCGTCTCAAAGCCATGAGATGCGGGCCCGTTGCCCTCTAGAACCCGGCTATCCGTGCATCCCACCTTGGGGTAATCCTAGTACAGAAAGTAAAATATACAACGGGTACATCGACCTCAGCCCGATCGTGCCCCAAAAGAATAATATACAAGCAGGCAGTGACGACAGTCCACATGTCGGACGCTCGCCCCGCAATATCAAATGTACAAATACAACCAAATTGTACTAACATTGCATCAAGGCTATCCACCACGACAAATCCGCAATATCACAGCACAACACAGAACATCAACGTGAATGTCACGTTCGCAAATCCGTCTAAAAGGGCTATAGCAATTAGACAGGATTTACCGATCGAATGATATTCACGGTCGCAGATATAATGTAAATACTGTGAACTAGCATGTTTAAAATTTTCGATCGACAAAATTTCCCGAAGTGGGCTCCAAGCACAATACCCAGTACTCAAATAAATCTGGGCCCAAAATAAAATCACCAGAAATCCCATTTCCAACTCAGAAAACCCTGTACAAAATTTGGTGCATTGAAGAGTCTTTATTGAGGCGGAACCACGGCCAAATCAAGGGTATGGACGCGGTTCCGCGGCGTTACTGTAGCCACGTGCTACCAAATTTTGTCAGATTTCCTAAAAAACCCTGCATGGTTTTCTACAATACACCAAATAATTTTTTGAGCACAAAACAAATTCTACAGAAACTGAACAATTGGAAGCGCGGTTTTTGGAAATTTCGTCCGATCGAAGTTCTAAACACGCTAGAGCAAGCTAGTAAAGGTTAATGGCGTGGCTCTGATACCATATAAGACTACGGTAGCGTTCCGGCCGTCTTTCCGAGGCTAAAATGCGGAAACGAAAATTTATCTTAACTTGAAAACCAGCGCTATCGTATGCTTAAAACCCGGATCAAACCATTAACCTACAACTAGCTATCTAGAGAAGGGATAGAAAGGCTATACCGATCGATCCGTGTCCTTCGGTCTTTGGCCACCATCCCAAGCTCCTCGCGGCATCTCCGGTTTTGATCTCCTCGTCGGAAAGGGCACCACATCTACGAGTCTTTTTACGGGCTCCCGGTTCATCCGAAGCAACTCGGGCACGAAGTGTGCTAGCCGACGTGTCCAAGGTGTTGTAGAGAATGTTTGTGATCACTTTGTCTCTTTCATCCTTTGCTTGGATGGAGGTTGAAGGTATTGCCATTAATGGAGGCTATGAGCTAGAGGAGGAAGAAGAAGTTTTCTATCTCTTTTCTTTTGTTGTGATGGAATGATAATATGAGAGAGTGTGTTATGTGAAAAATACAAGACCAAGCCAAGCCTCATGGCAGCCCCTCTCTCTCTTGCTCTCATTTCATCACTCAAATCAATCTCATAATGTGACACATGCACAAGAAAAGAGACCATGAGTCATAACTTATGCATGTGTCACCATTAATGCTCTAAATCATGATATCTAGCTCATAACTACCATTTACAAACATTAATCCAAATGTTTGCAACAATAAAAAGATACGACAATATCTAAAGTAAACTCGTGACGGATCACAAGCATACCCCTCACCTGTATATATATATACCTGCATCCGCATTCCGACTAAATGCGAATGCGATGAGACTAAAATAATCCAACAAATCTAATACTAGGATCCGGCTTAAACCAAAACCCACTAGTATGATCCGTCCGATCATGATCCGTGCAATACCGCACGTATATGATCGAACCCTGCCATATATCATACGGCCTCTACAACATTTCGCCCGAAACTTGAGAAACTGTCTGTGGGGGACTCTAAAGACTCGTCAATACCTTGGCTGTGGATTTAACCACTAGCACGTCAGAGGTATTAGCCGTACGTAACGAGCTACCAGGTATTGACCAAAAGGGAGGTCGATGAGCAAACTCATCCTGACACCCTACTGAGCCTGTCAGTGACAATATCCGTACAGTCCAGTCCGTTCGTCTATGAGCATCGCATGGCGGGCCTAGGGGGTTGGTAAAAGTCAGACCCCCAAAAGCGGTACAAGTCGTGTCGGAGTGTAGCCCAGAACACTCAGAGATACTACTGGAATATCTACCAGTAAATCTCCTGCCTCGGCCGAGGGCTTTGTGTAATGGCTCTCCTAGACATAGCGCGACCTCACCCCTAATACCGGGAGAGACGAATCCCCTGCCGATCCGCTCACTTGCCTCCATGTGGCTCGGGACTGTACCCAACTAAAACCTGTTTGCACGACTCCTTTGAGCCGTGGTAGGGTAGTAATCAAAGTACAGTGGGAACTCACACGAGACAAATGACGATCTCAGGTCGATGAACTAACCTGTACACATGCCACCAGGGAACTGCTATCTGACGTCTGGTATAATACCAACTAGCATGTTCCCGGTGAGTCCTGTCCGGTGTACTCATAACCCAATGAGCACCTGTATACATCTTAGGTGAACCAACTGACACCAGTAGCTTGTGAGACCGGCCACCACCCCTCGTCGGGGTCTCGACTGTATACACTAGTCTACTCAGGAGTATCGATGCCCCGTCTCAAAACTCCCACGACTAGGGACCACTTTTAAGGATGTACTTATGGACTACCCAACTCTTACGTATATGATCGCCATCATATTGTTGGTAGTCAAGCAGGATCCTAAGGGCTCTATCAACGAGTAATAGTGAACATGCCACCTAAACCTGTACACGACTGATAAAGACAAACCATGGTAGCATACTATTCTCTATCAACGTGTAATAGTGAACTACAATGTCACCTAAAGCATGTACACGATGATAAAGACAAACCAGATAGTATACAAGCCTCTCAAGTAAGACTGTCCTACCGGTATATGTCCTCTCTCAATCATCGCAATCACGTGCCTGTGATCTAATAATTGACTCTGAGGGCACTATATCCAACAGTCGGAGCGAGACGCAGATCTTCGAACTCTTCGCCTCCCTTATGCGTTTCTGCCATGTGCCGTCCGTGACGGTCACCCTTCCCGATGATCACACATCTCGGAAGGTCGGGCAGAACCTCGTAAAACCGAGTAGCTTCACTGCTCGGTCAATCCTAAGTGGGTAACTTCTAACCCATCTACGCTAACGATCAAAGCCCTCACCAAGAGGCAACCGATCACCTGCCCTGTTCGGTCCATCCATGGATGGTAGTTCACTACCCACCGACGCCAAGGATCAAAGCCCTCGCCAAGAGGCAACTGGGCAGCTGCCCTGCTCGGTCCATCCTTAGAGGGTAACTTCTTACCCATCTACGCTAAGGATCAAAGCCTTCACCAAGAGGCAACCGAGCAGCTACCCTGCTCGGTCCATCCGTGGTTAGTAATTCACTACCCACAGACGCCAAGGATCTAAGCCCTCGCCAAGAGGCAACCGAGCAGCTACCATGCTCGGTCTATCCTTAGCGGGTAATTTCTTACCCATCTACGCTAAGGATCAAAGCCCTCGCCAAGAGGCAACCGAGCAGCTACCCTGGTCGGTCCATCCATGGCTGGTAGTTCACTACCCACCGACACCAAGGATCTAAGCCCTCGCCAAGAGGCAACCGAGCAGCTACCCTGCTCGGTCTATCCTTAGCAGGTAGCTTCTTACCCATCTATGCTAAGGATCAAAGCTCTCGCCAAGAGGCAACCGAGCAGCTACCCTTCTCGGTCCATCCATGGCTGGTAGTTCACTACCCACCGACGCCAAGGATCAAAGCCCTCGTCAAGAGGCAACCGAGCAGCTATCCTGCTTGGTCTATCCTTAGCGGGTAACTTCTTACCCATCTACGCTAAGGATCAAAGCCCTCACCAAGAGGCAACCGAGCAGCTGCCATGTTCGGTCCATCCATGGCTGGTAGTTCACTACCCACCGACGCCAAGGACCGAAGCCCTCGCCTAGAGGCCACCGAGCAGCTTCCCTGCTCGGTCCGTCCTTAGTGGGTAACTCCCTACCCATCTGTACTAAGGGTCAGAAGTCCTTAACCTCGGCGACACTGACCGATCTTAAGAGCGGTGGTCGTCGGTCCAACTCGACATATCTTCAACGTGCGATCACCACCTCGACTTCGGGGCCATAAAGACGCCGACCTTACACCGGTCTTTGCACACTTGACAAATAATTGGATTTAACCCGACGCGCGATCGCCAACTAAAGGACCGGCCGCTGACTTAACGTTCATCAGGCGAGCAAAATGGGACATTACCATAAAATGAAAAGGTTGCAACACAAATTCCTGAAAAAGGGCTAAATAAGACATTGCCACAAAATGAAAAGGTTGCAACACAAATTCCTAAAAAAGGGCTTTATTTACAACTCGGAAGTTTCTACAACGGTATTATGGGCTCCTCAGCCTTACAAAATCACCTAAAGGCTTACAAAATTCCAAGACAAAAACAAAAAATATGCAAAAAAGGAGGGCAGGAAGACTCAGGCCTCAAGGTCGGGAAAGACCTCGACGTGCTCCGCGGCCACATCGGGAGCCGGGGTGGCTGCTTGAGGGTTGGCGCCTCCCGCAGAAGCTTCGGCGCTGGGAACCGGGGTAACCGCCTTCTTCCCGCCGGCCCCATCAGGGGCCTTCCCCCCGGCAACGTTTCCGGCGGCATCCCCCTGCGCCTCACCTTCGAAGGGGTGCTCGAGCCGGAGCTTAGCGTCGGGAAACTCCGGCATCAGCGCCTTGACGGTGTCGAGGGCATCATGCCAGACGAGGGCCGAGGCTTCGGCGAGGTCGGCGTAGAATTGATCCGGCGTCCTATAGCTCTCCACCGCCTTCGCAGCCCGGAGGTCAGAGCGTCTCATCGCTTCCTTCATCGCCTCGTTTTCCCTCTTGAGGGTGTCCCGCGTCTTCTTCAGAGTGGCGGCGAGCACCCTGGCATCTTCCAACTTGGCCTCAACGGCCTTGTTGGACTCCATCAGAACTCTGATGGTCTCCCAGCAGCCGGCGTTCACCTGACCCTCGGCTGCCACCCGGTCTTCAAGAGCGGAGATCCTCTCCTTCGCCTCGCACAGCTCCCGGCTCAAGCCCTCCTCCACGAGGAATACTCGCCAGCGATCTGCATCGCCGGGGCAATTTTCTCGTCCTCCATGTTGACAACAAGGGCGCAGTGCTGGAGGACCTGAGGAAAACAAAGGAGGGGTTAAAAAGGGCACCCGATCCAGCAAACAGAAAGTACTCAATAACAACCTGAGCGGGAGGCGAACACTGACCTGCACGGCCTCCTAGGCTATGGCCGCCATTTGGGCCCTGAGGGTCCCCCGGGGGATTTTGCCCCCAGCCGACCTTTCCATTTCCGAGAGCAGGCTGTCGGCGATGGAAAGCCCCGATGGCACCTCGAAGCGAAGATCCCCTTCATCCACGAAGATCGGGGAAGCCGGAGAACGGGGCACTGTCCTATGGTGCGCGGGAACATCTTCCTCATCTCCCACCTCCAGAGCCCGGGGTTCCTGCTCCTGGCGTGTTTGCGGCTCTGCACGCAGCCGGCCTCCGAGGCGTGGGGCATGCTGGAGCGCCTGGCCGAAACGGCCGCCGACGGAGCTGGGCTTGCAGTGGGGCGCAACGGGCAAGCGCCTCCGGCCTTCCTCCCTTTTTTTCGGCCAGGGCAGCCCCGGAATTTAGATCGGTCCATCAGTTCTGCAAAGAGGCGAAAATACAAGGGGGTTAGCAGTGCCAGAAAAATACACAAGTCTAAACAGGTCGCCTAAGCTCCCAACTTACCCGCAAACTGAGAGGGGCTGAGCCCGGCCCAACTGAGGGCCTGCTCGGACAGAAACACATCGCCCCGATGGACGGGCTCCCACTCAGACATCGCCACCGCAACGGGATCGTTCGACCGCCTCATCCGCGGGCAGTTGGCCCTGTGCCACTGGATGGGCACAGGTCAATCCTCACCCTCAGGTGGCCCGACGAACAAGAACTTCTCCTTCCATTCATGAATGGAAGAAGGTACTGCTACGACCCCCGACCCGGCCGCCCCTCCTCTGTGTTTTCTAAAAGAAATGTGTACCCAGCTAAGCTCGTCCCTACGAGTGCCGGGGTGATTTTTGTAGCAGAGGGAGGAAAGGAGAATGTTCAGGCTGAAAGGGATCTCCTGCAACCTCAACCGGACCAGAAACCCGAGGAGAATCCTCCACGAGTTCGGCACTAACTGGCCCGGGGCTAATTGGAAGCAATGCAGCACCGCAGCGGGGGAGAAGGGCAGACGCATTCCGGCCTAAAAGACCTCCAAGTACAAGGCAATCTCCTTGCCCCATACCTGGTCTGCCCTCTCTCCCTCCCCGGCCAAGGAAAGCGTGTAGCCGGAGGGAATGTGGAAGCGAGCCCGGATTGTGGCGAGCTCGTCCACATGCCTCAGGAGGGAAGGCGCGTCACGAACACTCTTGACACGCACTCTGGGGACCGTTCCCGTCGCACGGCCCCGGGGAGCATGACTAACCCTAACTTCTCGGGAGGATCCCGACTCGGACGAGGAAGAGGAAGAAGCAGAAGAGGAAGCTGCAGAAGACTCCCTAGACTCTACCCAAACTATTTCTACGGACTCTTCATAAGAAGACATCTAACCTGTGCAAAGGAAGGAGTCCTACGAGGAAAGAACGCAAGAAATCCGACCTAAGGGGAAGATCGCCGAGCTAACGCACGAAGGCCTGAGGAAATTATAGTGAAGTGTGGACCCTGGGGGGATCCCACCTCTATTTATAGCAGTCGGCGAACACATCCTACGGCGCCGATCGTCTCCCACCAAAACAACACTTCGCATTCAACGGCTATCAACGTTCCACCTGTCGCACACGCATTGGACGCGTCCCATCGAGCGTGAAGAACATCGGCGGCCCGTCACGTCAGCCAACCAGCGCCGAACACGTGGCCTGGCGTTTCGGCGAACGTACGCCCAAATCGATGCTTCCTCTTTAATGCAAGTTCTCTTCCTTGATCCGCTGACGTCATCAAGAAAATACAACTAATTGCCCAGGAATCCGCGCCGATGATGTATTCAAATAAGAGCTTAGCCCGGATGACCGATCAGACCACTCTCGACTCGACCCATAAATAGGACGAGACGAGAGTGGGGGGCTAATGATGATGCTTGGAACTGAGAACTCCCCAGATCATGACACGTGGCAGATGACGTGTCATGTGGCTTACGGGAAAGGAGCGAGAACGGCACATCGGAGGTGTACCCCGGGCCTTCCTCCCGAGGATATTCCCGATCTTCGGTGACCTTCCAAACCACTCCTAGGCTCATCTTACAAACAACCATTGGCTCGCCTCCGAGCCCTCCCGCACACTGAGTTCCCTCAGCCCTCCTAGCTCGCCTCCGAGCTATCATAGAACTGTAACATTTTGAAATATTTTAGATAATAAATTAAGTTAGTTAGTTAATTAAAAATGTTAATTTAAAATTTTATTGAAACAAAATGGGACATTTCATAAGTAGCGTGTGAAACTAATTAATTTGAATATTTAGTTTGTAACATTAGTGATTAAGAAGGGTTGTAGCGAAAAATTTAGCTTCATTATGTAATATGATATAGTGTGAGCGGTTTTATGGAAAGTTTAATTAATTTTGGAAATTTGAAATGTTGTGAGGGTTTATGTGTAAAAGGGCTAGGGTCATGGTTAAGATTAAATTAAACCCTTGGAATATCACAACCTAGATAACACTTCATGCTTGCATGAACACTTCATGCTCATACACCTCCTACTTGCATGAAAATACCACCCTCTTTCATGCTTCCACCACCTACTTGCATGGATATACCACACTCTTCCTAGGTGACACCTCCTCCTACAACTCATCACTCATTCTCCTTATCTTTTAAATTGTTCAGTTCATATAATCATTTTGGAAACAAGTTAATTAACTTAAAAGAAAAAGAAATCCTAGAACAACAAAGAAAAGAAAAGAGAAGAGAAGAGAGACTAAGTACTAAGGATCATTACCATCACCCTCAAGCTAGGATCCTTGAGTTTGTGCATCTTGGAAGGAGCTTTTCAGTGATCTTTCTGTAGGTATAATCTTTAAACTCTGTAGAATTTTAGTTCTGTACTGTTTGAGTGTAGAAATCGGATATCGGAAATATCGTATTTTGAGAAGTATAGGCTCTGCTTTGGAATCTACTATAATTTAGATGTTAATTAACAAAATCAAACAGTACCTCCATCTTGTGATTTGGACTTAGAATAACCACTAGGAAAACGAACCATTTTGCTCGGATTTTGGCCGGCGACATTCAATGAATGTTCGAGCTCGCCGGTTTTTTGTAGGAGTTGGGTGTTGAAAATTTTAGGGTAGCTCTCTGTATATGTATTAAGATGTCTGGTATTGCTAGTTTATGTTATATTTTTAGTATATAAAATCTGGAATCAAATATCTGTTTTGGGGTTAAAACTTCTAAATACGATACGGATAGTTTGTGTCGCGATTCTGTGTTTTCTGTTATGAACAGCAAAGGGTTAAATCAGATTAGATAAGTCTTAGAAAGTTCATAATAGTCACACGTAGCTTGTGTAGTATGTAAATCCTGTATTTTCACGTTTTTGCCGTATCGGAGCTTAGCCGTTTTTTATACGAAGTTAATTTTAATGTTAGATTCGAATACGGAAACTTCGGAGGCCGCAAGGAAAGGAAAGAGATTGATGATATCCGAGTAGATTCGACATATTCCGGTGAGTAGACTAGACATCTACCGGTGGATTTTGTATGGATGGCGTAATACGCCCGTGGGTTTAAGTTTAAATTAAAATAGCTCCTTTGTTTATAAAGATTGATTTTTAGTAACTTCATCGTATGCCTTCATATATATACATCATCATGTTAATAATTGCTAGAACACTGCACAAATTATCGACGAGTCATGTTGCACGTGCACATATCTACATATTACACAACACCTCGTCGATATTAACATGTCACATACGCACTTAGTACTTATTATGTTAAATATGATTCATATCATACCTTAAGCATCAATAATGGTAGTTATTTTGCATAAATGTTATCATGTTTCATATTCAAGTATTAGTAATTTTGATATAAGATGCATTGGATTATTACGGATTTATGGTTTTGAGTTTTACACACTATCGAGTAGATTCAGTGATTCTTCATGTTGATGTGAGATATCCACCATGAGATATTGTTTTTATGATTTGGTTTTATTCCGGACCGAGTGGGGGAGCTATACAGTCGCGGATTTTTACGCTATCCGGACTGAGTGGGGGAACTATACAGTCGGATTCATGGTGGAGCCGGTCGAGACCGAGTGGCAAGATAGCCACATGTAAGGCGGGAAGCCTAGCGAGGATACTCGATACCGAAGATAGTTGTGAAACACGGCGGATATCTAGATGATACCGACTGGTGTTACTGATCGACAGGATCGTTCGGGGAACGATGCCTGATGAAAACAGAAGATTTGTGTCGATGGTTAGACACGGAAAAATGAACCTTACTTGGAATTAATTGATGAGATTTCAGTTTTGATTTAGCAGTACATATTTATACTTCCACATGTTATCATGCATTATACTCAACTTAGTTGCTGTTAGCCCTAGTTCGTCATACTTACATTATCAGCCGTTATATATTAGTTTTATTCACTGAGTTGGCAACTCACCCCTGTTGTGCCTTAGTTCCTTACAGGAGTCGCGTGGACGCATAGCAGCGGTGCGAATCCACTTGTCAGGTTTTATCGCTCTTTTTGCTAGGTGGGTTACCTATGTAGTAACCTTCTATTTTGATACTTGTATATTGGATCTAGAAATTCTCCATCAGACCCTGTATTTTGACTTAGAAGGAAATATGTTTGTATATGTTTAAATTCGACTGAGTGAGATCGTTTAGTTGTGTTAACTTATGATTCATTTATTTATGCATGGAATTCTTCGCTTTAAACGTCGTATGATTATTGTGTATTGGTTTCTGCCGTTTGGCGTTGTTTTGCTCCCAACTAGGGATGCAAATTATTTAAACACTGTATAACTGATTTTATTATTAATTAAAAGGGGAAGATACTGCCAAAATTTTAAATACTTAAAATCCGTGGATTTTCACTTACAAACTAATTTTTTTTTTAATTCCGCAAAAAGGATTTTGATCTTGGTTTTTGGCTTACTCAGATTGTGTCGATATCTTTAGATGTCATGCAATCTAAGTGCCGGTCACATCCAAATTTCGAGTCGTGACAAAATTGGTATCAGAGCTTAGGATTTACCCTACGGAAACGAGTAGTGAGTCGAAGTAGTAGGCTTTAGATTTCATTATGTAGGTTGACCCTTAGTTTGATGGAGTATGTGATTTAGGATGAGTAGAGTACCGTACATATGTTTCGCGGTATATTTACGCTACGATACTCAGCCTAAGTAAGCTTAGGATGTATATCTTGCTTAATCCTTCTTTTGACTTCCTATGATTGCTGCTTCTATTCGTACACCTTATCAACTCTCGTTTCTTGTTCCAGTTGCTATGGCTATGCAAGCTAGGCGAGCCGCAGCCAGGAATGCAGCTAAGACGAATACGCCTGTGACGGTGACTGACGCATCGGACATTCCGGTGGTACCAGAACATGTTGATCCTCCTCCTCCAGATAGACTGACTAGGATAGAGGAGGGCATGTTGGACTTGCAGCAGATGGTAGGACAGTTGGCTGAGGCCACCCGGGTACAGAGACAGGATCAGGCACCGACCATGGTAGAGCCCGATGTACAGCCCATGCAGACGGTCACACTTGTAGACTCGAGGGTGATGGAGGTATCACTTCCGGAGTTTATGAGGTTGAGCTCTCCGGTGTTTACAGGGACTGATGTAGCAGAGGATCCTCAGTCCTTTCTTGATAGGATGGCGAGGATCGGAAGATCATTGAGATGTTCTGATGCGAGGTCGGTAGAGCTGACCAGCTTTCGATTGAAGGGACTTGCACAGGCGTGGTGTGAGTCGATGGAGAGAAGGCGAGCCACAGGTCTTCCTCCGATGTCATGGACAGAATTTTCTGAGGTATTCCTTTCCAGATTTCTTCCGCAAAGCGTACGTGATGCCAGAGCCGGCAGCTTTGAGGCGTTGAGAAAATCTGCATATATGCCGATGGCAGAGTATGATTTGCAGTTCACCCAGCTATCACGCTATGCTCCATACTGTTGGGCTTCCCTTGCACCTAGTCTAGGGTTTGGTAGCATCACTCATGCCACTTTAAAATTTAGAGAGGTGCAAAGCAAGCAAACCATGAATCTTTACTAGAATTTCTAGGGTAACAAGTTTGTATCACATACAAAGAAGTAACGAGAGTAGGATTACAACCTTTGTAGTCCGTTCCTTCACTTCATAAGCTCCGTGTTGAGGTCCCTTCGCTGCGATCATCAAGAACTCCGACTCTCGTGAGGCTCCAAGAAGTGAATGATGCATCTTGCTTGAAGTCTTCTTGATCTAAGATGATCTACCTTGAAGAATCTTTAACCCAAGCTTACACTTCACTAATGAAGTAATTAGAGAAGTGAACACCGTAATCTAAGTGGCTAGAATAGATGAGGATGATGAAGTAGGAATATTGCTCTCTTTTGTTTTCAATTTCTCACCATTTATCATCATAAATCAAAAAGCAAGTGAAGCTTTTCTTCAAGAAGTAAGAAGAAGAAGAAGAAGAAGAAGAAGAAGCAAAAGCTTTTGTGATGAATAATGAATTATTGTTGTGGTTACAATTGTAACCATGAGTTAAGAATGAAGGCTTTAACTCATGTAGAGAATAAACTATGGTTAAGGCTTTGGGTTGGGTTAACAAATATTTACACAAAATATCAAAGCTAAATGACAAAGCCAAAGCTTCATGAAGCATCCATGAACCTCATCCAAAAGTTAACCCAAAAGCTAACCCTAATCCAAACCCTAACTTAGTTTAAACTCAACAGCCTTGTTGCATTTATAACCCTAACATGTTACAATATTATATATCACATATATAATATATTTTGTAACAAAAGAAAATAATACAATTAACATATATCGTATATATATCAATGTATTATCCAGTGAGAAAATGAATCAATAAAGCGAGCTTATATTAGTTAACGTAATGTAATTTATCACATATATAATTATACATTAAATTATCGAATCAACTCTTGATCCGACAATCCGGCTATATTGCATATAACCGACTAATATAACATGTACTAATTCATCGAATCAATACTTGATCCGATGACCCGGCTATATCACATATACTCGGCCGATATCACATATCGCGATAATAGAATACGGTATCTCATATCGTATTATTCTCGGTCCCGCACATATCGCATATGTGCTCCTACTCCGTTTTGCCTGAGCCAGGAAACCTCTGTGTAGCACTCTAAAGAATCGTCAATACGCCGGCAGTAGGTGATGATCATATCAAACACCCACAAGCTGCAAGCGGTCAGCTAAATGTAACAGCCACCCAGGTATTGAGCGATCAGAAGATCAACAAGCAAGCCTGTACATTCTCCTGTGAATCCAATCAGTAACACTACCGTACAGTCCGGTCTCTTCGTCTAATATGTCGCATATCCAGTCTAGGAATGGTAAACGTCAGACCCCAGTAACCGATAAGTCGTGTCGATATAAGGCTCATAACAGGTCGAGAAACTACTGATAACTCTTACTAGTAGCACTCCATATCAGCCCTGGCCAGGGACTTCCAGTTATAGCCAATCGAACCCAGCACAATATCAACTCTCTATACCGGGAGAGACGAAACCCCTCCTATCGCTCATTGCCTCCATGCGATTCGGGACTGTACCCAAAAGACACCGTTTTGCACGCCCTCTTAGACGTGGTAAGGTGGAAATCAAAGCACAGTGGGAATCACACAAAACTCTATGACGATCTCGGGTCTACAGACTAACCTGTACCAGTGTCACCGGAGAACTGCTATCTGACGATACGTATAATACCATCTAAGAGTTCTCGGCGAGTCCGTTCAGTGTACCCAGTCTCCACTGAGCACCCGTACACCATCTTTGATGTCAAACACCGATGGATATGGGATCATCCATCGCCCATCATATGGGTCAAGATGCGTATACGCTAGTCTACTCTGTAGTATCGATGCTCTGTCTCGATACTCCCTCGACTAGGAACAGTTATAGGATGTGCTCATTGAATACCCTGGCCCCATTAGTACGATCTTATCATAGTCCTAGTAGTCAAGTACATATCCCAAGGGCTTTATCAACATGTGAGAGTAAGACAGTAAACCAATACAAGTCAACATGTTAAGACAAAGTGAAACCAGATAGCATACTATCATATCGAGCAAGAAAGTCCTCTCTCTATATATCCAAGCATCCACTATAATATACATCATATGTACAATAATGGCCTCTAGGGCATATAAATAACTAACAATCTCCCACTTGCACTAAGGTCAGCTGTTGTAGTATCTCATACCCAACATCCCGAAGAGTCTCTCAAATTGTATCTAGGGTATGGCCTTCGTGAGTGGATCCGTAGTGTTGTCCTTCGTATCAACTCTCCTGACCTCGATCTCCCGGCAATCAACTATCTCCCGGATTAGGTGATACCACTTCAGAATATGTCTGGACTTCTGATGGGACCTGGGTTCCTTGGCCAAAGCCACAGCTCCAATGTTATCACAATACAAAGGTATTGGATGCTCAATGGACGGAACCACACCAAGTTCGGTGATGAACTTCTTCATCCAGACAACCTCTTTGGTAGCATCGTTGGCAGCGATGTATTCAGCCTCCATCGTCGAGTCTGCAACGGTTTCCTGTTTGGAACTCTTCCAACACACCGCCCCTCCATTGAAGGTAAAGACAAACCCCGAGTGCGACTTAAAGTCGTCCTTATCACTTTGGAAGCTTGAATCGGTAAAGGACTCCACCTGGAGTTCTCCGTTACCATACACCAAGAACATCTCCTTAGTCCTTCTCAAGTACTTGAGAATGTTCTTCACAGCTGTCCAGTGACTCTCTTCTGGATCTGCTTGATACCTACTCACTACACTTAGTGAGTATGCTATATCGGGTCTGGTACATAGCATCGCATACATGATAGAGCCTACTGTCGATGCATAGGGTATCCCTTGCATGCGAGCTCTTTCCAAATCAGTCTTGGGAGACATCTCTTTGGAGAGAGTGAGTCCAGAGATCGTGGGTTGGTTCCCACGCTTGGATTCTTCTATACTAAACCTCTTTAGTATGGTGTCAATGTACCTGGATTGGGACAATCCCAGTATCCGTTTAGATCTATCTCTATAGATCTTAATTCCCAAAATACATGAGGCATCACCTAGATCTTTTATTGAGAATCTATGTGATAAGAAGAGCTTGACCGAGTGCAGCATAGGAACATCATTTCCTATCCACGTACAATACGAGGAAGACAACCTTACTCTCTGTAACCTTCTTGTAAATACAAGGTTCATCTACGTTCTTGATAAAGTCAAACTCTTTGACTACAACATCAAAGCAGATGTTCCAACTCCGTGATGCCAGCTTCAACCCGTAGATAGATTTAAGCAGCTTGCACATCTTTCCGCTGCTCCCACTATCTATGAAGCCCTCTGGTTGATTCATGTACATGCACTCCTCTAAATCACCATTTAGAAAGGCAGTCTTAACATCCATTTGCCAAATTTCATAGTTATGGTATGCAGCAATGGCAAGTAAGATCCGGATGGACTTAAGCATAGCCACTGGAGAAAAAGTTTCGTCATAATCCACACCTGGTCGTTGACGAAAACCCTTTGCAACAAGTCTAGCTTTGAAAGTCTCCACTTTTCCATCTACACCAAGTTTCTTCTTAAAGATCCACTTGCTCCCAAACCCCTTCAGGAGCAACTTCCAAAGTCCATACTTTGTTGGTGTACATGGATTCCATCTCAGATTGCATTGCATCCAGCCACTACACAGAGTCCCCACTCGTGATGGCCTGATCGAAGCTAGTTGGGTCATCATCTTCCATGATGCAATCCTCGCTCCCACCGTCTATGAGAAAACCGTAGTATCTCTCAGGTGGATGAGGAACCCTACTAGATCGGCGGAGAGGCTGGGGTTCGTTTGGAACTACCGAATCCTCTGGTTCCACTAAATCTTTAGTTGCAGTTTGTGTCGCTGGAACTTCTTCCAGTTCTACCTCATTGCCACTATCTTGTTTCATAAGAAAACCCTTTTCTAAGAAGGTGGCATGTCGAGAAACAAACACTTTTTGTTCCTCAGAGTGGTAGAAGATATACCCTTGCGAATGCTTGGGATATCCAATAAACTTGCACAGAACAGACCTTGCCTCGAGCTTGTCCGGATTTTGTGTTTTCACATATGCCGGACAACCCCATAGCTTAATGTAATTAAGATGTGGTCTATTTCCTTTCCATATCTCATATGGAGTGGTTGGCACAGATTTGGTGTAAACCCTATTCAATAGGTCTATGGCTGTCTCAAGCGCATACCCCCAGAAGGAAATAGGCAACTCAGCATTGCTCATCATAGAGCGCACCATATCTAATAGGGTGCGATTCCTCCGTTTCGATACACCATTGTGCTGTGGTGTATAGGGAGGAGTAAGCTGAAAGAGAATCCCATTCTCTTTTAGATAGTCCAGAAACTCATTGCTCAAGTATTCTCCTCCTCGATCTGATCGAAGGATTTTAATACTTTTACCTGTTTGGTTCTCTACTTCGTTCTTATATTCCCTGGATTTCTCAAAAGCTTCAGACTTGTGTTTCATCAGGAATACATATCCGTATCTTGAGAGATCGTCAGTGAATGTAATGAAGTAGGAAGAACCGTTCCTGGCATGTGTAGACATGGGACCACATACATCACT
Source organism: Agapanthus africanus (assembly GCA_030015575.1). Classification (NCBI taxonomy): domain Eukaryota; kingdom Viridiplantae; phylum Streptophyta; class Magnoliopsida; order Asparagales; family Amaryllidaceae; genus Agapanthus; species Agapanthus africanus. The sequence goes on from JASDDO010000001.1 coordinate 124,113,148, forward strand.
ATGTATCAGCCCTAAGAGTTCTGTAACTCTTTCTCCATGTCCACTAAACGGAGTTTTGGTCATCTTGCCTTTGAGATATGACTGGCAAGTATCATAAGATGAAAATTCGAACGGATTCAAATATCCATCCTTATGTAACTTAACTAGCCGTGTCGCATTGATATGACCTAGTCTACAATACCACAAGAAGGATTCGTTCATTTCTGAACTCTTCCTCTTGTATGTGTTTTGTACATTTAGTACTGTAGTTTGGTTGAGAACGTATATGCCATTATTTAACGATCCTGATCCAATCAACTTTTGATTCAGGAATATGTTCATAACATTATCCTGTACTACAAAATTATATCCTTCTTTGCTCAATAAAGAAACTGATATAAGATTGCATATCAGGGTCGGAATGTAATAGCATTCGTTCAGAACCAATGTATTACCATTTGGTAATACAAAGTGATATTCGCCAACTGCCTTGGCTGTAACATCTGCACCATTCCCTACTCTTACGGAATGATCACCCATTCCCAGTTCTCTTCCTTTACGTAGCCCACGTAACATATTACATATATGGGATCCCGATCCGGTATCTAATACCCAGGACGTAGAGTGAACTGAGAAACAGTTCTCGATAACAAACACACCTGAAGAAGGTGCATCAACATGCTTATTCTTCGTTTGGGTGGCATGAGAATCCAGATATTCTCCTATTCCCTGCTCGGACTTATAACAACAATAAGTGGGAGCGGGACCAATGTTCCCTTGCTTAGTATAATAAGCGTGTTCAGTCAATACATCCATATTATTATCTTGATTAAGGCCTGACAGGGTCGCTACCTAGAGAGAGAGAGAAGAAAACACTTTAGCGTATACTCTTGTAAGATTCAATTGGTTATGATCTTATTTAATCAGGATGGCTCCCACTGCTTTTTATCAAATCTTCCTTCAAACCCTAAAAGGTAAGACTAGCCGGAATTAATTACACTTTACAAGTTCACCAATCTTTCGGCCAGGCCAGTGTTGGTACTTTGAGGGAGGTTTCCCGTGCTTTTGCACGAACCTAATTAAAGTAAACCTCGTTTTCCCAGAGGCATAACCCCATAAACACCTTTCTAGACACCTACTTGATCGGCTAATTGTCATGTGTAAAACTCTTTCAGAAGTAACTCTTATTCGCAGTGGGCATCAGGATCCATCTATCTCATAGAAGGTATACAATCTCATTGCAAATTTCAACACTTGAAATTCCCGATAGTGCTTTTACTCCTAGCGTGCTATGACCATGATGCATGCCAAACAACATATAGTCCGCTAGTCAAGTTCAACCCGTACATTTCGTGATTGAATTAAACTCACCCGTACGACCCTTGACACATGCCAAACAATGCCGTACGAATACCCTAATCCAATCGCATCTCATGCTACAGATAAGTAGTAATCAGCTACCGTACACTACGCCCTGACGCATGCCAAACTATCGCAGCACGAATACTAAATATTACTTATCTGAAATGACGGAGGGCTACGCAGGTTTTTCAGAAAACCTATTGCGTAATGAACTTGATATTGTTGTAGAAACAGGTGATTTTGAAAAGGAGTGTTTTTGAGGCTTTTCTAGTTTCGCTAAAGAGGTCACTCCCGGTGAAGGGATCTCGGCTCTTTCCTTATCGAATAAGGTGCAGGATATTTCACAAATACCGCTGTGCAAAGCATGAACTGTAGAAGCAATCAAAAACTAAACCGTGAGTTTGTAGCATCTGCCAGTTTTGCTAAAGAGCTCACTCCCGGTAAAGGGATCTCGGTTCTTTCCTCATCGAATAAGGTGCAGGGTATATCACATATACCACTATGCAAAGCAAAAACTGTAGCTACCCTTTTTGAAAATTTGATTCTACAATATCTTTTAGGTTTCTTTTCTTTTATTAATCTCATTAATAAATCCCATCATTTATGCTTCCTAAGCATCACAGAAGAAACGAAAGCAGTAATATTTATATATCATATATATATATATATATATATATATATATATAGTATAAGCATTCGTCTCATGCAGTAATATGATCTCATCACAGAACATTGCAGCAGAAGATAACATATGAAATATTGGATAATTAGGACGTCCGTGTTTTATTTCGAGCCTGTATAAAACACGGATTCCACTGTCGGGATGAATAGCCAAACCCACATCCCTAGACCCCTACGAGAGCGGCAAGCAACACTGCCAATTCTAGGGTTAGGAGACCCAGTCTCGACTCCTCGAGATGGCCTCCCACTGGACCCTAGAACCCGGTTACTTGTGCTCCCCTCCTCGGGTCTATCTTAATGCGGAAAAGTAAATAATATACAATGGTGACATCATTCTCAACCCGGAAGTGCCCCAATAAAAGAATATTACATACAATGAATTTTACATGAATGAAAATAAAAACCCTCATCTCACATAAAATCCAGGCCATTCTGAACACGACGATCCAATATAACATATCACAGCAACACATAATATCTCATATCATCAACGTAAGCAAGTATGCGTATCCCGATTGTCGTTGATGTATAGCAACGAAGCCGGCAATACCCTGCATACTACACTTACGGTCGCAGAAAAGAAAGTGAAAAACTAAAACATTTGGAATCCATAATCTCCTTAGACATCGTAAACCCGAAATATCAGATATTACGGATTTCATGCCTAACTATATGAATTCCACATATTGTATCACAATCACATAATATCAAGACGATATTTAACGTTTCGATCGAATCAACATACACTCACAAATTACCCCCATGAGCTCAACGCTTGAGCAAAGTTAAAACACTCAAAAACCGTGCCACAGTGTCGATGGACCAGCCGTAGAAGGAGTTAACCAACGCATCACCTATGACACCATAGAACTACGGCAAACCCGAAGGTTCGAACGTGGTTCCGTGGGCATAGAATCGAGTTAAGGTTATTATAGTCTTCTATGGGGTTCATAGGGGTACTTGCACGATTTTACGAATATAATCAACTTCGGAAAATTACAACACTTGGAAATTTCAGCGAGGTACAAAATGCGGTGTGCGAAGTTTGATCGAACTGCTAAAAATAGTCAAGGTTACCAATACAGTGTTAAGTTATACGACTACGAAGCACTACGAATTAGCCCCAGGTTAAACTAATTATCACATGAAAATTGGGCTAAATAAACAATACTAGGAAACCCAAAATGGAGACATGAGAGCGTAGGGGGAATACGGGGGGCAGAGGAGCCCATGAGGCCGGCCTGGTCGGATTTTCAGGCCAGGGGATCGACCAAAATCCGAGCCCCTCCCTCCGTGTTTCTCCCATGTTCTTAGAATGTCCCAAATATCATTCTGTACTTGTTTGAAAAATTTTTAAAGGACTTTTTGCAAAATTTCGAGAGAGCAAAATTGGGTGTTCATAATATCGTATTTCGGAGTAGATTTCGTTTTCGTAATTGTTTTAACACCGTATCTAGAATTTTAGTTTGGCTCTGATACCACTGTTGGGCTTCCCTTGCACCTAGTCTAGGGTTTAGTAGCATCACTCATGCCACTTTAAAATTTAAAGAGGTGCAAAGCAAGCAAACCATGAATCTTTACTAGAATTTCTAGGATAACAAGTTTGTATCACATATAAAGAAGTAAAGAGAGTAGGATTACAACCTTTGTAGTCCGTTCATTCGCTTCATAAGTTCCGTGTTGAGGTCCCTTCGCTGCGATCATCAAGAACTCCGACTCTCATGAGGCTCCAAGAGGTGAATGATGCATCTTTCTTGAAGTCTTCTTGATTTAAGATGATCTACCTTCAAGAATCTCTAACCCAAGCTTTCACTTCACTAATGAAGTAATTAGAGAAATGAACACCCTAATCTAAGTGGCTAGAATAGATGAGGATGATGAAGTAGGAATATTGCTCTCTTTTGTTTTCAATTTCTCACCATTTATCATCACAAATCAAAAAGCAAGTGAAGCTTTTCTTCAAGAAGCATGAAGAAGAAGAAGAAGAAGCAAAAACTTTTTTGATGAATAATGAATTATTGTTGTGGTTACAATTGCAACCATGAGTTAAGAATGAAGGCTTTAACTCATGTAGAGAATAAACTATGGTTAAGAGTTTGGGTTGGGTTAACAAATATCTACATAAAATATCAAAGCTAAATGACAAGGTCAAAGCTTCATAAAGAATCCATGAACCTCATCCAAAAGCTAACCCTAATCCAAACCCTAACTTAGTTTAAACTCAACAACCTTGTTGCATTTATAACCCTAACATGTTACAATATTATATATCACATATATAATATATTTTGTAACAAAATAAAATAATACAATTAACATATATCGCATATATATCAATGTATTATCCAGTGAGAAAATGAATCAATAAAGCGAGCTTATATTAGTTAACATAATGTAATACATCACATATATAATTATACATTAAATTATCGAATCAACTCTTGATCCGACAATCCGGCTATATTGCATATAACCGACTAATATAACATGTACCAATTCATCGAATCAACACTTGATCCGATGACCCGGTTATATCACATATACCCGGCCGATATCACATATCGCGATAATAGAATACGGTATCTCATATCGTATTATTCTCGGTCCCGCACATATCGCATATGTGCTCCTACTCCGTTTTGCCTGAGCCAGGAAATCTCTGTGTAAGACTCTAAAGAATCGTCAATACGCCGGCAGTAGGTGATGATCATATCAAACACCCACAAGCTGCAAGCGGTCAGCTAAACGTAACAGCCATCCAGGTATTGAGCGATCAGAAGATCAACAAGCAAGCCTGTACATTCTCCTATGAATCCAATCAGTAACACTACCGTACAGTCCGGTCTCTTCGTCTAATATGTCGCATATCCAGTCTAGGAATGGTAAACGTCAGACCCCAGTAACCGATAAGTCGTGTCGATATAAGGCCCATAACAGGTCGAGAAACTACTGATAACTCTTACTAGTAGCACTCCATATCAGCCCTGGCTAGGGACTTCCAGTTATAGCCAATCGAACCCAGCACAACATCAACTCTCTATACCGGGAGAGCCGAAACCCCTCCTATCGCTCATTGCCTCCATGCGATTCGGGACTGTACCCAAAAGACACCGTTTTGCACGCCCTCTTAGACGTGGTAAAGTGGAAATCAAAGCACAGTGGGAATCACACAAAACTCTATGACGATCTCGGGTCTACAGACTAACCTGTACCAGTGTCACCGGAGAACTGTTATCTGACGATACGTATAATACCATCTAAAAGTTCTCGGCGAGTCCGTTCAATGTACCCAGTCTCCACTGAGCACCCGTACACCATCTTTGATGTCAAACACCGATGGATATGGGATCATCCATCGCCCATCATATGGGTCAAGATGCGTATACGCTAGTCTACTCTGGAATATCGATGCCCTGTCTCGATACTCTCTCGACTAGGAACAGTTATAGGATGTGCTCGTTGACTACCCTGGCCCTACTAGTACGATCTTATCATAGTCCTAGTAGTCAAGCACATATCCCAAGGGTTTTATCAACATGTGAGAGTAAGAAAGTAAACCAATACAAGTCAACATGTGAAGACAAAGTGAAACCAGATAGCATACTATCATATCGAGCAAGAAAGTCCTCTCTATATATATCCAAGCATCCACTATAATATACATCATATGTACAATAATGGCCTCTAGGGCATATACATAACTAACACATACATAGTTCCTATGGAGGAGCTTCGGGTGAAGAGATTTGTGAGGAGTCTGGATACACATCTGTTTCTCGCTATAGGCTCCCAGCATTTCAATACTTATGCGCAGGCTATGGACGCAGCTATGCGAGTGGAAGAGAGCCTGAACGAAGCAGCGATTGTTCCCGAGCCGAAAAGGACCAGACCTATTGGGTCAGTACAGGCAGTTTGGCAGAGGTCGAGGTTGACACACTCCAGGCCGCAGTTTTGGTCGAGGTTGGACTCAGGGCAAGATGTTCAGTTCGTACCCCGATGAGCAGAGGCCCCCATTCACGTGTGTTTACAGCAGAATATTGCATTATTATATTCCCCATTCTTATTCTTTTTATAAATAAACAGGTGCTTTTGACACATGTTTGCTACATGTTACAGGTTACAGGTTCTTGGACAGAAAACAGTGAAAACGATGTAAAGACGATGAAAAAGTGGACTTTAACCAATGAACAGAAGTTCTTGATCAAGCCTACATAAGAAACAGTTCACAAAGCAAAGTTCAAGACGTCGACACAAAGCCACGGTTAAAGTCCACAACAATGTTCACTGGAAAATCTGGAAGAGAGTCAGAAGCTAAATTGAGAAAAGAAATACAGAATATTAAAGCCAAGAAAGCCCAAAACAATACCTGAAAATTTCAGCATGTGATTCAACTATTGGGCCGCGGAACCGCGGCCCAAGCCCACCATTGCCACGGTTCCGCGGGCAGAAGAAGACAAAAGGAAGATTGCTTTTTACCAAAAGTTTGTGGCGGCGTTGACTGGTCTTTATAGGGCCATTTTTGTAATTGTAGACAGGCGGGTCAAATGTAACCTAGGGTTTCCTATCTTCTATAAATAGGGACTCTAAAGATTGTAATTTCTTATGCCTCCTTTTAAATAATAAATTCAGATCTCTTTATGGAGAGCATCGGTTTTCTTTTCAATTCATGAATTCAGATCTGACAAACCTGCGTTGATGATTGGAGAGATGCATCTGTAAGTAGATTTAATTCCTTGCTCTAGTTTAGATTTTAATTCTTTGCCCTAGGTAGATTTAATTCTTGCCGTAGATAAATTGCTTAGAGTTAGCTTTGGGGAAGGCTTTTGAGAGATGAGATCTCTCATCCCTTTCTTACCCATAATATATTTACAATAGGACTCCATGCATACACGCACACACCGCGCCCTACGGCATCCTACCCCTTGAGGTAACGATGACACCGTAGTATAAAAGCCCGGTTGTGCGCGTTTTCCATGGAGGTTAGGGTAAGGATCTCTAAAGGAAGGACAAGAACCTAGAGGAAGGAACACCTTCCCGAATGGATCTAATCCCCTTTATTGATAATTACCATAACTCCTCATAGATCTTCATTCGGGTAGAGAAAGCGTTGAGATTTACTAGCAATTCCAAACCATCCCTAAACCTAACCCTAGCAAGACTAGATCTAGATAATCATAGTATAGAATAATTAGATTTTTAGATTTAATAATCAATCCGAACACCCTTTGAAATTAACTCGTAAGAGCGAATAGGAGATTCACAACATCCCTGTGGACCGACCCGTACTCACCGGCTAGCTTCATGCGACGCCGTTCTTGATTGCGGTAATAGATATAGTTTTTGACATAAAATCAACGTGCTTTAGTTGTGGACGTCCAGGGCTTTTCGCTAGGGATTGTAGACTCCACGGAAGGACTGGACTTCCACAGGCTGCTTTACCTCCTCCACCTTCTACTTCGATGGCATTACTTCCTCCACCAGTTAGCACTATGCGCCAGGCCGTTGTACTGTGAGGTTGAGGTTTTGCAGTACATTTCCAGAGAGGACGAGGAGACCAGGGAAGAGAACGTCAGGATGCTGGTAGGGGCCAGGCTCGGGTTTTTTCCTTGACTCCATAGGATGCACAGGCATCCAATGCAGTTGTGACAGGTACTCTTTCCGTATGTTCCTTAGATGCACATATTTTATTTGATCCCGGTTCTACGCGTTCTTATGTGTATACACACTTTGCACTTTCTCTGGGGAGAGAGTCGTCGTTATTAGAGTTACCGCTAGTTGTGATTACTCCTGTGGGAGATTCTTTTGTAGCTCGACACATATTCAGGTCCTATTCAGTACGTATTGGTGATAGGGATTCGTTAGTCGATTTGATTCTCCTGGATATGTTAGATTTTGATATACTTCTTGGTATGGATTAGCTGGCCGCTTGTAATGCTTATGTTGATTGTCGGGGGAAAGCGGTCAGATTCTGTTTTCCAGGCAAGCCGATTTTTTTTGTGCAGGGAGAGTACAGTGTCACTCCTGCCAACCTAATTTCTGCTCTTTGTGCGGGACGGCTCTTGAAAAAGAGTTGTCATGGTTTCTTAGCATTTATTCAGAATATAGGAGCCGCTGAGGTCCCATTCGACCAGGTTCCGATCGTACGAGAATTTCCTGATGTGTTCCCTGCGGAGTTACCAGGATTGCCACCTGATCGCGATATTGAATTCTGCATTGACTTGATTCCGGATGCGGGGCCTATTTCTATACCGCCTTATCGGATGGCCCCAACGGAGCTGAAGGAGCTCAAGAGTCAGTTGCAAGAACTGCTTGACAAGGGACTCGTTCGTCCGAGTGTATCGCCATGGGGAGTTCCTGTCTTATTCGTGAAGAAGAAGGACGACAGCATGAGATTGTGCATCGATTACAGGTAGCTGAATCGAGTTACGGTGCGAAATAGGTATCCATTACCTCGTATTGATGACTTATTCGATCAGCTACAGGGAGCTGGCTACTTCTCAAAGATCGATTTGCAGTCAGGGTATCACCAGTTGAGAGTTCGGAAGGATGACATTCCGAAGACTGCTTTTCGCACACGATACGGGCATTATGAGTTTTTGGTGATATTGTCTGGGCTCACCAATGCCCCAGCAGCTTTCATGGATATGATGAACCGCATTTTCAGGCCATTTCTTGATCAGTTCATTATTGTATTCATTGATGACATCCTTGTATATCTCGTAGTCAAGAAGAGCACGAGCAGCACTTGCGTATCACATTGCAGACCTTGAGGGAGCATCAGCTGTTCGCTAAATTCTCCAAGTGCGCATTCTGGCTTGACAAAGTCGAATTCTTGGATCACGTAGTTACGAGAGATGGTATATGTGTGGACCCGAAGAAGATTGAGGCCGTTCAGCGTTGGCCCAGACCCGTATCAGTTACAGAGGTTCGCAGCTTTCTAGGTCTGGCTGGCTACTATCGACGTTTTGTTCAGGATTTCTCCCGTATCGTGGCACCGTTGACCGGGTTGACCCGGAAGGGGGTTCTTTTTTATTGGACCGAGGCATGCGAGTATAGCTTCCAGCAGTTAAAAACTCGTCTGACTACTGCACCAGTGTTATCCTTGCCTTCAGGATCAGGCGGTTTTGTGGTTTATTGTGATGCTTCTCGAGTAGGGCTAGGCTGTGTATTGATGCAGCACGGCAGGGTTATCGCATATGCTTCTCGGCAGTTGAAGAAGCATAAGCAGAACTATCCCACTCATGATTTAGAGATGGCTGCAGTGGTTTTTGCACTTAAAATCCGGAGACATTACTTATACGGTGAGTCGTGCCAAATATTCACAGATCACAAGAGCTTGAAGTATATATTTCAGCAGCGGGATCTGAATCTGAGGCAGCGTCGATGGATGGAACTCGTGAAGGATTATGATTGCGAGATTCTTTATCATCCGGGCAAAGCAAATGTTGTAGCAGATGCTTTGAGTCGGAGGCTTGGAGGTAGCTTATCTCATTTGGGCACTGTACAGAGACAGTCTTCCGCAGACTGGCAGATTCTATGTCATAGTCGAGTATAGTTTGAGTTCAAATCGACAGGAGGACAGTTAGCTCATATTTGCTCCCGTCCTCAGTTATTGGATCGCATCCGAGAGACACAGCCCAGAGATGCTCTCTTGTCGGAGATCATGGATCAGGTTAGACAGGGTAGAGATTCTGAGTTCGTGATAGATGACCGTGGAGTATTACGAATTGGGACTCGTCTTTGTGTGCCGGATGCAGAGGGACTGAGATGTGAGATCTTAGAGGAGGCCCATTGGTCAGCATATAATGTTCATCCTGGTTCCACCAAGATATATCATGACTTGAAAGATGTCTATTGGTGCGAAACAATGAAGAGAGATGTCATGGAGTTTGTTTTAAGATGCTTGACTTGTCAGCAAGTCAAAGCCGAGCACCAGAGACCGGCAAGAGAGTTGCAGCCCTTGCCCATTCCGGAGTGGAAATGGGAGCAGATCTCCATGGATTTTATCATGGGACTGCCCAGGACTAGCAGAGGGTATGATTCCATCTGGGTGATTGTGGATTGATTAACAAAGACAGCTCACTTTCTTCCGGTGAAGACGACTTATGGATATACGCAGTATGCCTAAATCTACATTGACGAGATTGTGCGATTGCATGGAGTTCCGACGTGCATAGTGTCCGATAGAGGTGCACAGTTCACCAGCCGACTATGGCAGAAATTTCAAGAGGCTCTAAACACCCGATTGAGTTTTAGTACAGCTTTCCACCCGCAGACTGACGGTCAATCAGAACGGACTATACAAACTCTCGAGGATATGCTTCGAGCCTGCAGTCTTGATTTCGGTGGCAGTTGGGATCGTCACTTCCTTTTGATAGAATTCTCTTACAACAACAGTTTTCAAGAGACGATCCAGATGGCACCCTTCGAAGCTTTGTATGGGAGAAAGTGTCGATCGCCCGTTTGCTGGACAGAACTCAGCGAGAGTAGCATTTTGGGACCGCAGATAGTACATGAAACTACAGAAAAGATCCAGTTGATACAGGACAGAATGAGAGCGGCCTAAAGTATACAGAAATCATATGCTGATCGACGCCGTCGTAGACTCGAATTTGATATGGGAGATCATGTGTTCTTTCGGGTATCTCCGATGAAGGGTGTGATGCGTTTCGAGAAAAAGGGGAAGCTCAGCCCCAGGTTTGTCGGACCTTATGAGATTTTGGAGAGGGTGGACGTTGTAGCTTATCGTTTATCACTTCCACCGAATTTTCCCGATGTACATCCGGTGTTCCATGTGTCTATACTTTACAAGTAGCTTCACGATCCCTCTCACGCGATCCAGCATCAGACCTTACAGCTTGAGTAGGATTTATCCTATGCTGTGCAGCCAGTAGCTATTCTAGATCGGCAGGCAAAGAAACTGAGATCCAAGATACTTCCATCTGTAAAGATTCTTTGGCGAGGACCAAATAGCAAGGAGATCACTTGGGAGGCCGAGAATGCGATGTGGAAGAAATTCCCACATCTTTTTGAAGGTGCGTGTAGTTAAGTTTTAAATTCGGGGACCGAATTTTCTTAAGGGGGGAATATTGTAATATTTTAAAATATTTTAGATAATAAATTAAGTTACTTAATTAATTAAAAATGTTAATTTAAAATTTTATTGAAACAAAATGGGACATTTCACAAGTAGTGTGTGAAACTAATTAATTTGAATATTTAGTTTGTAACATTAGTGATTAAGAAGGGTTTTAGTGAAAAATTTAGCTTCATTATGTAGTATGATATAGTGATTAAGAATGTTAGATTTGAATACGGAAACTTCGGAGGCCGCAAGAAAAGGAAAGGGATTGATAATATCCGAGTAGATTCGACATATTCCGGTGAGTAGACTAAATATCTACCGGGGGATTTTGTATGGATGGCATAATACGCCCGTGGGTTTAAGTTTAAATTAAAATTGTTCTTTTGTCTATAAAGTTTGATTTTTAGTAACTTCATCGTATGCCTTCATATATATATACATCATCATGTTAATAATTGCTAGAACACTGCACAAATTATCGACGAGTCGTATTGCATGTGCACATATCTACATGTCACACTACACCTCGTCGATATTAATATGTCACATACGCACTTAGTACTTATTATGTTAAATATAATTCATATCATACCTTAAGCATCAATAATGGTAGTTATTTTGCATAAATGTTATCATGTTTCATATTCAAGTATTAGTAATTTTGATATAAGATGCATTGGATTATTGCGGATTTATGGTTTTGAGTTTTACACACTATTGAGTAGATTCAGTGATTCTTCATGTTGATGTGAGATGTCCACCATGAGATGTTTTTATGATTTGGTTTTATTCCGGACCGAGTGAGGGAGCTATACGGTCGCAGATTTTAACGCTATCCGAACTGAGTGGGAGAGCTATACAGTCGGATTCATGGTGGACCCGGTCAAGACCGAAGGACAGGATAGCCGCATGTGAGGTGGGGAGCCTAGCGAGGATACTCGATACCGGAGATAGTTGTGAAACACGGCGGATATCTAGATGATACCGACTGGTGTTACTGATTGACAGGATTGTTCGGGGAACGATGCCTGATGAAAACAGAAGATTTGTGTCGATAGTTGGACACAGAAAAATGAACCTTATTTGGAATTAATTGATGAGATTTCAGTTTTGATTTATGCAGTAGTACATATTCATGCTTCCACATATTATCATGTATTATACTCAACTTAGTTGCTGTTAGTCCTAGTTCGTCATACTTACATTATCAGCCGTTATATGTTAGTTTTATTCACTGAGTTGGCAACTCACCCCCGTTGTGCCTTAGTTCCTTGCAGGAGTCGCGTGGACGCATAGCAGCGGTGCGGATCCACTTGTCAGGTTTTATCGCTCTTTTTGCTAGGTGGGTTACCTATGTAGTAACCTCCTATTTTGATACTTGTATATTGGATCTAGAAATTCTCCATCAGATCCTGTATTTTGACTTAGAAGGAAATATATTTGTATATGTTTAAATTCGACTGAGTGAGATCATTTAGTTATGTTAACTTATCCTTTATTTATGTATGGAATTCTTCGCTTTAAACGTCGTATTATTATTGTGTATTGGTTTTTGCCGTTTAGTGTTGTTTTGCTCCCAACTAGGGATGCAAATTATTTAAACACTGTATAACAGATTTTATTATTAACTAAAAGGGGTAGATACTGCCAAAATTTTAAATACTTAAAATCCATGGATTTTCACTTACAAACTAATTTTTTTAATTCCGCAAAATGGGTTTTGATCTTGGTTTTTGGCTTACTCAGATTGTGTCGATATCTTTAGATGTCATGCAATCTAAGTGCCGGTCATATCCAAATTTCGGGTCATGACAAGAACCAAGCTCCCTCGGCTTCCCGCTCGTTCCCGAGCCTCCCGCCGAACTTAGCTTCCTCGGTCTCTCTGACCGACCCATTGCGCAAATCACAGACGTCTCCGCCACGGCTCCGCGAATCTCGCCAGTCGCGAGATATTCGCCACCCACGATCTCGCATTCCACGCCATCACGTTTCCCCATTAACGAGCGTATCTCGTCATTAATGGGGGATCTCGCCTTCATTCCCAAATCAAGCCCAAGATCCACACGCGTTGAGAGACAACTCTCAAATCCAATCTCAGCCACTCATCACCACTCGCTGCAGATCAACGGAAGACAACATCTGAAGGAGATCCTGAGCTCCATCAGTCTGACATCGGAGACGACTAGAGTTTGACAGGAGAGACTGACGAATAAGATGGTTGAAGAGGTCATCGATTGAAGATGACAAGTGAAGAGGTCTCACTTATTAAGGTGGAGACAGGTTCGGTGAATAATGATGAACCAAGTGAAATTTGATGAATAAGAGAACCATTGGAGGAATTATCTTAAGTTTCTTTTGAGGACAATGAAGTATGTATAGTGTCATAGACTCATATCTATGATACCATGTAAAAGTAGAGAACTGGATAGTTTTATTGATATAGTAAGGTCATACTGACGTACAAAGAGAAATATGATATTTCTAAAGACGAAAGTGAATAAGTCAAATCCGAGCAAATTAAAAGGAAAAGGATCTCCCTAAATAAGCAGACAAATAAACTCCAAAAATAAAAGAATTTAATTCAACCACAATATTATCATATAAATTATTCTTGTTTAGCTATATATGATGATGCGGTATTTGATGATCTGTTTCCATCTTGAGAGATATAGAAGTTCCAACTATATTCATCACAACTAATTAACCAACCTAATCAAATAATATTCTATCAATTACTTTAAAAATATAATAAATAGATATAGAAATTTGGTATTTCATGTTCCCGTCCTACACAATTTCCCTTTCTTAAAATTAACTCGCTCTCGATGTCATACTCAAAAACATCAAAAGGAAGAATATAACTCTTGTAATTTATTATCAATTTTTAGTGAATATAGGATGGTTATTTAAATTAGACTTTTCCTTGAAAAAATATCCCTAACCAAAAAGTGTAGAACCTTTGATCTCATGGTCACATAGGTAGAGCCCGTTTATGTGCTCCACTCCGTCTCAAATATATCTTTCTGTATGGTCATATAGATGATTCTATCTTCTGAATCAAAGAATACCGGCAACACTATGATTCTATGAGAGCAACTTGGCTTAGCCCAATTAAGACGATCTATACATGTGGTCATTATGTGTAGGTTTGTGATTCCAAGGTGCCCCCATATGCTTCTAAGGATGTTGCTTGTTTTGAGGACGTCTGTAATTCATTAATGACTTCTCAATGAATATTGGAGGGATAATTTACCCAACTTTCAAAATATACCTTATAAGGTGTGAATATTTTGGACTCGTTCTTTTCTAAATTAACAGTGTTGAAAACTCATGCCCCCTTGTGTTCTTTGCATCGCTTAAGCTTTTGGTCTCCTTTTTCCATCGAATATCTGATACTCGTATGCACGAAAGTGAGAAAATATCTGAAACTATCATATGGATTATATAAGGCGTGCAGGACAGAGATATTTGAATTCCAAATAGCTGAGATATTTAGAGCAAGCATTTCTTGTAATTAATTGCGGTGAACTAAACCGAAGTAATTAGGATGTAAGTTGGAAACAGTTGATCAACTTGATATGCATGTTGGAAGCATGAGCTATCTAATTCAATAGAAGTCTTATTCTAGTCCTGCTACTTGATATCCCCGCCATGGGTACATCTTCCGATGCTTTTCAACTGGAAAAAAGGAGACAAAGAAGCAAAAATGAAAAGCTCTAAAAGAAAAGAGAGAATATCGTTTGAAGGTTTCAAAGGGGTGTGTTGCCTGTGTTTGAACTGAATCCCATCACTGAATTCAAGTGGAAAAATAGAATAGGCAACGAGAATGACTCATGAGTATGAACACTAGAATGGCCTGAACCTGTCGGTTTCATCATTTGGTCCCAAAAGACAAAGTTTTGGCTAAGTATACTGCTGGACCACTCTCACAAGATGGCAACATGAGCAGGAGAGGTAAATGATTCTGCTTATTCTTTAGCAGCTGCATGCCAAAATTCTCTTTCATATTCCCCTAATTTTGGGCTTGAGACAAGGAACTGGCTAGAAACAACCATGATACATACGCTTGGATTGTTAATTCCCAATGAGAGCATGCTCAATTATGAAGCCACAATGCAAGGTTATGAGTTCAGGATTCGCTCTCAATGGCTTGCTTTCATCGTAGAAGGAGTTATAGGTCCGTTGCAATATAAACGATTTCCCCAGATTATCATAGAACTTTTAAAATTTTGGTGCATTGGCATAGAGTTTAAGAAGGTTCCTGTTGCAATAAGACAATCCGATATCGGAATTGTTGCAGAGTCACCGTTCTAAAATGCAACCAATGAAAGTGAGATGAGACCAAACCTTGTTATTTGATGGAAGGGGATTGGTCCCACATGGTTCTCCTTTTATACCTAGAAAAAACAATACAATCCTATCTGACTGACATCTTGGTAGGATTTTAATTTTTTAAAAACTTTCTTACCTTTTAAAAATTAATAAATTTGATAAATCCACGAAGATGAATCGACGGTAAACTTCAAGCAAAATCAGGTGTGGATAAGGCATCTTCTCTGGACCCCCAACATATACTTATCATGGATGGGATCAAGCTAGATAGTTTGTAAGTTGCAAAGCCAAAGTGGTCTGGTTTTGTTGCTGCTTTTCAGCATTCACATTCGAATTATCGACATTCCTTTTCATTTCCCATCAAACGGATTGATGTCAAGGATCTTAATTAAAAGCAGTCAAGATTATTCAATCTATACCCATTCAATTATGGACTAATGCAGTAAGGAGGTAGCATACATGTGAGAGCCACAGGAAAATCTTGCGCCCTGGCCTCCCCATCCTGTCTATAAAACAGGTCCTCCTCCCTCCGTTCACTTCACCAAACATATCTACTCACTTCATCTTACAACTACTCTTTTCTCTTGTCAGAGTTAATAGACTAAATCAATGGATAGCCATAGTACCAATGCTTTTTCTTCTTTGCTTCCAATTGCAACTACAGTAGTGCTTGCTCTGCTGTTGAGCATCCACCTGAAACCATGCAATGGAGCCAGACTACTCCTTGCTCAAGAACCAGCAAGCACTCAATTCATAAGAACCTCTTGCAGCACAACAACATACCCGACCCTCTGCTTCAATTCGCTCTCATCCTACGCCAGCACCATCCAATCCAGCCCCATGCAACTCGCTCACAGTGCTCTGTCAGTAAGCATGGGCGCCGCAACGTCCACTTCTGCAGCCATGACGACCATGTCAAAGGGCGGCGGAATGAGCCCTCGAGTAGCAGGTGCCATGAGGGACTGCATGGACACTGTAGGAGACTCTCTCGACGAGCTCAAACAATCCATGGCAGAGATGGGGCATCTTGGAGGGGGGAATGATTTGGGGTTTCAACTCAATAGCATTCAGACTTGGGTCAGCGCAGCGCTAACCAATGATGATACTTGTATGGATGGTTTTGCAAGTCGCGCAATGGACGGAAATGTTAAGACTGCTGTCAGGGGCCATGTGTTGAATGTGGCGCACTTGACTAGCAATGCACTGGCTTTCATCAATGCCCTTGCTGCTGCTTCCCACTCCTCAACCCCTTGAGCTTGGTATCTATTATCATTGAGTAGTGTGCCTGTGTATATGTAGTGTGTATTTTGTTTCTCATAGTCTATGAAACTCTGTATGCATGGATTGTAGATTTTCTTTTCTTTTCTTTTCTTTTCTTTTCAGGGAGATGTATACTGTATGGTTGCTTTAAAGTAGTTATGAAATGGTGAAAGACTAGAGTAATATTTTTCTCGTTGTAGACCTCATAATCTCAAACATAAATCGGAAGACCGAGACTTTCTACAATTTAAGGGATCCCACAATTTAATTACATCTCTGATCGCTTTATCACCGGGTCATTCCTGAGTCTCAAAAGAGTCGAGACATTACCTTCCTATATTGCAGTAACTACCCCTATGATCTCCCGGATTTGAACTGACCAAAGTTTGTTCGTTAAAGCATGACTGCAGCACAATTCATCATTATCATCATCATCTAAACCTTTTCATTGTCAAATGTGGTCAGCTATGGCAGCCACACAATTAACTTGGAAACATCAATTATTTATTTTGTCTCTTCCATCTGTTTTTCTTTTTGACATTTCAACATCATTCTAGACAAATTGAACTTGATCACCCATTCAAGATTAAGCTACCCAGATGGTGAAAGGTCATCGTCAGATTCAATTTACAACTGAACCATCATATTATCTAACTCGAATTCCCTGCGGGTAATTTCTGGTATTCCTCAATTTATTGAGATTTTTCCTATATTCATCGCCTTAAACAACATCAATCTGAAAATGTGTCATTTGATCCAATAATATCTCCTGTAAATATCACCGAAACTCAACTGCAACTTGACGCATATGCATGTAAAATTTGATGTACTGAAACTGGATTTCTGAATTCAAAACACTCCCAAAGGAGATTTGGTACCAAATAAGAATTTTGACAAGAAGATCACATGTTCAAAACATACAACCAATGTAAAAGGGATACGACCAATTCTATATATCTAGGATAAGGGGTAGATTCTACATGGGCCAAATAGGTTGTGTGAAGGCATGATCCTAGCTATCTGAATGTGGAAAACTAATCTTTATTTGGCTCCTGTCATTTACCGTAAATAAGGATGTTTTTCCATCTAAGGTTTTTGGAGAAAATAACATATGACAGTTTTTTGAACTTTGAAGTCAATGATCAAAGCAAGGTTGAGGCATTGTAGATAGAAATTATGAGTATTAAGCAGAAAGATCCAGTTTTTTGAACTTTGAAGTCAATGATCAAAGCAAGGTTGAGGCATTGTATTCACAACTACTCACAAGGGCTTTGCTAAGGATCTAGAGACATTACAGTCATTGTATTGTTGTTTGCTTCTTTATTACTACTTGTATATGTAATTGATTTCTCGAAGGCTATCCATAAAAACAAATTTTCTTTAGAGCATTTATCAATAATGGAGATATAATAATCTCAAACCATATGAAACAGAAAAATCATGCAGCAATTCAGTAGACAAATAGTGGCTAGCACCCAATGGAAAGAATTAACGGTATTAATTCCAAAAGGCTACCAAATACTTCGGCCTAGTTGTGAGAAACTACCAAAATGCACAAGAAACTACCACAAAACTTTCAAAAACTACGGAAAACTACCACAAAACTTTCAAAAACTATGAGAAAACTACCATAAATAAGGCGTCACGTCCGCAATAATCACAAGAAACTGCTATAAAATTTTCAAAGCATGGCAATTTCTCATTATTTTGAAAGAATATGGTAGTTTCTTGTAACTGAGTCAAATAATTTGGAAGTTTTGTTTGTGGAATCAAGGCTAAATAAGGAAGTGCATAAGAGAACAGAGATGGGAAGCAAGAACCTGAGCGTAGGACTTTCGTCCTTTAATCCTGAAGCATAATGAAGCCAGTCCAAAGCCCAATTTTCAAGTGTATAGCCCAAAATTCAGGAGCAAGCTGCTTGTTCCCATATTGTCATTTTATCAAACACGTCGTAAGCAGGGGTCTTCATAACAATCTTCAACATCTCATGGCCATTCAGGAGCAAGCTGCTTGTTCCATTCTTGCCCTCGCCCACCTCTTCCTCAGCTTTGTTTTTTTTTTCCCACCATAGGCCCTAACACAAGCACACAACACACAACACATCCACGCACGGTATATACAAGCACACAACACACGCGCATCCAGAAGACCCATGAATTTTCCCTGGAAGCATTAATTTGCGGCCGCTTTCCCTGTGGAGTTTCTAGGGTTCGAACAACGCACTCTCACGAGGGAAAGTGTCCAATTGAGTAAACCCTCAACTCTGTTTAGGTTAAAATGTTATCTCAACTCTAAAATGGATATCAATCAGAGCCTAAGTATCTCATGGTTAGGGGTGAAGTTGGATTGCGTCGACGAGGTTTCGTCCTATTTATTCCTGACAAGAAAATTCAACCCTGCAATTAACAAAAATTCATTACCCCAAGTGGGTTAAATTTTCTGGTTGCGTTAGCAAAAACCCGCCATGTGATCAGTAGGGGTGTTTGGTATTTGACAAAATTAACAGCATTGGATCCGTTTGCAGTTTTTTTTCCCTTCCGATTTTGTTGATACCACATAGGATAAGAGTTATAGCATACTTATCGGTTGGGGGTGGGGGAGCGAGGGACGGGTAGTGTTATTTTAGTGAACATTGAGGGTAACCAACCAGTGCAAGAAAAAAACCCGCAAGTATTTAGCTCTAAAGAATGTGAGGAAGCAAGCGGGCCTCGTAGCTTCCATTATCCATTTGAAATTAAAAGGCGGAGAGAGAGAGAGAGAGAGAGAGAGAGAGAGGCAAGAGGGAGAAAAATGGCGGGAGAGACAGTAAGGATAGCCGCCACGTCAGCATCATGCGGTGGCCTGCGGTGCCACGGGAAGCCCGCCGTCCCCCTCGCTTCCCATCGCTTCCTCCACCTTGGTTCCGGCCTTAGATTTAGAGGAGCCTCCTCCTCTTGTGATTTCTTGAGATATAATAGGCTGAGGTCCAAATCGACGGCTGTTAGCCCCTCAGTCAAGGCCATGGCAGCTCCCGTCGACGGTGAGACTCTATTTATTTTTTCATTCTGCACCAAAACTCCCTAGTCATAATGAATGTTAAGAGTGGATTTTTCATTCTGTACCAAAACTCATTTTATGTTTTAAGAAACAATAACGCACTGAAGCTGTTTGTGTAAATGGTTGTGAGAGTGGAGTTTCAATTGCTGGACTTCTTGATGTTGATAATTTGAAGTTATTGGCTTTTATATCAATTATTAAAAGCTGCGGATAAGGATTAACAAAATGGATGTATTCATGAATTTAACCAGAGAAGTTTATCTTTGAAATAATTGTTTTTCTACTATGAGTGAGCGCAGTGAAGAGATTTTTCAACATACTCCAACGTTTTTGTTTTCCTTAGAAAAAAAGATGGGATAATTAAGCCCGGCATGTTTCATAAAAAGAATATTTTAATGAACTAAAAAGATCCTCAAAAGAGTTACATCCATCACGGATACTAAAACAACACAACTACACTGCTCAACCAAAATACAATTAAAAGTAGAGAAATATGACTCCATCTTTTGCTAGTCTTAACTGGGTTCTTCAACTCCAAATACTATCTCCTCCGTAGCAAATTAGACTCCATAATGGCAAATCGAGCTCCCATTGGTCAGGATGACTCTCATGACAACATATCCTGCGTTGTATATGGAGGTTCTAAATTTCTAAGTCGTATATGGGATTTTTTTTTTTGGGGGGGGGGGGGGGGGGTGTTGCAGTCAATGGAGCAACAACTTGAAAATTTCGTCCAAACGAGTATGGGTTGATACTACATACAGTTAAGAATATATATTAATTGTTGATATAATCGAGAAGATTTTCCAAAAGAAAAAATGGATTGAAGAATTCATATAGCGGACTCCAAATTTTAAAGGATAGAGACTTGTCGTTGCTAACTAGTATCTATATCTTACCTTTTATTATAAAGTACTGAAGAAATTTACTAACTCTTATACCGTCTGAATGTTTGCTAAATGAACATATGATCGGGTTCAGTTGACAGTACCTAGTCCTATTAATGCTTCCAGATCTCTGCAATTATTCATATACTGCATCTGTTTCCTTTAGACAATAAACGGGAAATGTACATCTGGTTCCTCTAAGCTTTGCGCTCCTATTTGTTGATAAATGAATATAATCTCTTTTCACAAAGAAGCATCATGTATCTAACAATCTATGGGCTAGATTTTGTTGTTTTAATATACTAATTCCTATTTGGAGCATTTGTATTCTGCTGTTTTAAAATGAGGACGGGCATAAAATAAACACTAGGTTTTCCCTAATGTTAAATCCTCCATGTTTTTTCTCTTATATTCTCCAGAAGCAAAGCGACAAGTACCATTGAAGGATTATCGCAACATAGGAATTATGGCCCACATAGATGCAGGCAAAACTACAACGACAGAACGCATTCTCTACTACACTGGAAGGAATTACAAGATCGGCGAGGTGCATGAGGGAACAGCCACAATGGACTGGATGGAACAGGAACAAGAGAAAGGCATCACTATTACCTCTGCAGCGACCACCACCTTTTGGAACAACCATAGGATCAACATCATCGATACTCCAGGCCATGTCGACTTCACACTTGAAGTGGAGCGAGCGCTTAGGGTTTTGGATGCTGCTATATGTTTGTTTGACAGTGTTGCAGGCGTGGAGCCACAGTCTGAGACCGTGTGGAGACAGGCTGATAAGTATGGAGTTCCTAGATTATGTTTCGTTAATAAAATGGATCGACTTGGGGCCAACTTCTTTAGAACGAGGGACATGATAGTCACCAACCTGGGCGCCAAACCTCTCGTGCTCCAGTTACCAATTGGTGCTGAAGACACCTTCAAAGGAGTAGTTGATTTACTGAAAATGAAAGCTATTGTATGGACAGGAGAAGAACTCGGTGCAAAGTTTGTGTATGAAGACATACCAGAAGATCTCCAAGATCTGGCTCAAGACTACAGAACCCAGATGATCGAAACTGTTATTGAACTGGATGACAAAGTCATGGAAAACTATCTAGAAGGAACAGAACCGGATGAAGAAACTCTAAAGAGCTTGATTCGGAAAGGCACCATAGGGAGCAGTTTCGTTCCGGCCCTTTGCGGCTCGGCTTTTAAAACAAAGGTGTTCAGCCTTTGCTTGACGCTGTTGTAGACTACTTGCCTTCGCCACTTGAATTGCCACCGATGAAGGGCACTGATGCCGACGATCCTGAAGTTACTATCGAAAGGCTTCCAAGCGATGATGAACCATTTTCTGGGCTGGCTTTCAAGATCATGAGCGATCCATTTGTAGGATCTCTTACATTTGTCAGAGTGTATTCAGGAAAGCTAGCTGCGGGTTCGTATGTTCTCAACGCAAACAAAGACAAGAAAGAGAGAATCGGAAGGCTTCTTGAGATGCACGCTAACAGTAGAGAAGATGTTAAATTGGCCCTGACAGGCGATATTGTAGCCCTCGCCGGTCTCAAAGATACAATCACTGGTGAAACCCTGTGTGATCCAGATAAACCTATAGTGCTTGAAAGGATGGACTTCCCAGATCCTGTTATTAAAGTCGCAATAGAACCCAAGACCAAGGCTGATGTCGATAAGATGTCGCTGGGACTTATCAAACTAGCTCAAGAAGACCCATCTTTTCATTTCTCCAGAGATGAGGAGATCAACCAAACTGTCATCGAAGGGATGGGAGAGCTGCATCTTGAGATCATTGTCGATCGACTGAAGAGGGAATACAAGGTGTGCACTTTAACTCATAAATCTATATGATATTGTGCTCGTAAATATCATGTATTCATCCTGGCATCATAATTTATGAACAGGTGGAAGCAAATGTGGGTAAACCTCAGGTCAACTATCGCGAGAGTATATCAAAGGTGGCAGAGGTTAAATACATCCACAAGAAGCAATCGGGTGGGCAAGGGCAGTTTGCTGATATCACGGTGAGGTTTGAGCCGTTAGAGCCAGGTAGCGGGTATGAGTTCAAGAGTGAGATTAAAGGAGGAGCAGTACCTAAAGAATACATACCCAGGTAGCGGGTATGAGTTCAAGAGTGAGATTAAAGGAGGAGCAGTACCTAAAGAATACATACCGGGAGTGATAAAAGGGCTTGAAGAATGCATGAGCAATGGTGTGCTTGCCGGCTTCCCTGTCGTCGATGTCCGAGCTGCTTTAACTGATGGGTCTTTTCATGATGTTGATTCTAGCGTCTTGGCGTTTCAATTGGCTGCCAGAGGTGCTTTTAGGGAGGGAATGAGAAAGGCAGGGCCAAGGCTGTTGGAGCCAATCATGAAGGTCGAGGTGGTCACCCCAGAAGAGCATTTGGGCGATGTCATTGGTGATCTGAACTCAAGAAGAGGCCAGATCAACAGTTTCGGGGACAAGCCTGGGGGTCTCAAGGTATGGTTTATTTCTTAAATTGCTTTTTCTATAAGTAAATTTCTCCTATTTAATTTTGCCTGATTTAATTGTCTAATGCATATCATCATTCATCTAATCAGCTCAAGAAAAATACTCAACTAGTTGTTTCTTCCCCTCTTTAAACGAAAGCCGATCAATGTAATTCATTTTGCAGTCACAAATTTGCGGCCTCTACTATTCATGGAAAAGCTTTTACACTAACAAAATCCGAACCTCTACTGTCATTTACAACTTTTGTAATGGCAAGGGATTATCCGTTGTTGATAAGAAATGTGCATGATTCTTTTCGTAATGCACGTGGTTGATTCCTTAGTGCCACTAGCTGAAATGTTCCAGTATGTGAGTGCACTCCGCGGTATGACAAAGGGGCGTGCTTCCTACACAATGCAGCTCGCCCAGTTCGATGTCGTTCCACAACACATCCAAAACCAAATCTCCTCAAAAGAGGAAGCAGTTTCAGCTTAGGTCAGTGAGGTTTTCACAACCGGAAATTATTGGAGAAGCAGGGTTCTTGAACCAGCAATTCTTAATTCTTTCAGTCTTCTTCTTTGGTGATCAAATATGTTGGACTTGCTATCGATCTCTTATAAATCGTATAAATGAAACAAATTTTGAGGTTTGCGAGGGAATGCCTCCTATTTATTTTGAAAGTAAATTTATGTACATACAAGTTTCTCGCTTACAACAAATTTTATGAATTTTGTTGCATATAGCATCTACTTCTGCACTCTTAAACAAATGTCTGTAACAAGTGGTTGGTTAGGAAATTGAGTTTGTACAGGATTCGAACATGTCTGGATGAACTTACACTTGAAAGGCATGGCATACTCGGAGGTCGCAGGTTACTGGGGATACAATACATGCTTTATACGGATCTTAATTTTAAGCACAATTGAAGAAAATAAAGCCATACGAGAGTCGAGAAATTGGGTCGACCGAGCAGTTTCATTATGCCAAAGATACTCATCAGATTTGATTTTTGGTAAGTACATTATGTCTTATGCTTTACAACATGAATACAAACAAAATTATATGCCGGCACAGCTGCAAGAAGATACTAATCCCTATCAACAAGAAGCAATATGGATCACCATATACATGATCAGCAGCTCAATAACATACCATAGATAGAGTGTACATAAAATGAAGATGAAAATGAGGCAATACTTTTATCTTAAAAAAATTAAGCATTCTTCTTAAACTTTTTGTGCAAACTAAAGCCTCCAAAGGCGTATGGCTAGTAACAGTAAAATTTGATACAATACAACAGTCGATTATGTTCACTGCAGCTCAGGAAGATCGCTTAGGAGGAGACATGTTCCGCACAAGAGCAGTAGTAGTGATAATCACACCTATTTGCAACACCAAACCTGGAAAGATGAAAACAGTTATTATAAAAGATCAAAATATCGGCAGAACTTGAGCTTCATCATATATATAAAGGAAAACGGTTCAGCTTACCAAGCGAGACACGCAAAACCTCGACTAATTCATAATTTGTCATGGCCGAGACATTTTTATATTGGATAGCCTATGGAAAGAAAGAATGATGTCAGGAAGATAAAATCATAAGTTTATGAAATCTTCAAGCCCTGTTTGGGAATGGAGTTTAGTGTAGAAAACAGGCATTTCATAACTCTAAAGTCGAGATAACAAGAGTTTAGAAAACTCCAATCTCATCTACATTTTTTAACTCCAGAAAGTGCGAAGAAAACACCCATTTTGGAATTTAGATAACTCCAAAACAACATTTTGGAGTTCAGAAAACTCGAAAGCCAAAATCCCATCAAAGTTGAGAATTTAAAATGGAGACAGAGCCTTGCAAACTTGCGTTCCATACCCTCTACCTCCACGTATAAATAAACTCCATTTTTCCCAACTCCATATCCAACGTTTATCTGTTCGGAACTTCAGCACAAGATGTGCCTTCTTTTATAACACCAAGTTTCTTTATTAAGCAACTATAAATAAAGCACCAATTTCTTTTTTCTAGTTTTTAAATGCATTTGTAATTTTGTAGTCATGCAAAATATATGATGAAGCTTTACTGGCCACGCAATCTTTTGATAAATTAAGGCCTAAGAAACAAAAATAACCACGTAGATAGAAGAAGAATTAAACATGTAAGCTAGCCTTTCTATAAATGTGTTAGTAACCAAAGAAGACCTGATGCTTTCCTGCCAAAACAAAGATAGCGACTCTGTTACCTTCAAAAATGAATCATTGCAAATAACACGCGCAACTGAAAATGCCGCTGCAACAGACGACATGATGACGTAGAGTCTCAAAAAAATCCCTTGGCTGCGCCTCCGACCTTTCAATAGAAAGAGGAAAAAACATTAAATGGTCCTTGGTGAAAATAATCGATATGAATGATTTGATAACAAGTGATATGGCAGTACATAACACTTTGACTTACCCAACTCTCCAACTAAAAGGGAGATGAAACCAATTGAACTTGCTAGAACATCAAATCTATCGAAAGCCTTCTCATTTGTTGAAGATAAAAGCACCCATAAAAAACCAATTGTTTGACTGAAAGTCTGCATAAGAATGGTAAACACCAAACTGTTAGCTATTTGATACAACAAGTTCACTTGATGTATATAGAAAAGGATGAATTTGATCATTGTTTTGGCTCATGGTGCAACACTAACAGTAAGTTGAAGAGAAAACCAAAAACATTAGGATTCCCTATCAATTTAAAAGGTGTGATAAAACCCCAAACACCTACTTAACAGACTAAATAGTACTCCTTCCGTCCCAAATTATAAGTCCGAAATAACACAAATTTTAAGAAAATGGCATTAAATGTATAAACTAATCACATTCCTATATTATCTTTCCATTTTTGACCCTCAATAACTTTTGGTACAACATTTAAGCAATCAATAAAATTTCATGCAATGTTCTCTTCTTTCTAAACCCACCGTTGCCGGTCCCAAGTCCGGATGAGAAAGGGTGAGGGTTGTGGTAGGCTTGTGACAGCCAACGTAAAACTTTGTCACATTCTATGACATGAACCATAATAAGAATATCGTTGGGGCGTCCCCTACTCAGCGACGAGCTACATCGGATCCCGGGTGTAGTGTTAAATATGCAAGGGCTTGGTCGTCGTCCAGATGCGGCGCGCTACATCGGACCCCGGGTGTAGTGACAAATAAGCAAGGGTCGTCGTCCAGAGACGGCGCGCTACATCGGACCCCGGGTGTAGTGACAAATAAGCAAGGGTCGTCGTCTACAGACGGCGCGCTACATCGGACCCCGGGTGTAGTGACAAATAAGCAAGGGTCGTCGTCTAGAGACGGCGCGCTACATCGGACCCCGGGTGTAGTGACAAATAAGCAAGGGTTTCATAGGATCCGTCTAGCTTCCTGGAACATAGGTTCCCTTACGGGTAGACTAATAGAATTAGTGGATGTGATGATTAGGAGGAGAGTTGGTATTATGTGTTTGCAAGAAACTAAGTGGGTAGGTGAAAAGAGTAGAGTCATAGAGCCTTGGGGTTATAAGCTTTGGTATACGGGTAGAGATAAAAATCGTAATGGGGTAGGTATAATCATAATTAGACGGTGGCTTGAGGATGTAGTTGAGATTAGGAGAAAAGGTGATAGAATTTTACTTGTTAAGCTTATTCTAGGTGGAGAGATCTTTAATGTTATTAGTGCTTATGCACCACAGATAGGTCTTGATGACGCTAGTAAGCGTCTATTCTGGGAGGATTTAGACGAGGTGGTGCAAAGTATACCTCGTGGAGAGAAGTTATTTATTGGTGGTGATCTTAATGGACATGTAGGTACTAGTCGTAGTGGGTTTGATACTATCCATGAAGGTTTTGGTTTCGGACAAAGGAATGAAGTAGGTGACTCGATTCTAGATTTTGCTTTATCTTATGACTTGATCTTAGCAAACACCTGGTTTAGGAAAAGAGAGTCCCACCTTATCACTTTTAGGAGTGGATCAAATGCTAGTCAAATAGACTTTTTTCTGACGAGAAGAATAGATAGAGATTGTTGTATCGACTGTAAGGTAGTGCCAGGTGAGAGTGTAACTACTCAACATAGACTTTTAGTTCTAGATTTTCGATTTAGAAGAGAATCTAGGAAGATTAGACGTAAGGTAGAGCCTAAAATTAAATGGTGGCGATTGAAAGAAGGTAATCAAAAGGCTTTTATAGATCGTGTAGTACAAGAAGCGGATTGGCAGTCGGAAGATGATCCAGACAAAACATGGAACAAAATGGCTAGTTGTATCAAGAAAGTAGCTAGAGATCTACTTGGTGAGTCGAGAGGTGGTGCTCCACCATCTAAGGACATATCATGATGGAATGAAGATGTAAAGGCTGCTATTAAAATTAAAAGAGATTCTTATAAAGATTTGAAGAAAAGTAGAGATGTGGAGAGATTTGAGAAGTACAAAATGGCTAAAAAGGAAGTTAAGAAAGCTGTTCGGGAAGCTAAATCTAAGGTCTACAAGGAGGTGTACGAGAAATTAGACACTAAAGAGGCTGCAAATGATATATACCGGATTGCTCGAATGCGGGAAAGGAAGACTAGAGACTTATGTGCGGTGAAGTGTGTCAAAAATGAAAATCAGAAGGTTTTAGTTCGAGATGAGAATATCAAGGAAAGATGGAGAGATTATTTTGACAAATTGTTCAATGAGAGCTTTAGTAAGAATTTGGATGGACTTGTCATTCAATCTCAAGATATAAATCGTGATTTCATGCGTAAAATAAGACTTACTGAGGTTAAAGAAGCTTTGAACAGAATGGGTTTAAGAAAAGCGGTTGGTCCTGACGGGATTCCTATCGAGATTTGGAGATGCTTAGGAGAAATAGGCGTTAAATGGCTGACAGATCTGTTTAATAAGATTTGGCAGACAAAAAAGATGCCAAATGAATGGAGGAAAAGTATCCTTGTACCTATCTACAAGAATAAGGGTGACATTCAAAGTTGCTCAAACTACCGTGGAATAAAACTAATATGTCACACCATGAAACTTTGGGAGAGAGTGATTGAACACAGGCTAAGAAAGGATATTAAGATAACAGAGAACCAATTTGGGTTCATGCCTGGACGATCGACGACAGAGGCGATTCATTTGCTTCGTCAACTTGTCGAGCGCTTTCGAGAGAGGAGAAGAGATTTGCATATGATATTTATTGATTTAGAAAAAGCGTACGACAAGGTACCTAGAGAGGTATTATGGGGGACAATGATGAAAAATGGGGTCCCCGTCAAGTATATTGACATAATCAAGGATATGTACGACGGAGTAGTGGCAAATGTCAGAACTTGCGGTGGCTTAACAAGTGATTTTCCGATTACTATTAGTTTACATCAAGGATCTGCATTAAGTCCTTTCCTGTTTACCATCGTGATGGATGAACTTACTAGAACTATCCAAGATGAGGTTCCTTGGTGTATGCTATTCGCTGATGATATTGTTCTAGTAAATGAGACGAAAGCAGGGGTTAATGCTAAATTGGAATTATGGAGACAAATATTGGAATCTCGGGGATTCAGATTGAGCAGGTCCAAGACAGCATATATGCACTGCAAATTTAGTAGCCAGAGAAGTCAAAACCATATTGGTATAACATTGGAAGGGCAAGAGATATCACCGAGCGACCAGTTTAGATATCTAGGTTCCATCATCCAAAGGAATGGGAAGATCGATAGTGATGTTAATCAAAGGATCCAAGCTGGTTGGTTGAAATGGAGGAGTGCAACAGGGATTTTGTGTGATCGTAACTTTCCGTTAAAATTGAAAGGGAAGTTTTATCGGAGCGCTATTCGGCCTGCCTTATTATATGGTACAGAATGCTGGGCTCCTAAGAAGCATCATACACAGAAGATGCACGTAGCGGAGATGCGCATGCTTCGTTGGATGTGCGGTAACACTAGAAAAGACAAGGTGCGAAATGAGGATATTCGTGCAAAAGTTGGTGTAGCACCCGTGGAGGAGAAGATGCGGAAAAACCGGCTTAGATGGTTTGGTCATGTGCGACGCAGACCTATGGAAGCACCGGTTCGACGAATAGATACTCTCAATATGGGTAATGGGAAAAGGGCAAAAGGGAGACCGAAGAAAACATGGATGGAGGTGATACGAAACGATATGGTTGCCAAAGGACTCAATGAAAGTATATTGTTCGATAGAAGTGAGTGGAGACAGAGGATTCATGTGCTGGACCCGGCGTGATTCTCATGTTGGTTCATGTAGCCTACCCCATATGCTTGGGATAAAAGGCTCAGTTGTTGTTGTTGTTGTGTGTTCTCTTCTTTCTATTTGCCCCAACGTTCAGGAATACCCACCAAAGCATTTAAGACTAAGGACATTATAGGAAATTAATAAATAACTAATAACTTACAAGTATAAAAAGAACATAATTTTGGGACAAATCTAAAAGGAAATTAGGACTTGTAATTTAGGATGGAGGGAATAGAATTTATTATTTGGAGTTTGACAGAGTACTTTGGATAAGATTTAGAAGCAAATCATACGGACCCCATAACCATATTGGGATGTGTGCAAACATTCATGCCGACGTTGGAAACCCAGGAAAAAAACCTTTTTCAGATATTTTGCATGCATCTCAGTTTGGACTTTGGATTGTAATGAAAACGGAGATTTCAAATCCTATGAAGTGTATACTAGCCAAACTCCTGTTTTTTGTTATCATGTTATGTTTCACTCTTATGATTTCCAAATGTAGCAACGGATGCGGGCAGCAAAACAGGGTGAACATGAGTACGCAAGTTCAGAATCACCAACTAATCAACAATGGGCTATGTACAGACACTCAGGTCTGATAAGACCATGACGCAACTTAAGGACTGTTTATGAGTAAGCAGGGTTGCATCCGGATCGGATATGGATCCGGATATGGTTAAGTTACAAAATCCCACCAAATACGTGTACGAATCGGATACAAAGTGACGAATATGAATACAGATATATATACTACTTATATTTGAATACTTTTACAAGTAAAGCCACAATACATATGCTACGATCGTAATTGTAGAACATAAAAATTTAATGAAGCAAGTAGATGTCAAATAAAAGAAAAGTAAAGAACAAAGTTGCATCACATACCAAAACAACCAAATCATCTAAGCACAGAAGCAAACACATCCGATCATAGGTTCGGACATATAAGTAGGGTTGTATCCGGATCCGTATGTCACCAGGATACAAATACGGATTTTGGTCACATGCCAGATACGGAGACAGATATATGTTTAAAAAATTGTCCTGGTTACGAATAAAGATACGGTATAAGGTAAATTTCCGGATACGGATATATGGATTTAATTTAACAATATAACATATGTATTATCAATATATTATATAAAAAATGAAATATATATAGCTTATGTATGAAATCTATGGATAATCTTAGCAATTGAGATCAAACTCTAACTCTAATTCAAGCCATTGAAATCTACTCTAATATAATATATACTATATCATATTAGAATAGATTGCAAATTAAATATCTAAAGAACATCTGATCAAATTCAAGTTATCTTTTCTTTCGGAAAAAGAAGAATTCCACGCAAACCCTAGCTCCACGTCTCCATCCACGACCTTGCCTTTGCGCCAACCACCTCGCCATCCTCTTTAACTAACCACCTATGCGCTGACCACCACCTCGCCATGGCCAGCCCCTCCCCTCTGTGCTGATCATCACCTCCCCTCTTTGTCGGCCTCTTGCCTCTGCTTTGAGTCGCCAACCCCTCCCCTCCTTCAAAAGATTGTTTCTTTTTTATATATAAATTTCCGATTTTTCTTTTAACTTTTAAATTAGTTTTTCCATATATTTATTATAGTATATTTTTTATAGTATGTTTATGCTAGATCTCTTACATTTAGAGCTAATACGATTTTTAGTTTATCTATTGATTGTTTATTTCCTAAACGTAGATCTCACTTTTTAATATATTCTTTTCAGGTGCAGATCCAGCTTCTGAGATTGATCTTCCCTCCTGCTGGATCAAACCTCTCCTCTCTTACTTGATCTCCTCGACTGATTGTTTAATTCTAAACTTATTTTTTATTGGTTTTGATTTTAGGATTGATATCATAGTTTTTGAAAATTATTGAACGTCGTGTCTATAATTGCATTTGTCTAGATAAACATATGCAAGAAATAATATTTGAATCTTATGTACTGCTTTTATTTATTATACAATATCGATCATTATGTCCGACACTTCGGTTGATCAATCCAGTAATGCCGCTAATAATGAAGAAATTTCAAATAACACAAATAAAACTTTAACCGCTAAAGAAAAAAGTTATCGTTGGTGGTGGCGTGGTTGGATTTTACAAAAAACAACGCAAATTATATTTAAAAGGTAGATAAAAATGAGGTACAAGTGATTTTTTAAAACATAATGTAAGTACTGCAATTTTGAATGTAACAGACATATTAGCAAAGGAACCACATACTTCAAAAATAACATAGCAAGACTAACTAAAAGAAAGACAATATCTACGAACAATTAATACAAATCATTGTTCAAAGAGAAGATAGAACTTGCATGCTTAAGAATTATCAATTTGATAATGAGAGAAGTTAACTTTTGCTTGCAAAAGAAATCATCATCTATGAACATCCTTTCAATATTGTGACTCATGATTGTTTTCTAAGTAGTTGGACTTTCTTCATCCACAACACAAGGTTTTGAGCCATACACATCATAAAGTTATGTACGATAATTTACGATGATTATAAAAAAAAATTGAATGATTTGTTTGTTACTTTTTCAATTAACTCGAGTCTTATTATGGGTAAATGAACATCTTTATAAAATAAATTGTATTTGCATATCACCCTCATTTTGTTGATGAAACATGGATATTACAAAAAAGGATAATTGATTATATTAATATGCATGGAGCTACCGGAGTTGACATATGTAATATTTTCATGTCTTGATCGCTTAAATGGAAAGCTGATGACAAACTATTCTTCATAACGGTAAATAATGATAGAGCTAATGATATTGCGATAAGATAGAAAAGGAACGCCTTAGAAAGTCATTTTCTTATGATAGTCTTTTTTTCACATGAGATGTGCCGCATACATTATAGCTCTTGTTATTCAAGATGGTTTTAAAAAGATTATGAAAAAAAGTTACACTAAGTATCAAGTATGTTACATGATCATCACAAATAAAAGAAAGTTTACATTAAATCGCTAAACATATTGATTTCAAAACTAAAAACCATCTTTTTCTCAATTGTTGCACAAGATGAACCTCTACATATATTAATGTGGGTCGATGCATGTTGGTCCTTTGGAGTATAAATCATTCATAGATTTGGACTAAAAGATCATAACTACATTTTTTGTCCTTTGATCATTAGTGGAATCACACCGAAATGCTAAGTAAATGTTTGAAGCATTTTCTTGATGCAACCGAACTTCTTTCCATAACTAAGTATTGTATTTCTAATTTTCTTTTTTGAAGAATTTTGTGAAATTCAACTACTTATTGAATGCTCAAGAAGGTTTGAAGATATTGTGGATATGTCATTTATCATTTAAAAGTTGACAAGTAATGAAAAATGTGCAATAAAATTTTCACGGTCGTTGCTTTTCTTGATCCAAGATATAAGATGCTGACAATTAATTTGTACTTTGGTGAGATCCATGTTACGAATAGCTCAAGAGATAAAGCTAACATTTTAATGTTACTATGAAACTTAATGGTGAATATGCTTCAAAGTATAATGAAATAGTTCAATGTAATGAAAATAAAAGTAAGTCCAGCAATCTCTCGAAAGAAATGGCAAGGGTTGAAGATAAAAAGAAAAATAGATTTGCAAAGTTTATTGAAAGTATTGAAAGTGTGTCTACACATACGGATTTGGATATGCATATGGAAGAGGGTGTTCTCCGATGGAATAACTAAGCAATCAGAAAATTTGATATTTTAGCATGGAGTAAATTAAATGTTCGAAAGTTTTCTAATTGCAAGAGTTGCACGGAATGTTTTAAATATTCCTTTATCAACCGAGCCTTCAAAATTGACATTTAGCGCCGGAGGTCGTATGATTCATTGCTATAGAAGTCGACTGAAATACTGGTAAGGTTGAAACGTTGATATGTGGGTAAAGAATAGATCAACATGAAAATATAATTTATTTTCATTTATAATTATGGATTGCCTATAGTTTTTCCTAATACGATTATTTTTGTAATTGCAAAACTCAAATCTAGTACGGACAATGTCATTGACTTGACTAATGTGAATGCTAATGTGGATGCTAAAGTGAAGATAATGTAGATGCTAATTTGGATAATAATATGGTTGTTAATGTTGTTGCTAATGTGGAAGATGATTCTTTCATTCTGGAGACTTTCATAAAGCTCCCGTTAGGTATGTTGAATCTATAATTATATATATGTTATATTTCTTGATTTTAATCTCAAAATGTTAGGATAATTATTTTTTGGTAAGGTGACATGATGGAAATATACGGGTCAGATGATATACAGGATAATATTTCAACTCTTTTCCTATTGTTTGGATTAGTAGTTCATAACTTGATGTCATCTTGCAATTGCTTATACATATTTTTTGTCTTATTTGCTTACGCAATCTTTTTCTATGTTTTGTAGGCACCTTAGATTATAAGGAATTTCTAGCTATGGTGGAGTGGTATGACATATGATGCGTGCATAAGAACATTTTGGGATTCTTGACTTCAAAAGATTTTCGTTTATTTTACTGTCACATTGTAGTATCTTGATTGTTATTATGATAGATGAATTTGAATTTTGCAACTACAAAAACAATCGTATTAAACAAAATTATAGACAATACACAATCATAAATAAAATAAATGAAAATAGAGTACACACTTGCGTCCTTTTTCCGCTTTGATCTAATCTTGCCACATATCTACGCTTCAACCGTACCAGTTTTCATTCGGGACTATATAACAATGAACCACACGATCTTCAATCCTAACTGTCAATTCCGAAACCACGGTTGATACCAGAATACCCAAAACATTCTGTGTAACTGGTAAGTATAGGAAACTTTCTATCATTTAATTTCCACAAAGCCAAAATATCAAATTTTCTCATTGTTTGCTATATCCATCGGAGAACCCCTACTTCCATATACATATATCCATATCCGTCTTTGTAGGCACACGTTTAATATTTTCAATAAATTGTGTATTGTGTAAACCTACTTTTCTTTTTATCTCAAATCCTTACCATTTCTTTTGAAAAATTATTTGATTTAATTTCATTTTCATTGCATTGAACTATTTCATTTAAATTTAAAGTATATTCAACATAAAGTTTTTTAAAAACATTTAAAATGTTATTATATATTTCGAGCTATATGTAACATAGATCTCACCAAAGCATAAATTAATTATCTTATACCTTGGATAAAAAAACCGGGACGACAAAAGTTTTATTACACATTTTTTTAATACTTGTCAAACATTTTTATAGCAAATGATATATCCACAATAATATCATCAAAGCTTCTTGACCAATGGCGGATCTAGGAATTTTGGACAGAAGGGGCACAAAAAAAGTTTCACCATCCATGAAAAACTCTAACTAAAGAACATACAAAAATTATGACACCAATGCTGAACTCGATTACATTTTAAACTACTTTAATCATAGAAATTGACGGAAAATCGTGGCTAGAGTCATATAGAGAAAACGCCAAAAAGTTTCATCCGTTAAAAGGTTTTTTCTTTATTTTTCATAAATCATCCTTCATTATTAAAAGAATACCTTTTTCATTTTTAAACCGTTGATACAAAGGTCATCACAAATTATAGTACATCTATTTGTTTACCTTGAAATCTCATTGTTATTCTAAAATACACAATATATTAAGCCCTTGAGGTGCTTCAAGTTTTCTTTTCAAACGCCATCAAGCTTAGCAGTTAACGTGTCTTTATTAATTCTTTTTCTTAATACAATAAAGGTATTTAACTTCATCTTTTAAAGAATCCTCTGTATACAATTATTACATTCAGTAATAAAAAGGGAATTTAGGGATCAAGTTTAAAGGTGTAATCTAAAACTACTAAGAATATAAGGTGTTTTTCAAATTTAAGTGATTGTGGGATGGGAAATAAGAATGTAACAATAATGGCTATCTTTTATATAATAAAGAAAATTATGGAGTGGGACCAGGCAAAGTTAGCAGGGAAGAAGAGTTACTTAACTAACATAGGGCTTTTTCTTTGTAAGAACCCAGGGAGGTCACGTGTCCCCCTAGCCTTAAGGTAGATCCGCCCATATTCTTGACTATTCAATAAATAGTTGAATTTCATAAAATTCTTCAAAAAGAACATTAAAAAAACGATACTTAGTTCCAGAGAGAAATTCGGTTGCATAAAAAATGCTTTAAACAGTTAGCATTTCAATGTGGCCAAATTTTATTTATAGAGTTTCATTTTCTGCAACAATTGAGGGGAAAATGCGTTTTTTTAGTTTTTAAATCAACTTGTTTTGCAATTTCATTGAAACTCTATCATTTTTGGTGAGCATGTAACATACTTGACACTTGGTCTAACTTTTTCGATTCTTTTCACAATCTTTTTAAAACCTTTTTGGACGACAAGATTTATGATGTGTGTGGCAAATCTCATATAAAAAGACTTCATCACAAAGAAGTTTGCTTTCATAATCTTATCACAAAATCATTAGCTTTAATATTATCCACCGTCACGGTCAGTAGTTTGTCTTCAACTTTCCAATCAAGCAATCGAGACATGAAAATATTACCTATGTCAACTTCGGTAGTTCCATGCACATTTATAACACCAATTATCCTCTTCTTCTGTAATATCCATGTTTCATTAACAAAATAAATGGTGATGCATAAATATGACTTATTTTGTGAATAAAAATGTCCATTTATCCATAGTGAGACTCAATTTAGTTGAAGAAGTATCAAATAATTTATTCAACTTCTTATAATTATCATAAATTATCATACACAACTTTATTATATGTGCACGACTCGGAATCTCATGTGGCGGACGAAGAGAGTGCATATATTCTAGAAACATTCATGAGGCACAATATGAAAGGATATTCATGGACAATGAATTTTTTTTGTATGCAAAAGTTCACCTTTCTCATTATCATTGATAAATTTTTTAAGTGTGCCAACATCATATTCTCTTTGAACCATAGTTTGTATTAATTGTTGTCGGATATCTTGCCTTTTTCTTTTAGGACAGCTTACTATGTGATTTT
This sequence comes from Agapanthus africanus, assembly GCA_030015575.1. Lineage (NCBI taxonomy): Eukaryota > Viridiplantae > Streptophyta > Magnoliopsida > Asparagales > Amaryllidaceae > Agapanthus > Agapanthus africanus. Next base: position 124,149,551 of record JASDDO010000001.1, read on the forward strand.
TGAATTGTGCCGATCCTACTAATTTCTTCACATCCAAAATTGCAATGTTTACACTTTGCTTTAAAAACTTCATTTGTACCTCTTTTCAATTTAATTTTTTTTTTTATAATTTCTATTGTTTTTTAATAAAATCCAACCACACCACCGACGTAAACGTCTTTCCTTTATCGGTTAAAGTTTCATTTATGTTATTTGAAATTTCTTCATTGGTAGCGACATTACTAGATTGATCAACCGAAAAGTTCACATGATGATTGATATTGTATAATAAATAAAAGCAATACATAAGATTTAAATCTTATTTCTTGCATATGTATGAATATGTACATCTAAAAGCACAAATGCAATTAAAGACACAAAGTCCTATAATTTTAAAAAACTATGAAATCAATCCCCATTTCAAAATCAAATTGAGATTAAGTTGCTATAATTAAACCGGCAAAAAAGAGAAATTCGATGATAAAAGCCGATTGAGGACATCAATTAAAAAACTACGTAAAAAGTTAAAAGAAAGATCTGAAATATATATAAGAAAAATAAACAAACTTGAAGGAGTGAAGGGGTCGGCGACTTGGCACAGAGGCAAGGAGGCTAGGTAGTGATCAGTGTAGAGGTGGTTGGCTGGAGAAGAGGGTGTGGTGGTCAGCACATAGGGAAGGTTGTAGGTGGGGGCATGAAGCTAGGGTTTGGGTCTGATGGTTTTTTGGAGAGAAAAACAAAACCAGAACTTTATCAGATGTTCTTTATATATTAATTTGCAATCTCTTCTGATATGATATAGTATATTAAATAAGTGTTTAGATTTCAATGGATTGGATAAGAGTTATGGTTTGATCTCAATGACTAAAATTATTCATACATAAATAAGCTATATTTCATTAATTATATAGTATTTTCCATCTACTGTATCTGTATTCATATCTAGGGTAATTTTTAAACATACATCCGTTTAAGTATCCGACCGGTGACCAAAATCCGTATCCGTATCCAGGATGCAACCCTATGAGCAACCCTATGAGCAAGTATGAGGATGGCCATTGTAGTCATATATTTATACTGGAAATTTGTAGAGAAGAAAACAACAAGAGTAGAATCTTTCATTTGTTATAAAGGTTTATTAAAACTAGAATAGTGCCGCTAATTAACCTGAGCAGCAATCAGAACTTTGAGGGGAGACTTGCCCTTGGCGACCTTCCTATATCCTGTAATAAAAAAAAGAAGCATATTTTCATTTAAAGATTTTCTAATGTAGATTGTTCATGTATCATGTCATGAGTGACGACAACAGCATACTGGATGCCCGCCCGTAGGGCCCGGCCTGCTTCCCGCCCGAAAGAACCGCTCACTAGCTAGCCGGACTTATGAGAAATCGGAGCCATCTGTCCCCAGTGGCCGCCCTGAGCTCTCTTTCCTCCGCTGCATCGATCTCAGCGAGATTCTTCACAAACGCCTATTTGAGATTCTATCAAATAATTACAAATTCATAGGGTTAGGGTTTTGGAGCTTGATGGAAATATGAAATAAGTAGTGACGTGTGTGTGAGAGAGAGAGAGAGATACCAGGCCTCTGTGTCGCCTCTGCGTCGCCGGAGAAGGAGGAGCAGGATGTCGGGAAACCTAAGCTAGGGTTGAGACGCCGGTGCCGGCGTCTCATATAGCCTGTGCATTGAGCATACAACCCCCTCTCAAATTATATTTTGCATGTGGATTTTTCATAACTTAAACGTGCGTGGGGTCACCCGATGCTAATTACCTCCAAGTGACACTCACGGCTCCCATGGGGTAAGGATGCAAAATAGACACGTCGGTAAAGACAGAATGTAGTAAAGTGTTAAGGTCGAAATACATTATGGTATTAAAGTTATGAGAAGAAAACTATAAGATATTAAAATGCAAAATTGATGAAACAATGAGATATTATTAAGCAATTTACCCATATTCTAATAGCAACCCTAAAATCCTCCTTGTTATCTGAATAGGATCATTTGTCCATTAACTTGGGTTAATGGTTCGATTCGAATTTACCATGGTTAGAAAACGTTCGTTTATCCAACCTTATTTAAATCCTAATCCTCTATAGATTTTAACTATTTTCACATGTGTGATCCTTTCTCTTAATATTTTCTCATGATCACTTAGATCACTCTCCGCCTCTCGAAGTATCTTGCATTCTATCTTTCTCGCGTTCATCTTCATGTAGGTTCATTTCTCCAATTTTAACTTCCTCTTCATTTTCAAATTAATGATGGGATTGGTGGACAGTAAGAACAAAAATTGTCATGAATTGATGCTTATACGTTCAAAGTTGATTATGGATATAGTGACGGGTTGGAGAAAAAATAGGAAAGGGGCAAAATAGTCCAAAAAATGTCATTAACGGCGGTTGTAATGGGCAAAAAAGTTTTAAAAAAAATGTCGATAATTGATGATACTCGATACCAGGGCTTCCCCGGATCATGACACGTGGCAAGTGACGTGTCCCAGAGCCTACGAGAAAGGATCAAGAACGGTACGTTGGAAGCATGCCCCGAGATGTTCCCGACCTTCGGTGGCCTTCCAGACCACTCTCATGCTCGTCTTACAAACGACCGTCGGCTCGCCTCCGAGCCTCTTCCCACACGCTGAGTTCCCTCATCTCCCTAGCTCGTCTCCGAGCTATCACAGAACCAAGCTCGCTCGGTCTCCCGAGCCTCCCGCCGAGCCTAGCATCCTCGGTCTCATCGATCGACCCACAGCACCGATCACAGGCGTCTCCGCGAATCTCGCCAGACGCGAGATACCCGCCGCCCACGATCTCGCGTTCCACGCCATCGCGTTCCCCCATTAACGTGAATCTCGCACCCGTCTACCCATGGCTGCCACTATATAAACCCCTCTCTCAGACGACTCAGGTAAACCAATTTTACCCCAACAGGCCGTTACTCTGCCCATTTAGCCCGTCTAACTTTGATCGTCGGAGGGTCCTCGGTGGCACAACCACCCCAGGACTTCCTTGCAGGTAGCTCAGCCTCATCCACATCAAGCCCACTGAGATCCACACTCACCAGGAGGTAACCTCCGAATCTAATCTTAGCCATCCATCGACTCTCGCTACAAATCAACGGAAGGTAATATCTGAAGGAGATCCAGAGATCCATCAGTTGGCGCCTTCTATGGGAACTTAGTTTCACTCAACGAAAGTTCACCTTCCGATCTCAACTTCATGGCCAGCGATCACCGCGACGATCCAAGCACCGGCATCGCCCTCCTCACAATGGAGACGCGGGAGGATTCCCTCCCCCCCGAATGCCATTCACGCCCTATCTGCTCGGATAGATCGGCTCGCGTCCGTGTCCAAACGGTCGGGCAAACACCCCACGTCGCTGCTCCCCCACCTCGGGACCAGGACCCCTACAGAGGGAGAGAAGACGCTGCCCACGTCGGCACGACCGAGCACCGCCTCGCTGTCACGATCCGAAATATTAGTTCGTGACCGGCACTTAAATCATGCCACGTCTAAAGGCGTAACGTATATTAAGTAAGCCGAAACCCAGAAATCTAAACCTTTTTAAAGAAAATAAAATAGGTGAAGTTTTAAAAATAAAGGTATGATAAAATCAAACGTTTTCATAAAAGTATAAATAATGGAACATGAAAATACAACTGGATTTACTAGTTGAAAAACATATTTCGTCTTTTAAAAATTTGGGCAGCACCTCCTTTGTATATTTTGATCCAAAACCATATACACATGATAATATAAAAGGCATCCCCAAACGGGAGCTAGCTCTTCGCCAATCGGCGGAATCACAACCATACAAGACAGAAATATATGTATACGACGCCCAACGGCGAAGATCAACACCAAGAATAATGGATAAAGCATGACATCAACCCACCAATCGAACATACAATACATCGCTCTAAGTCTCGCAAAGTCTTACTACTTATACAAATACTAATTTCTGATTGATGGAGTTAACTAGATACAACATGAATAATAATACAATAGTGGGCACGATCCAAATATCCCACCTACCAAAGCAATCATCCGAAAGCAAACGGTGTGCCAGCGATACCGCTACTGATCCATGCGGTCAACCTGCAAGAACTGTGGCACAACGGGGGTGAGTTGCCAACTAGTGAGTAGAAAACATCATCAGGTAGAAATCGAATAAAACAACGATTTCTAGGTCAACCATATCATAAATGTAATACTATGATATCTAGGGTGACCGTATCTGCATATGTGCCAACAATATAATCAATGCCTATAAGCATGTGGATAACATCTACGTGTCCATCAATGACACAACAACATCATGCATGTAAATATCATGAAAGCATATACATATAAATATGAGAATATCAACCAACGTGTGTCCATCAACGACATATCAAAATCATAGAACTTGAGTGTCTAACATCGACACTCGAAACATCATGAAACCTGTATACAGTATCGACACGTAAATCCTCATATCTCAGGCCCCGCATCCTCAGATCGGCCCTCATATCTATCTTATCTCAGGCGCCGTATACTCTGATCGGCCCTCATATCCATCTCATGACTCCGGTCGGTATCCTCCGGATAACCGACGGGTCCAAATACTATCACCGGTAGGTAGTAGTCCTTCTGTCAGGCTCATCGTCTACACCATGAAAAATCATTTCTTGTCTCGGGGTACCATACCGGGTCCACCATGTACCAGCAGACGGTACCTCCCGCTCCTCGAATCGGGTTTCATATGCCAATCTCAGAACCGAGAAAACACATGGTGGACGTCTCGAAATATCATATCAAGAGAAACCGGGTTTTTAAAATAATACATGATTTTCTTTGAAATATAACCACGGTTCTCAAATTCAGAATCTCATGAAAACAACATCTCAATGCATATAATCGTAAAGGATGATGTATGCAACATATAACAGAAATGTAAGCATATCCGCATATCATGCAACAGGAACAATGATGTGAGCATCTCAGTATATCATGCGACATATCATAATGATATGAGCATAGCAAATATATCAGGCAACATAGCATAATGATGTGGCAATTCTACTGTGTAAGTGACATAGTAATTATCGATGATGAAGTGTGTGAGCCGGCAATCTGTGTAAGTGTAACATACGCATCATCGATAATTGTGTAGGTGTAGTAGCACATGTATATATAATGCAATGAGAATATCATGAACGTAGCATAAAGTATGTCGTAAGCGAAATGCTACAAGGTATACGTATCTAACATGATCGAGTCGGTGAATCTATCAATCGGCATCCAGCCTCACAACATCACGTATGGTACAATACATCGTACGCCATCCTCTAGTCAAGGGTATAGATCAATCATCAGATAAAACTCATCACGTACGGTAAATTATCGTACGGCGGCATTAAACCATTAGGGATCCTATCAACCTATATGACAATGAAGGTACGGACATAACGTCTCGTATGACATATCACTCATGATTCACAATATTATATATATATATCTATACCTATATCCCAGGTCACATCCGTATCAATCTCGTATCATGGACCAACAAAGGTATTAATTATCTCATATCGACTCGCATCCATATAACGACATATCACACCAAGTCATCATATCATATCGTATACTCTTTTCAACACATTAATATCTCACATCAAGTCATCTTACATATACATTCTATCTTATAAATCTCATGTCATGCTACTATAAATCTCTTATTTATTCTCATGCGCTACCTATATTTATATATCGTGATTCACATTATGTTTCACATCCTTATATATATATATATATATATATATATATATATATATATATATATATATATATATATATATATCTTCGAGACATCCTTATCAATCATATCATTTCATACTACACCTTTAATAACATCCATAGGTTCCCAGTATAGGTTTCTCTAACCATATCCTATATATGTATTGGTTTCCATTATAATTTGCCGGGGTGCTATACGCCATCCACCCGACTTCCCCCGTAAATATAAATCTACTCACCTGCGGAACTCCTCGTTCAGCCGAATTCGATGTGCTCCGTCGTCTCGGAATCCACACGAAGGTACCTACAATATGTACACAATCGCAAATGCTATTAACATCAAGTTCGGAAAACCAATACGGCACACGGTGCGCTTATAGGTTAGAACCTATAGCCTACGCATGAAAAAACAACCAAACAACCCTCGTCGTTGACGTACAAACATCCAACGACTCAATGCAATATTAAATATCAAAACCAAAGTTTTAGAATCGCAAAACACGAAAACAACAACCTAAGAAAACCACTTCCAGATTTCACCCTAGGCCAAACTAGGGAATTTTGCATACAGGGTTAGTTTAGATATCAGATAACAAGACTACTGACCAAAAATCACCAATTTCAACTCTAATGTGGCCGCAATTTGCGGCCACCATGAATTAATCTGCGGCTAGATAGTTGAGTTGGGGTCTTGGGTCTTTAGGTTATGCTCTATATCACATGCACAGATCTCTGTAATGGCAACTTAAATTATGGTGGTCTCGGGTCACTCCAGATTCCCATATACACTCAAAATCTGTCAAATAGCCGATATCGGGAAATTCTAACTTCGTGTTTTGGTGCTAATCTATGGTCTTGGCCAGTAAAACACCACTAGGGGTTAAGTAAACACCCACTACAGGTTATAAGTCCATATAATCACCCAACCCTTCTCTTGAAATTTCCAAACATCACATACCCTAACCAAATCACATTCTAAACTAAACTAGGATGCAAGAAACTAAAACTAAGCTAAATGAAAGGAATTATACCTCATGGATGCAACTTAAGCAAAAACCCTAGCTTCCCAAAGTCTCTAAAATCCAAACTTGCAAGGTCCATAGTGTTGAGGATGAGGTGGGGATCATTTTTAATGAAGAGGGTGTAAGGTTTTGGTGAAAAAATGAAGATGATTCTTAGAGGTGGAGGTAGAAGGAGATGAGGAGGAAGAAGATGAAGCAACAAAAGGAGGAGGAAATGAATGTCTGTCCTCTCTCTCTCTTTCTCTTATTCTCACCCCCACTCTCTCTCATGCCAAGTCACACACTCTCTCAAATAATTCTCTTTTTCTCTTCTCATTTTTCTTTCTCACAATAATTCACATAACACCAATAAAACAACACAAATGATACAATGTGCAACAAAATGCAACATGTTATGGTGCACTAGCTATAGAAAACTGTAGAAACACGGATTTGGCTTAATCGCGATTAGTAGTGCACTAATCACTTTTTATTTAAACTGCATATAATTAATTATAAAAATGCCAAATCCAATAAATATATTTTTAAATGAATAAATCATTTTAATCTCCAACTGTTTCACAAATAATGGTATATATTTATACCATTTTACGAAAACCCCAATTTCGCAAATCGGGTAATTTTCGCAAAATATATTATTTTAATATTAAATTCCAAAAATAATATTTTATATTTTATGAAATGTTACACTCGCTGTCTCCGGTGGACGCAGATCCCCCGTGGCGACCAATTCAATGACCCGCTGGGCGCCACACAACTTAACACCAGAGCACCCCGTCCCGAGGCCCATCGCGCTCCTGTCCCTCCTGAGGAGGTGTCGGTTAGCTCGCCTGCACCCAGGCATGACCGGCACCCCCTCCCTCGACGGGGTCAAGCGGACGGGACTGACCACGGTAGCTCGAAGACAATCTCGCCAAGGGACCTAAGGAACCTCATCGAACGGAACTGGGGCCGTGGCCAAGCGCAAGTCTCCGGCAGCAGAGGCCAAAAATCAGAGTATGCCGGATCATCAGGATACCACGGTCGACTCGACGCCCTCGAAAAGAAGATCGAAGGCATGCATTGGGAAAATCGTCCTTCAAGCGACGGGGCTAAATATGCCGCCGACTCTCTCACGAAGTCCTTCACCAAAGAGCTACTCGCTATCCACGTCTCCTCCCGGAACAAGCTCCCGAAGGTCTCCCTCTTCGACGGGAAGTCCGACCCGAAAGACCATTTGGACGTGTTCACTGCCGGGATGAGTTTCCAGGACAACTCCGACACCGCGCAATGCCGCGCTTTTCCCGCCACTCTCATCCGATCTGGACGAGACTGGCTCCGAGGACTCGCGCCACGCTCAATCTCTACCTTCAATGAGCTGGCCACCCAGTTCCTCGGTCATTTTGTCGGGATCAGACGGCAGAAGCGGACCGTTGATCATCTCTTCACCATAAAGAGCAGGGACAAAGAATCCTTCAAAGGATACATCACCCGCTTCTACAATGCCCTCTTTGAGGTCCCAAAGCACCGGGACGAGACAATCATTACGGCCCTTAGGTCGGGTCTCAGGCATAAGGAGTGGCTACGCTCCTTTGCATTAGTGCAACCTAAGACCATGGCCGAGATAAAGGCCTGGATCGAACGTGAGATCTAGCTTGAGTCCGAGGTGAACGCCAACCTGCCCCGGACAGAGCAAGCTGATCAGAAGAAAAGGGCTAGGGAAGAGAAGAAGAGGATTGAGCGGCCAAAGCCCTACTCTCCGAAGTTTTAGGAGTACACCCCGCTCAACGTCTCCTAGACGGTAATGTTGGAGCAGGCTAAGGGCGAGAGGTTCTTCATGCTGGGTTCCCTAGGCGGCCGCTGGGTTTCGGGAGGCATCGATCACGCCGTTTTCAAAAAATTGGCGCGCTAAAGAACCCTAACGCTAGAATCTAAACTAAAGAATTAGACGAACAAGCATGTAAACATCTTTACATCTAAGTGAACAAGGAATACAATCTTTGTAGACCGGTCCTTCACTTCAATAGCTCCGTATAGTAGTCCCTTCGCTCCAAGTAGTGATCTCCCGGACTCTAGTGAGGCTCCACAAAGTGAAATGAACAAGCTTGCTTGAAGTCTTCGAGGCCGAATATGATCTACGTTGAGGAGACACTAACTCAAGCTACCTCTTCACTAAGTGATGAACTTGGTGAAGAAATAACCCAGTCTAAATGGCTAGTAGAGAAGAGGTTGATGAAGTAGGAATTTTACTCACTTTAGAAATAATTTTCTCACTATATTTCTTCACCTCTCATTCAGCTAGAAAGCTTTTTGGAGATGAGGAAGAAGATGAAGTGTGAATGGAATAATGAGTGAGAATAGAAACCATGGGTGAGTTAGTATCATATACTAACTCATGTAGAGACTAAGCCATGGCTAATAATAATGGTTAGGTTAATAAATATCTACAAGTAAAACAAAATTAGTGGACTTGGTCAATGGTTCCACATGCTTCTACAAGTTTCAACCATGTAACTAATTTCCAACTAATTTGATTTACTCTAAATAAATAAAACCCATCATTATTATAAGCATGGTGTGAGTCTCATACACCAATGTAGCATGTTGCATCAAGCATGACACAAAATAATGTACATTAATATATATATCACATATATACTAAGTGTACACAAGTGAGAAAAAGAAATTCTTAAGTGAGCTAATATTAGTTAATGTAATTTAATATATCAAATATATAATTATACATTAAATTATTAAATCAACTCTTGATTTAATATTCCGGCTATATCACATACAACCGACTAATATCAAATGTATCAACTTATCGAATCAACACTTGATTCGACAGCCCGGCTATATCACATAAAACCGACCGATATCACATATCACGAGAATGGAATATGGTATCACATACTCGTATTAATCTCGGTCCCGCACATATCACATATGTGCTCCTACTTCGTTTCGCCTGAGCCAGGAAACCTCTATGTAGGACTTTAAAGACTCGTTAATACGCCGACAGTAGGTGGTGATCATATCAGTCACCCATAAGCCGCAAGCGGTCTACTAAACGTAACGGTCACCAGGGTATTGAGCGATCAGAAGATCAACAAGTAATCCTGCTCATACCCCTGCGAATCCAATCAGTAACACTACCGTATAGTCCGGTCTCTACGTCTGATATGTCGCATATCACAGCCTGGGGGTGGTAAACGTCAGATCCCAATAGCCTGATAAATCATGCCGATGTGAGGCTCATAATGGTTCGAGAAACTACTGATAACACTTACTAGTAGATCTCAGCAACCCTGTCCAAGAATTTCCTGTTATGGCCAATCAAGCATAGCGCAACATCAACCCCCAATACCGGGAGAGACGAAATCCCCTCCTATCGCTCATTGCCTCCATATGACTCGGGACTGTACCCAAAAACCACCGTTTTGCACAATCTCTTGAACGTGGTAAGGTGGAAATCAAAGCACAGTGGGAATCACATAAGACTCTATGAAGATCTCGGGTCGACAGACTAACCTACACCAGTGTCACCAGAGAACTGCTATCTGACGATAGGTATAATACCATCTAGGAGTTCTCGGCGATTCCGTTCAGTGTATCCAGTCTCCACTGAGCACCCGTATACCTGTTGGAGATAGTGCCCTCAGAGTCAATTATTAGGTCACAGGTACGTGATTGTAATGATTGAGGGAGGACCTATCCCGGTAGGACAGTCTTACTCGAGATGATAGTATGCTATCTGGTTTACCTTTATCATCGTGTACTGTTTTAGGTGACCTGACACGTCGCTATTACACGTTGATAGAGCCCCTAGGATTCTTGCTTGACCACCAGCAGTATGAGGGCGATCATATAAGTGGGAGCTGGGGTCTATAAGCTTATCCTTAAAAGGTCCCTAGTCGTGGGAGTTTCGAGACTGGGCATCGATACTCCATTATTAGACTAGTGTATACAGTCGAGACCCCGACGAGGGGCGGTGGCCGGTCTCACAAGCCACTGGTGTCAGTTGGATCACCTAAGATGTATACAGGTGCTCATTGGGTTATGAGTACACCGGACAGGACTCGCCGGGAACATGCTAGTTGGTCATATACCAGACGTCAGATGGCAGTTCCCTGGTGACATGTGTGCAGGTTAGTTCATCGACCTGAGGATCGTCATTTGTCTCGTGTGAGTTCCCACTGTACTTTGATTACTACCCTACCACGGCTCAAAGGAGTCGTGCAAACAGGTTTTAGTTGGGTACAGTCCCGAGCCACATGGAGGCAGTGAGCGTATCTTCAGGGGTTCGTCTCTCCCGGTATTGGGGGTGAGGTCGTGCTGTGTCTAGGAGAGCCATTACACAAAGTCCTTGGCCAAGGCAAGGAGATTTACTGGTAGGTATTCCAGTAGTATCTCAGGGTGTTCTGGGCTACACTCCGACACGACTTGTACCGCTTTTGGGGGTCTGACTTTTACCAACCCCCTAGGCCCGCCATGCGATGCTCATAGACGAACGGACCGGACTGCACGGATATTGTCACTGACAGGCTCAGTAGGGAGTCAGGCTGAGTTCGCTCACGGACGTCCCTTTTAGTCAGTACCTGGTAGCCCGTTACGTATTGGCTTATACCTCTGACGTGCTAGTGGTTAAATCCACAACCAAGGTGTTGACGAGTCTTTAGAGTCCCCCACATTTCAGTTACTCAGCTTTCGGGCGAAAGGTTGTAGAGACCGTATGGAGATATGGCAAGGTCCGATCAGATACGTGCGGTATTGCACGGATCAGGATCGGACAGTTTGTACTATAGGCCGTATGGTTATATGGCAGGGTTCGATCAGATACGTGCGGTATTGCACGGATCAGGATCGAACAGATATTACTAGCCGGCTTTGGTATAAGCCGGATCCTAGTATAGTACAGTGTAGACTTTGTCTCATTGCATTTGTATTTCGGTCGAAATACAGATGCGGGTGTGTATGCACAGTATCGGGGTTTTCCTGTAATTTATTACGGGACCAGTTTTTGGAGTTGCCAGTTTGCTTTCCGTTTCGGCCAATTTCCATTGTTCCGTTCATTGGCCGAAGATTGGTGGAGGAGGGTTTATTTGCATTGTTGCAAATAGGCATTTGTGGAGGGGGTCTTTGCATTTTTGTTGTATCATGATAGCACCCTCCTTTGACTTGCTTGACTTCATACTTCATGATGGCTTGACTTTGTTAGCATCATGGTTGTTGGTAGTGTGTGGTTTTTGCTTATGATCATATTCTTTCATGATGCCCTCTTGCATCATTGCTTCCACCCACCCCTTGACCTTGCTCTCTTTTTCTCTCTCCAATCACATATGAAGGAAGGGGGGCCGGCCATTCCTTTAGGGGAGGGGATTCATTTTCTCATTTTGGTGGTGGAAAATGTTACTCTCATTTTGGTATGCTACATTTTCCCCACCTCTCTCCAAGCTCTCTTTTCCTCCACCAAATGGCATCTCCACTACCCCATAAGGAGACACAAGTTCTACTACATATTCTACAACGAATCTTGGGCACGTTGACTAGCCAGCATCGTGCCCGAGTTGCCTCGGCATTGAGGTGGGAGCCCGTATACATAGTAGGCGATGTGGTGCACTTCCGGCGACGAGGAGGAGACGGACGGAGATCCCGCGAGGAGATCGGAGTGGAGATGAAGACCGGAGGACTTGGATCGTCGGTATATCTCTAACCCATCTTGTTTAGTAGCTTAGACTAGTTAATGGTTCGATCCGGAGTTTAGTGCGCGGTGGTGCCGGTTTGCAAAGTCCGCAAAAATTTTAGTTATTCACCGCTTCCGCATTCCGGCGTCGAATTGACGGCCGGGGCGCCGCCGTGCACTTACAGTGGTATCAGAGCCTCGCCATTAACTTCGTCTAGCTTCGTTTGATGTGTTTTGCGGTTCCGATCGACCAAAATTCCAAAAACTCATTTTTACCTCACATCAGTTTTCTGTTAAGATTTTTTGGTGTCTAAAAATTTTTCTGGTGGTCTCAGAATGATGTGCAGGAGATTCTAAGAACTCTGGGAAAATTCGACACTCTGATCTCTTAAACAGAGCGCGGATCCGCGGCCCCACCCTTCTATTGGGCCGCTGTTCCGCCGCAGTCTTGAGAGTTCAGTGGGCCATCTTTTTCCAGTGGGCTTCAGGGGTGTAATTAGGGGTTTTGGAATATTAAAATTGGGCCAATTATTTCTGTGAGTGCTACAGTATTAGTTTGGGGCCCACTTGTTAATTTTTGGTCAATCGGAAAATTTTAAACACATTTTTCACAGTATTTACATTATATCTGCGACCGTGAATGTCACTCGATCGGTAAATCCTGTCTAACTGCTATAGCCCGGTTAGACGGATTTGCGAACGTGACTTTCACGTTGATGTTCTATGTATTTGCTGTGTTGTTGCGGATCGGTCGTGGGGGATAGCCTGGATGCAATGCTAGTACTGTGCTGTTGTATTATGTACATTTGATATTGCGGGGCGAGCGTCCGACATGTGGACTGCCGTCACTGCCTGATTGTATTATTATTTTGGGGCACGACCTGGTTGCGGTCGATGTACCCGGTGTATGTATATTTTACTTTCTGTACTAGGATTGCCCCGCGGAGGGGTGCACGGATAGCCGGGTTCTGGAGGGCAACAAGCCCGCATCTCATGGCATTGAGACGGAGGGGGCTTCACTCTAGGATTGGCGGGCTATTCGCCGCACTCGTAGGGGGTACAGGTTGACCCAGGAGGGGTGCCCAAGTTGCCGGATTCCGTGAAGTGCTGGGTGGTCCATTCACGGCGCTGAAGGGGGCTGCCTCGCTTCAGGTTTTGGCGGGTGACTTGCCGCGCCTGTAGGGGTCTAGGATTTCATTGCACAGGCTATCCACACGACCAGGGGAACGTCGGGTTTCAGTAGTGGCTCTGTGAAACCCGGGGATCCCAGATATCTGTATTGTTTCTGTGATGCTGTTCATTCTCTGTGATGTTGCATTTTATTCACGCCTTGAGCGAAATATAATATATTGGTATATATATTAGTAGATGTTGTATATGTTTTGCATCCGCGCTAGTCCAGTCCCCGCTCTGTCGTTAGTAAGCTAACCTAACGGGTAATGACGGGACCCAGTGGCGAATGCGGATGGCATATACGTACATCAGTATATTTTCGTTCTTTTTGGTGTGATCAATTGATGGGACTGCGTTGATTCGGATCAATGCAAGTTAAAAACAAACCTAATCTGATGTTGTTGGAACACTTTTCAAAAGGCTGTTATTGCAAGGACGTTCACTTTTGTTTTGCATCGTGATATTCAGTTGGAATATCCTGCTCCTCAGTCGACGAGGCAAGGGCCGAGATCCCTTCACCGGGAGTGACCCCTTGGACAAAAGTTTGCGTCAGAGCAATAACTTCACTATAGCCGATCACTTTTGCTTTGCGTCGCGGTATTCATTTGGAATATCCTGCACCCCATTCTACGGGGAAAGAGCCGAGATCCCTTCACCGGGAGTGACCTCTTTAGCAACGGTTTTCGTCACTATATTTTTAAAAGCTATCCGTTCCTTCGACGATATCAAGTTCTTTACGTTAAAGGTTTTCGCCAGAAACCATTCGTAGCCCTCCGTCGTTTCATATGGGTGGTCAATAGTATTCAAGCTGTGTATGTTGGCCAAAGTCAAGGCACAGTGATTGGTAGCTATTGGGGTATTCATATGCAGCATAGATAGATGCGTTGGTTTGGGACAGTCGTGCTGCCATTTTGGCCAAAGTCAAGGGTATGTACGGGTGGATTCAAATTAACCTGGAGAATGACGGGTAGAACTTGACATGTGACTTATGATATGTTGGCCAAAGTCAAGGTCATAAGAGCATGGGGCAGAAATCACATCGGGAGTTTCAAAAGAACTGAAACTTGCCAGATATGCGCATACCTTCTGGAGTGTGATACCGTGAGCGGATTCCGTCACGTTATCATGCGATGAGAGTTGGATCCCGATTCCCACTGATGAGTTAGTTTACTCCTCGGGTGACCCCGACTAATTCTTCTTTCAGGTTTGGAGGAGAATTTGAGGTACAGTGGGAGGATTCCAGATTAGATAAATTGGTGACCATTCTGATCTAGGTTAGAGTGCACGCTGAGTGTTTCTTTTCTCTCTCTCTCTTTGGCAGCGACCATTGACCCGACCCTAAGACTATGACTCAGTGACCAAGTTGACCGAACCTTCTTTAACACTGGCTTTTGGATTGTCAGAGTTGCGAACCTCATTGCCACTCCTACTTTTACCCTTTTCTCCAGGACACCCCGTATTACTACGAACGTCCACTTCCATTGGACAAAACCATCGTATGGTTAGATACGAACTCGAAGGAATTAATTCGAGGATGGTTTCCGGTTCTGGAGAAAACGGATAGGATTATTCAGTTGTCTTTTCCTTTTACCCTCTCTCAGGTTACGAGTACTCCTTGGTTTAGGGGTAGTACACCTATTACGCAAATTGGATTGTCTTCTTCCAAACCTTAGGCTGGTGCCGACCGGTAGGGAATGAAGAAAACCAATTAGCATAACGATGGTGTGCAGAAGGTATTAAGTTCAGACAAAGCAAGGGATTAGTAAGAGGGCAAAGTAAATTGCAACAGATATTCACGACCAAACCAAATATTTCATTACCACTCCCACATCACCTTTGTATTTCTCCAGGACACTCCGTATCACTACGAAGATCTACAGTTTATATGGATACTCCATCGTATGGTTATATACGAACTCGAATGGAACTTGTTCCAGTTCGGGGATGGATTCTGGTCCAGGAGAAATAGGAATAAGATTTATTCAGGTGTCTTTTATCTTCACCCTCTCTCATTGCGAGTGTTCCTAGGATTAGGACAGTACACCCATTATGCTTTTTGGATAGTCTTCTTCCAAACCATAGGCTGGTGCCGAACGGTAGGGAAGGAAGAAAACCATTTGGCCTAAAGGGGTGTGCAGAAGGTAAAGACTAAAGACATATGAAGGGATTTGGAGAGGTGGCAAAGAACTATACGGTTACAGTCGTGAATCTGGAAGAGGCATTACTAGGAATACCAGGATACCCCATCGAGACATTTCAATGTTTCAGTTTCACTGTGTAATGTTAAAGGAAAACTGATTTCCCGATTAGATACTTATTCCAGGGTATGTATTTACCAGGTACGATTCTCACATCTGTATGGTTTTACAGATGATGAGTGGGAGTAAGTTATTGGGAATTGGGTGATTATCCTCATTATATCGGGATTCGTTGTAATCAGTGATATTTGAGGAAATCACCTGGGCTGTTTGCCGGTCGGCAAATATTTGGTTTTGAATATCCGCTGTTATGCACCAATTTCAAAATGATATATCTGTACGTCTATTTTCATAGAGTGAGATATACCTTTCTGAAATTATGTCTACGACATTTACCTATATCAGTGGATGGTTAGGTAAGGAGCATTAAACAGCGGTGTAATTCTTCTTAACCATAAGTACAGTTTTCAACCTACGACACACAGTGAATGAGTTATTAGACTCAAAGGACTTATACAGAGTATTGTATGTTGTCCAAGGTCCATCAGGACAGAGGGGTTGGTCCTCGTACTGTATTCGGTTTACTTATGACTTCTCTAGTTTTTAGACAGGTGTTTTCGCGGAAACACAGGGTCCAAATTTTAAGAAGTTATAGGTATTTGAATAGAGTAGAGAACCAGGTATAGCAAGTATCGGGATTCTTCAAAGAGATCGAAGATGTAGATACTTGTGTATGGTATTCAGTTGATAGTAATGATAAAGAGATCTTGCTTCTCTTTCAGGTTACTCATAATTGGAAGTATTCCTAAGTTGAGTAACGCTGATCGGCCTCTTTCCATTTAGTAGACATGCGCTGGGGATAGCTGCATGATTTGAATCTGGTTCAATTAAATCAGTGCCTCTGTTTCTATATTGGATATAGAACAGTTCGTATCTTAACGATGTTAAGGTACGGGGAGTTGTCCGGATTATGCTTAAAACCAGACTCCGGATAACTCAAGGCACGTTTCTGTATTGGCTGTTTGTGGGTTGACCCAGGCTATGACGCGGGTTGATTTTCTACCATCTGGATGAACAATAGCGATATTGTTCTAGACTCGCCACAGTTTTATTAAAAATGGATTTTTCAGAAAACAGTAGTGGGAGTATGGTAGAACTGGAAGTGATTCCAGAACCACAAACGATTACTGAAGATTTGATAAGGAACCTAAAGATTCAATCTGGATTGACATTCCATTGGCCACTCCGCAGATAAGGTGGGTAACTTCAGGCACCCGAGAGGTACTCCGGTAGCCTCAAGGACGGTGACAGGGAAGTTCTTGTTTACCCACAATTACCATTGCTGTTGTTCCAGGCTGCGAGACCCGGCGGGAGGATGAGTATAGCGTCGTTCTGAACTCGCTTCAGAAGTGTACGTGTATATGACTCTGCCAGAGGGTTGTCGTAGTCAGTGGGAGCAGCGGAAGCATTGGTGGACAAGTAGCTTATGTCTATTTATAGACTAAAGCAGATGTAGCGGAGATAGATCATCTATTTCTGACGTGACAGTCATAGGTTTGACTTCATCAGAATAGGGGATGGATCTGTTGAGAAGGTAGTAGGGTGTGATATCTTGGTATTTGGATGACATACACAGAATAGGAAAGGAAACTCCTATACTACAATCGGTTATACTTGGGTCGTCACACAGTTGTTTCTCCACAAAGGAAATGGATTTTATATCAGACATACTGGTTACTAGATCTATGGTCTTAGATCTAGATTTGGGTGGTTTCCCAATCAGGGTACTTGGCAGCATTCTAAGAGTATTTAGGATGGACGACTCCTGACACGGTAGTGTACCTGCAGGTAATGGAGTCACCCTCTCCAAAGGTGTCTTACAGACTAAAGGGGAGAGGGACGGCATGATTGGCAGATCACTTGCTCAGGCAATTGAGTCAATCGTGAGATGTCAAGTACCACACCAGATGTTGTTCTTGCACTAGATGCAATAAGTTGACATTAATCCAATCCTGGAGAAACAGTCGGAAGCAGTTTTAGAACATAAGTGGATGTTCTAGGGAGATGATAACGACAGCCTCATTCAGGAGACAGTTATCATTCCAGGCTTCCAAGGTGACATGGACAACAAGGAGGTTGTCAGAGTTATAGTTTTCCTTCTGATGAGGGGCAGTATTTTGGACAGGTGGTCCAAGGCAATACTGAGGGAGGCATGGTGCGCAGGATACTGATTAAGTTCAGTTGACGATACAGTCTAAGAAGTTTGGATTTGGAGTTCATTTATGAGCTAGGTCCCATCAGACATCCAGACATATTCTGAGACGGGTATTACTCTTTTCGGGAGATGGCTTTCTCCGCGAACTTGAGATATAGAGAGACATAGAAAGAAACAACTAAGCGGATCCACTCACTGAGGCTATTCCTCGAACGCAATAGTTTCGCAAATGAGCTTTGTGAGACTGACTAGTAGAGGAGTTGGGTGTTCGATATCACACGGGCTGTGAGTATGCGACATCGCAATAATTAGCCTTGAGTGCAAGTGGGAGATTGTTGGAGATAGTGCCCTCAGAGTCAATTATTAGGTCACAGGTACGTGATTGTAATGATTGAGGGAGGACCTATCCCGGTAGGACAGTCTTACTCGAGATGATAGTATGCTATCTGGTTTACCTTTATCATCGTGTACTGTTTTAGGTGACCTGACACGTCGCTATTACACGTTGATAGAGCCCCTAGGATTCTTGCTTGACCACCAGCAGTATGAGGGCGATCATATAAGTGGGAGCTGGGGTCTATAAGCTTATCCTTAAAAGGTCCCTAGTCGTGGGAGTTTCGAGACTGGGCATCGATACTCCATTATTAGACTAGTGTATACAGTCGAGACCCCGACGAGGGGCGGTGGCCGGTCTCACAAGCCACTGGTGTCAGTTGGATCACCTAAGATGTATACAGGTGCTCATTGGGTTATGAGTACACCGGACAGGACTCGCCGGGAACATGCTAGTTGGTCATATACCAGACGTCAGATGGCAGTTCCCTGGTGACATGTGTGCAGGTTAGTTCATCGACCTGAGGATCGTCATTTGTCTCGTGTGAGTTCCCACTGTACTTTGATTACTACCCTACCACGGCTCAAAGGAGTCGTGCAAACAGGTTTTAGTTGGGTACAGTCCCGAGCCACATGGAGGCAGTGAGCGTATCTTCAGGGGTTCGTCTCTCCCGGTATTGGGGGTGAGGTCGTGCTGTGTCTAGGAGAGCCATTACACAAAGTCCTTGGCCAAGGCAAGGAGATTTACTGGTAGGTATTCCAGTAGTATCTCAGGGTGTTCTGGGCTACACTCCGACACGACTTGTACCGCTTTTGGGGGTCTGACTTTTACCAACCCCCTAGGCCCGCCATGCGATGCTCATAGACGAACGGACCGGACTGCACGGATATTGTCACTGACAGGCTCAGTAGGGAGTCAGGCTGAGTTCGCTCACGGACGTCCCTTTTAGTCAGTACCTGGTAGCCCGTTACGTATTGGCTTATACCTCTGACGTGCTAGTGGTTAAATCCACAACCAAGGTGTTGACGAGTCTTTAGAGTCCCCCACATTTCAGTTACTCAGCTTTCGGGCGAAAGGTTGTAGAGACCGTATGGAGATATGGCAAGGTCCGATCAGATACGTGCGGTATTGCACGGATCAGGATCGGACAGTTTGTACTATAGGCCGTATGGTTATATGGCAGGGTTCGATCAGATACGTGCGGTATTGCACGGATCAGGATCGAACAGATATTACTAGCCGGCTTTGGTATAAGCCGGATCCTAGTATAGTACAGTGTAGACTTTGTCTCATTGCATTTGTATTTCGGTCGAAATACAGATGCGGGTGTGTATGCACAGTATCGGGGTTTTCCTGTAATTTATTACGGGACCAGTTTTTGGAGTTGCCAGTTTGCTTTCCGTTTCGGCCAATTTCCATTGTTCCGTTCATTGGCCGAAGATTGGTGGAGGAGGGTTTATTTGCATTGTTGCAAATAGGCATTTGTGGAGGGGGTCTTTGCATTTTTGTTGTATCATGATAGCACCCTCCTTTGACTTGCTTGACTTCATACTTCATGATGGCTTGACTTTGTTAGCATCATGGTTGTTGGTAGTGTGTGGTTTTTGCTTATGATCATATTCTTTCATGATGCCCTCTTGCATCATTGCTTCCACCCACCCCTTGACCTTGCTCTCTTTTTCTCTCTCCAATCACATATGAAGGAAGGGGGGCCGGCCATTCCTTTAGGGGAGGGGATTCATTTTCTCATTTTGGTGGTGGAAAATGTTACTCTCATTTTGGTATGCTACATTTTCCCCACCTCTCTCCAAGCTCTCTTTTCCTCCACCAAATGGCATCTCCACTACCCCATAAGGAGACACAAGTTCTACTACATATTCTACAACGAATCTTGGGCACGTTGACTAGCCAGCATCGTGCCCGAGTTGCCTCGGCATTGAGGTGGGAGCCCGTATACATAGTAGGCGATGTGGTGCACTTCCGGCGACGAGGAGGAGACGGACGGAGATCCCGCGAGGAGATCGGAGTGGAGATGAAGACCGGAGGACTTGGATCGTCGGTATATCTCTAACCCATCTTGTTTAGTAGCTTAGACTAGTTAATGGTTCGATCCGGAGTTTAGTGCGCGGTGGTGCCGGTTTGCAAAGTCCGCAAAAATTTTAGTTATTCACCGCTTCCGCATTCCGGCGTCGAATTGACGGCCGGGGCGCCGCCGTGCACTTACAATACCATCTCTGATGTCAAACACCAATGGATATGGGATCATTCATCGCCCATCATATGGGTCGAGAAGCGTGTATGCTTATCTACACTGGAATATCGATGCCCCGTCTCGATATTCCCACGACTAGGAACATTTGAAGGATGTACTTACCGACTACCTCTGCCCCACTAGTATGATCTGCATCATAATCCTGATAGTCAAGTACTCATCCCAAGGGCTTTATCAACATGTAATAGAGAGACAATAAGAGTACATGTTAAGATAAAGAGCAACCAGATAGCATACTATCATGTCAAGCAAGAAAGTCCTCCTTATATATGTCCAAGCATCCACTATAATATACATCACATGTATAATAATGGCCTTTAGGGCATACATATAACTAACAATCTCCCACTTGCACTAAGGCCATTTGTTGTAGTATCTTATACTCAACGCCTCATAAAAGTCTTTTTAGGGAAAGCCTCTATGAGTGGATCCGCCGTATTATCCTTCGCGTCAACTCTCCTTACCTTGATCTGTTGGAGATCAACCATCTCCATGATCAGGTGATACTATCCTCAGAATATGTCTGGATCGATGATGGGACCGGCGTTCCTAGGCCAAAGCCACAACTCCATTATTGTCACAATAACAGTTATTGGACGCTCAATGGTAGGAACCATGTTCATCTCATGAACAAGAATTATCCAGACATCCACTTTGGTAGCATTGTTGGTAGCGATGTATTCAGCCTTTATCGTTTAGTTTGCCACGGTATATAGCTTGGAACTCTTCCAACATACCGTCCCTCCACTGAGGGTAAAGACAAAGCCCGTGACTGACTTTCAGTCAACCTTATCACTTTGGAAGCTCGAATTGGTAAAGGACTCCCACTGGAGTTTACCGTTACCAAACCCCCAAGAACATTTCTTTAGTGCTTCTCAAGTACGTAAGAATGTCCTACACAGCTTTCCAGTGATTCTCCCAAGATCCGATTGATTCCTGATCACCACACCCAGTGAGTTAGCTACATCTGGTCTGGTACATAATATCACATACATGACAGAGCCTACTGCCGTAGCATAGTTTATCCCTTGCACACCAGCTCTCTCCAAATCCGTCTTGAAAGACATCTTTTTGGAGAGAGTGTTTTCTAAGTAAATGAGCGAATCACCACGCTTAGAATCTTCCATACTAAACCCCTTTAGTATGGTGTTAATGTACCTGGATTTGGGACACTCCCAACATCCACATAGATCTAGCATCATAGATCATAATCTACAAGATATAATAGGTATCATCCAGATCTTCTATGGAGAATCCTCGTGATAAGAGGAGCTTGACCAAGTGTAGCATAGGAAACCATTTCTTATCAATAGTATGTCATCTACGTACAATACATGAAAGACAACCTTACTCTCTACAACCTTCTTGTATATACAAGGTTCATCTACCTTTTTGATGAAGTCAAACTCTTTGACTGCCACATCAGAACAGATGTTCCAACTCTGCGATGCGTGCTTTAATCCTGATGGACTTAAGTATAGCCACTGGAGAAAAATGTTTCATCATAAACCACACTTAGTTATTGACGATAGCCTTTTACTACAAGTATTGCTTTGAAAGTTTCAATTTTTCCATTTACACCAAGAATCTTCTCAAGATCCTCTTGCTCCCAATGGGTTTTACCCCTTCAGGTGCAACATGCAAAGTCATACTGTTAGTTATATGTATGCCCTAGAGGCCATTACTGTACATACGATGTATATTGTAGTGGATGCTTGGACATATATAGAGAGGACTTTCTTGCTCGACATGATAGTATGCTATCTGGTTACTCTTTATCTTAACATGTACTCTGATTGTCTCTATGTTACATGTTGATAAAGCCCTTATGATGAGTGCTTGACTACCAGGACTATGATACGGATCATACTAGTGAGGACAGTGTAGTCGCCAAGTACATCCTTCAAATGTTCCTAGTCGTGGGAGTACCGAGACAGGGCATCGATACTCTAGAGTAGACCCATATGATGGGCGATGGATGATCTCGCATCCATTGGTGTTTGACATCAGAGAAGGTATATGGGTGCTCAGTAGAGACTGGGTACACTGGACGGACTCGCCGAGAACTCCCATATGGTAGTATACCTCACGTCAGATAGCAGTTCTCTGGTGACACTGGTACAGGTTAGTATGTAGACCCGAGATCGTCATAGAGTCTTGTGTGATTCCCACCATGCTTTGATTTCCATCATACCAGGTCCAAAAGGGCGTGCAAAAAGGTGGCTTTTGCGTACAATCCCGAATCACATGGAGGCAATGAGCGATAGAAGGGGATTCGTCTCTCCCGGTATAGAGAGTTGATGTTGTGCTGTGTTCGATTGGCTATAACTAGAAATCCCTGGCCAGGGTTGCTGAGATTTACTGGTAAGTGTTATCAGTAGTTTTTCGAACTGTTATAGACCTCATATCGACACGACTTATCAAGCTACTGGGGTCTGACGTTTTCCACCCCTAGGCGAGATATGCGACATATCAGACGAAGAGACCGGACTGTACGGGAGTGTTACTGATTGGATTCGCAGGAGAATGTACATGCTTGCTTGTTGATCTTATGATCGCTCAATACCTGGGTGGCTGTTACGTTTAGCTGACCGCTTGCAGCTTGTGGGTGTTTGATATGATCATCACCTACTGCCGGCGTATTGACGATTCTTTAGAGTCCTATACAGAGGTTTCTTGACTCAGGCAAAACGGAGTAGGAGCACATATATGATATGTGCGGGACCGAGAACAATACGTGTATGTGATACCGTACTAGATTCTCGTGATATGAGATATCTGCCGGGTATATGTGATATAGCCGGGTCATCGGATCAAGTGTTGATTCGATGAACTGATACAGATTATATTAGTCGGTTATTTGTGAAATAGCCGGATTATCGGATCAAGTGTTGATTCGATAATTTAATGTATAATTATATATTCGATATATTAAATTACATTAACTAATATAAGCTCACTAAAAGATTCTTTTTCTCACTCGGGTAATACATTGATATATATGCGATATATGTTAATTGTATTATTTTATCTTGTTACAATAAATATTGTATATGTGATATATAATATTGTAACATGTTATGGTTATAAATGCAACATGTTTTGTGGAGTTTAATTGAGATTAGGGTTTGGATTAGGGTTAAGTCTTCATGAAGCTTTCAAGAAGCTTCTTGAAGTTTTGACTTTGACTAGGATATTTTGCATAGATATTTCCTTAACCCAACCCAACCCTTTATCCTAGTTAAATCTCTACATGGGTTAAGTTTTCATACTTAACCCATGGTTGCAATTCTAACCACACATGAGTTTCATTATTCATCACAAAAGGATTCTTCTTCTTCCTTCTTGAGTTCTTGATGAAAATGCTTACTAGCTTTTTCATTAGTGATGATTTTGAGTGAGATTATGAAAACAAATGAGAGCTAAAATCCTACTTCATCATCCTAATATATCATAGCCATTTAGATTAGGGTGTTCACTTCATTTAGTGAGTGAGAGCTTGTGTTAAAGAAACTTCAAGGTAGATCATCTTAGTTATCGAAGATCGGAAGCAAGCTTGCATCTTTCTCTTCGTGGAGCCTCTCTAGAGTCCGGGAACTTGATGATCGCAGCGAAGGGACCTCAACACGGAGCTTTAGAAGTGAAGGACCAGACTACAAAGGTTGCAATCCCTATCTCTTAGATGTAAAGTTGTTTACATGCTTTGTTTCGCCTAATCTCTAGTTTAAAGATCTTGGTTAGGGTTGTTCGGCACGTCTAAATTTTAAATCGGGCATGGTTGATGCCTTATACACCCTTATGAGAGTGTCTAGTAACCCTACAGTGGTATCAGAGCCAAGCTAGAGTTTTAGGCGAAGTCTAGACGAAGTTTAAAGTCCGATCGAACCCCTAAACCCCATTTTAACCTAGTTTCTGGAAATTTTTCAAAACTGTTGATTTTTTCATATTAAAAATACTCATAAATATAAGCAGGGAATTATAAGGACATATGTGAAAAACGAGACAGTAATCCCACTAAAGAGCCGCGGAACCGCGGCAAAGACATGCCTTGCGCGGCGGTTCAGCGGCGCTACAGTGCGTTTAGTGTTTTATTTTTCCACAGTAACTTCCCTATGTGTTTCCTGATGCTTTTGGGAATTTTTAAATTTACTCAAGTGTTGAGTTTTCTAGGTTGTATTGGGAACTCGTTGTGTAACGTTTTAAAAATAATTAAATAAATAATTAAATGAATAAAATTGTTTAAGTGAATTTTGTGATTTTCGGCAAAGTAAAATGTATTTTTCGTAAAACCTAGCCGTGATTGTTTTTCATTATAATTTCAAAAATACCTATTTTAATTATGTAATTACTAGTAAATGGTGTTTATTTAGCCACTTATAAATTTTTAGTTTAATTAAATATTTTTCCTAAATTAATTATTTTAAATACTAACATAAGCTTTATTTTTTACACTAAATTAGTGTAAATTACAAATTTAAATGGTTTTAATTTGTAAAAATGAACCATGGCATGTTAGAATTTAGTGTGTATCATGCAAAATTTATTTTCAAATTTTTCCTATTTTCTAGAGCTTTCTTGAGTTGCTATAGTAAAGAAATAAAGGAAAAATAAAGAATTGCATGAAAAGACATAATGAAGTGATATTTTGGTGGAGACTTCTACACAACTTTTGTCACTCTCTTCCTTCTCTCCCTCACCTCCAAAAATGGACGGCCTCACCCCCCATGGTAGCCCCCATTTTTCTCATTTTATTTTGCTCCAAAATTCATCAAAAATACATCAAAAATTCAATTAAAATTCCACAAAATCTTAATAAATTCCTACCCTTTGTTCTTTGCTCTTCTTTACATGGATTTTGGAGTGGGAAAGCATGCATTTTGGAGGCTCATTTTCATGTTTGGATTTCATATTTTGAAGGTATAAATTTCCTTCTTTTGTTTTATTTCTATTAGATGTTTCTTTTAAAGTATAATTAGACTTATTAAATTAATTCTAGTTGCAAATTTTAAAATTCAAGTTAGGGTTGGTAAATTCAAGTTGTGGTTTTTATTAATTAAATAAGGTTATAATAGCTAGTTTAACATCTTTTAGAGTGGAAAAATCTTGCATGGTTGTTGTATAATAAATTGTTTATTCAAATTGTTTTAATCAAGCTATTTAGCTAACTAGATTTTTCTAAAATGTGTTTGTGGGTAAAATAAAATTCTTATTAAGGTTGTTATCATTAGATGGTAGTTTTAATGAGAATATTAGCATGTTAATAGAAAGAAAAACTTAGTTTGATCACTAGTTTCCTTTGATAATTGAAAAATAGTAATAAAATGCTAGTATTTTGTAAACTAGATTTTGGAAATTCCTATATAAATGAAATTAAAAATATAATCATGGTTTCATTATATCATTATCATCATGAATTGTAGTTTAATACATTAATTCATGCAAAATCATGTTTTGTGGTGGAATTGTGGTATTTTGCTTGAAAAATGTTGAAAATTGTTAAAGGTTGCAAACTAGAAATTTCAAATTAATACAAATTTGTGTAATAAAAATATAGTAATGGTTTGTACAGTCTAGTTATGCTATTTAATGAGTTTTATGACCATTGGTTTCATTTAAATATCAAGTTTTGATGAAAAACGGTAAATTGGTATTTCGGGTTTTACGAAATTGGACGGTTTGATGGATTTTAGGGTTTCGATGGATTTAATCATGTTTTATAATATAATTAATGTGTTTTAAAACTACGAGTTATTTGTTGATGTTATTTCGATCCATCAGAGTTTGTACGCCGATATCGAGCGATATTTGGTTCTTTTGCGTGGACGGGACATAGGTTTTAACCTATGCTTGTTCCTTGCATCGTTTTGACTTTTGTATGTGATTCAGTTTACGATACTATTTGTATGTTTGCATTTAGGTACCCCTCACGTGGACCGCGGGCGATGGAGAGGAGGATGGCGACACCGTCTTCGGCAGACATGGACCAGGTGAGTAGATACATATCTACGGGGGGAAGTCGGGTGGATGGCGTTTAGCACCCCCGCAACGTAGAATAGGAATAGTACTTATTGACATTAGGAAACCAGATGTGACCCTAGATTCTTAATGAGTAGGACCCTAGTAATGACCCTAGGCTGGACTAGACTGATTTAGGAAAACCATATCATAGGATGAGTACCTTGGAAGAGGTTCGTAGGTTTCAGGTAGAAACACACACACGCACACACTGAAACTCGACATGGTGTATACGTGCATGTGTATATATATATTGGACGAGGTATAGGTATATATATATACAACACATATATGGGATACATTGATGTGATATGATATCCGAGGTATGATGAAACAATGTAACTGGGCTTGATGCCGTGATTCTTGGCTATACAGTCGTATTAAGTGTTAGCGGATCATTAGAGAATGAGATAATGAACATGTATACTTAAATTATAATGGGTGGTGATGATATTGAGGTACATGGGACTCTAAAATAGTACCCGGACTGTAACTTGTGACTGATCACGATATGATATATGTATGACTTGATTACGACATCATATAGGTGTAACCTGATGTCGATATCATAGAGGTGTGACTTGAGGACGATATGATATCAGTATGACTTAATCACAATATGATACATATGACATGATATTTCTGAGGATAAACTAATGATGCATATTATGATGGCAATGATATATGATTGATGTATGCGATTACAGTTTAGCACCTTGAACATGAGAGGTGTTGATGATGACATTATACGAATGATGAGACACCTAGGAGACACTAGACCCGTACCCCGATATTGGGATGACGTACGATGGATTTTACCGTACGAGGCATAGATATGATGATTGATCCGCACTCTTGTTTTGAGGAAGTCGTACTACGTACGTGACGCTATTGAGGCAGGATCGCCGACTATTAGAGATATGGACTCAGGCGTTAGGTGTACTTCTATCGACCAGTTCTTAGGTTTAGTTTTCCTTAGGAGGGTTAGATGAACACTAGGTTAGGTTTGAGCCATATAGTGGTAGTGGTATTTGTATATCAAATGAGTAGATAACACACATCCGTTTTTACTTTTTCACTGTAATCATAATGTTGCATGTTCATACATATATTGCTATAATCAGTATAAACTTTACCTGTTAGGACACCGGCACCATTACCGATGATGTGCATATTCCACGCACACTCATTTGCCGGCTCACACACATCATCATCGGTAATTGCTATGTCACATACACTTTAGATCATATTATCTTTTGTTGATAGAATCAGTTAACAACTAGACCGATATAATATTGTGATTACTTTCTGATATTAGTATTGTAATGACCCCAAAATCTTTATACATTTGTATTATCCCTCTTCAAAAATATACCGTATTTATTTGTACTTGGTATTTTCCTCTTTCTATTAAATTTATTATTATTTTATTCCTCAATCTATTATGTATTTTTTTTCTAGGTACAATTTCTTTTCTTATATTTAAGTTTTTAACTTCTCATTCTTATTTTTTCCTTTCATAAATATTTAACCCAAATCCATTATTCTTATTCTCCATAGCCCATCTAAAAAGCCCATTTTCTTTTTAAGCAACATCATATATTTAATTCTAATTAAATATATGCATGAACAACCTTATAGCTCATTGGTTAAGTCCTTGCATTGTTATTCCATAAGTCGCATGTTCAAATCCCCATTCTTGCAATTATTTTTTATCATTTTTTTTATTCTTCTCATAACCTACAAATGAGACCTTTCATTTCCAAAATGAATGGTGACCTTTCATTTCTCTTTTAATTCTTATGTTAAATGCATATATTATTATACATAATTCACCATTACACCATCTTAATTGTCCTCCATCTTTTCCTTCCTCATATTTTTCTATCTCTCATTTCTCCCTCTTCACCTAAAGTCCAAGAAGAAGAACATGAAGAACTCTTCAAGAAGGTCTCGCTACTAACGCGAGGCTATCGGCGGATAGACAAGCCCGGTGATAATACCGGCTTGTGCATGTAAGTCCCTTCTCTCTCCTTTCCCCCCATCTCTTTTTTTCCTCTTGTCATGCATCGTGAACCCCTTATTCTTTTCATATCATAATCCATAAGAGAAGATACACATAAACATATACATATACATAAACATAAGTTTAGATATATATGATTCTATATGGTTTAATAATATCTTATTATCTCTTGTTCAAATTAAAGTATTTTTAATTCTTTCATCATGATTATGAATGTTTATTACAAGTTGTGAGAACATAGATTTCAATCCATAATATATCTACGATATCTCATGGAATCGGTTTGGTTATTAAAAGAAAGGATAAAGCTTGCATAAAAATACTAGTTAAGCTTTTTGCCGATTTTAGTATACACATCAATACCTTCAGAATTAAAAATTAATTTCTAAAAATTATTTTAAACCTAAAGGTATTGATGTGTATACTAAAATCGGCAAAAAGATTAACTAGTATTTTTATGCAAGCTTTATCCTTTCTTTTAATAACCAAACCGATTCCATGAGATATCGTAGATATATTATGGATTGAAATCTATGTTCTCACAACTTGTAATAAACATTCATAATCATGATGAAAGAATTAAAAATACTTTAATTTGAACAAGAGATAATAAGATATTATTAAACCATATAGAATCATATATATCTAAACTTATGTTTATGTATATGTATATGTTTATGTGTATCTTCTCTTATGGATTATGATATGAAAAGAATAAGGGGTTCACGATGCATGACAAGAGGAAAAAAAGAGATGGGGGGAAAGGAGAGAGAAGGGACTTACATGCACAAGCCGGTATTGTCAGATTTAATACACCTAACATGAATCCAGTTGCTGTTGTACCGTGGCATAAACGGTTCCTTGTACTATACGTGCCCTTAGTCTCTGGCATATAGAGACTCCTCTCGTATACACTGGCATCCTTCTGTACCAAGCTACAAAACTTGAATATGTTTCAAGTCAATCTATATTCTTTTATATTCTAACTCAACATGAATACATGAATTCCAGATCCAGTTAACAATATGTTTGAATGAACCGAACCATGGATATTCCTTTTACATGATTTCCAGTATTCCATTTACATGACTCTACGGTTATAACCGTTTCCTGATATCATGGTTTCGGTCAGTCAATCAGTAAATCAGTCAATCAGTCAATCAAGTCAATCAAAGTCAATCAAGCAATCATTACAAGTTTACAAGATAACAATACAAATATGACATCACGGGGTTTAAAGGGGTAGATTGGTACGGAAGATGTTAAAAGTGGAATGAGGTGGTCAGATTAAGACACCTAACCTATATTCAGTTGCTGTTGTACCGTGGCATAAACGGTTCCTTGTACTATACGTGCCCTTAGTCTCTGGCATATAGAGACTCCCCTCGTATACACTGGCATCTTTCTGTACCAAGCTACAAACAACATCGTTAAACAATATTCCACAATTTACTACAATAAAATACTTTAGAAAATACTATACTCTGTCACTCTCATTCTTCATTATCCTTTGGGACTTACCGAGCGACCTGTTCGCTGACGACATTCTATTTCTCTCTTCTTGGAATGCCGTCAGGTGCGTTGGACCAAGTTGAGACCGAGCCAACAACTGAAGATTTGGAGCAGTTCCAAGAAGATCCAGAGCTCTAGACTTTGTACTTGTTCTTTCCAGTATTTCCTTTTATTATTATTATGCCACTGTTTAGGCATTGCTTTTTCATTCCAGTTGTATTTTCATTTCATGCATTGTACAAAGAATGTTATTAATAAAAGTTGCTGTTATTTCAATTTCATTTGTCTCTTGTGATTATTTTATATTGCTTAGTTACGCTTAGCGTATGTACTTCTGAGTACATACGTAGCGGGCCTTGTCACGTCCACTTCGCCGTACACTGGGAAGCGGGGCGTGACAAGTATAGACATGATATTTATCACTTAGACATTCATGCATTCATATTTTCATGTTATCATGCAGTATCATGGGCATATGCCGACACTTATCATATACTTACTCATGATTTTAAGATTTGGATTTCTATGAGATTTCTGGATTTTTAGGGAAAACCGCAAGATTATATAAAACTTCTCTCTCTCTCCTCTTCTCTTTTTAAAATAAGATGCGGTTTTCTCGTGATGTATGTGTCGTCCACCATGAGATTTCATGTTTTCTGTTGGATTTCGAGACCCGATTCGAGGAGTGGATGAATCGTCTCGGGTACATGGTGGGCCCGGTATGGTACTCCGGGGCGAGAAGATCGAGTTGTAGACGATGAGCCTGGCAGGGAAAGGCTACCTACCGGTGATGTCTGGCGCGTCGGATATCCGGAGGATACCGACCGTTGTTGTGAGATTTGATGATATGGGCCGATCCGGACTGACGGAGCCCGAGGTATTGAGACTATGAGACTTGAGATTTACACGTTAGTGTCAATGCTTGACACGGATTTCCATGGATTTCATTGTTGAGATTTCAGATTCCTATACACATTTTACTATGATAATAGCTAAAGATTTCTTATACAGATATCTGGATTTCAGGATTGATTATTTTATATTCATGGTGCATGCATATCCATTCATATGACATAGTATTATATGAGGCACTGACACGAGCACGGAGTATCTGCATTTACACGTAGTTATACCCTGCTATTACTAGATGATTAGGATATTATAGTGTATTACTATGACCTAGGATAGCGTCGTGCATTCGATTTCTTTTCGTAGATGTCTTCTACTCGCGAGTTGGCAACTCACCCCCGTTATGCCAAATTTTATTACAGGTTCGATGTACAGGTTTCCCTGGCAGCTTGTTGGCACATCTTTTCTTCAGGGTGATTTGCACGGTAGGTTGGTTCACTTGTATCTGAACAACCATTGTATTTTTATTCTTTCATTTGTATCTAGAAAGCTCCATCAACCAAACTTGTATTACTTGATAAGTTTATTGGACCAGTCTTTTATTTCGACCTTAGAGTCGCGCATGTATTATTCTGATCTGGTGGTTTTGTTTTCTTTTGAGTTTTGAGCCTCGCCCTTTGGCGTTGTATATTATTGTGCTTGTTGTGGTTGTTTCCGCCTGTTGGCGTTGAGCTAGCTCCCGTTTGGGGATGCTTTTTATTGGTTATGTATATTATACTTGTTGTACCCGTTTGGGGCCAGTTTTTACAGAGCAGACTCTGCCGAAATTTTTGGGAAAATTTGCCGATGCATTTAAACTTGTTTTCTTCATGTTTTCTTTTACTTCTTCTTCTTTTGTGTGGTTTAGATTTCTGGGTTTCGGCTTACTTAGGTTACGTGGCGCCTCTAGACGCTTCGTAATCTAAGTGCCGGTCACGTTCCGTACTTTCGGGTCGTGACACGTTGATTCGATCGGAAAGTATAAATTCGTTTAGTTTGTCCGGGTAATTTGAAGAACGTGTTAAAAAGTTCGAACGGATATCAATAACTCACTTTTTCCCCTGTCGGAAAATTTTCAAAAGTTGGATTTTTTCTCGAGTTTGAAACTTTCGGAAAATCGTGCAAGTAACACGGTGGACCCTCTAGAAGAACAAAAACCTTAACTCGATTATGTGGCCGTCTGAACCGCTTCTAAACCTTAGGGTTTGGGGCAGTACGGCGTTGCCACATGTGAGGCGTTGGCTTGACCCTTCTACGGCTGGACCATCGGTACTGTGGCATGTGATGGATACTTTTTGAACTCCGCTCAAGTATTGAGCTATCTGGGAAAACTTGGGTGTTTGATTATTCGATCGGAAAGTTTAACATTGTCTATTTATCTGGAATGTGATACAATATTTGGAATCCACAAATAGTTATGAGATAACTAATTTGAATGTTATAAATCTAGCAGTTCAGTCTCAGATGATCGGTTGCCACGGGATTTTGATGCGATCAAAAGTCCGTCGCAATCATGTAGCGTACGTGGATACTCGCCGGGTAAACTTAATAGACAGCCACGCCCCAAAGCCCCGACCAAGTGACTGTAGGAGAACTTCATCGCCAAAAGCATCCGTTCGGGTGCTCGCGGCAGCGGTGTTCCGCCTTAGTGCACTTCGTCGACGGCATCCGGGGGTGCGGCCGTCTACTAAAGTTTGCGACGAGCATTCGATCAGTATGTCGGGAATCTTGTTGAATTGCCCGACTTGATATTGAAAAGATTTTTCGATAAAGAGACTAAAATGCGGGATTTATTATTGTTAGGCATGCGATGTCTAAGGAATTCATTTGGTTAGGCATGCGATATCTAAAGAAGTTGCGGATTCCAACTGTTGTAGTTTTACACTTTCTTTTCTGTGACCGTAAGCGTAGTATGTAGTGTATCGCCGGCTTCGTTGCTATACATCAACGACAATCGGGATACGCATACTTGCTTACGTTGATGATATGAGATATTATGTGTTGCTGTGATATGTTGTATTGGATCGTCGCGTTTGAATAGCCGGGGGTTTTATGTGAGATGAAAGTTTTTCTTTTTTCATTCATGTAAAATTCATTTGTATGTAATATTCTTTTGTTGAGGCACTTCCGGGCTGAGGATGATGTCACCATTGTATATTATTTACTTTTCCGCACTAGGTAGACCCAAGGCGGGGAGCACAAGTAACCGGGTTCTTGGGTCCAGTAGGAGACCATCTCGAGGAGTCGAGACCGGGTCTCCTAACCCTAGAATTGGCAGTGTTGCTTGCCGCTCTTGTAGGGGTCTAGGGATATGGGTTTGGCTATTCATCGCGACAGTGGAATCCGTGTTTTATACAGGCTCGTACTAAAACACAAACCTCCTAGTATATCCAATATTTCATATATGTTTCTTCTGCTGCAATATTCTGTGATGAGATCATATTACTGCCTGAGACGAATGTTTATATTATATATATGAGATATATGTTATATTGCAGATTTCGTTTCAAATGAGATGCTTGTGAAGCATAATAAAATGAGACTTCATTAATGAGATTAATGAAACTAAAAGAAACCTAAAGATGTTGTAGAAACTTGTTTAAAAACTGGTAGCTCTAGTTCTTGCTTTGCATAGCGGTGTTCCTTGTAGAACATCCAGCACCTTATTCGATAAGGAAAGAGCCGAGATCCCTTCACCAAGAGTGACCTCTTTAGCGAAACTAGCAGATGCTACAAACTCGGTTTGTCTTTTGATTGTTTCTATAGTTTTTGCTTTGCATAGTGATATTTATGAAATATCCTGCACCTTATTCGATGAGGAAAGAGCCGACGATCCTTTCACCGGGAGTGACCTCTTTAGCAAAACTAGAAAAGGCCTCAAAAACATTCCATTTAAAATCACTCGATTCTACAACAATATCAAGTTCATTATGCAAAGGGTTTTCTTAAAAACCTGTCGTAGCCCTCCGTCATTTCAGATAAGTAGTATTTAGTATTCGTGCTGCGTTTGTTGGCCTTTGTCAAGGCGTAGTGTGCGGTAGCTGATTATTGCTTATTTGTACAAACATATGATGTGATTGAGTTAGGGTAGTCGTGCGACTTTGTTGGCCTTTGTCAAGGGTCGTGCGGGTGGGTTTAATTCAATCAGGAAATGACGGGTTGAACTTGACTAGCAGCCTATGGTTTGTTGGCCTTTGTCAAGGTCATAGGAGGCTTGGGGTAAAATATTATTGGGAATTTCAAGGTTGAAATTTGCAATGAGATTGCATACCTTCTATGAGATAGTTGGATCCCGATACCCGCTGCGAGTAAGAGTTACTCCTGGGAGAGTTTTACACATTACAATTAGCCGATCAAGTAGGTGTCTAGAAAGGTGTTAACAGGGTTACGCCCCTGGGAAAACGAGATTTATTTTAATTAGGTCCGTGCGAAAGCACGGGGAATCTCCCTCAAAATACCGGCACTGGCCTTGTTGAAAGATTGGCGAACTTGTAGAGTGTAATTAATCCCGGCTAGTCTTTCCTTTTAGAGTTTGAAGGAAGATTTGACTAAAACAGTGGGAGACATCCTGATTAGATAAATTGATAACCAATCTAATCTTGTAAAAGCGCACGCTGAGTGTTTTCTTCTCTCTCTCTCCTGGTTACGACTATGTCACGCCTTAATCAAGATAATAATACGGATGTATTGACCGAACCCGCTTGTTATACTGCGCTAGGGAACGTTGGTCCCGCTCCAACTTATAACTGTTATAAGACAGAGCAGGAAATAGGGGATTACCAGAATTCCCGTGCCGCCCAAATGAAGAAAGTGCATGCTGATGCATCTTCTTCGGGTGTGTTCATTACAAAGAATTGTTTCTCAGTATCCTTTACGTCCTGGGTATGAGATACCGGGTCAGGATCCCGCAAATGTAATTTGTTATATGGGCTACAGATAGGTAGAGAACTGAGAACGGGTGATAAGTTTCAAGAGTTGGAAATGATGCAAGAGTTGCAGCCAAGTTTGTTGGCAGTTATCACCCTGTATTACCAGAATACATTGATTCTGAACGAATGTTATTAGATACCGAACCTGATATACAACATCATATCAGTCTCTTTATTAGTAAAGAAGGATATAATTTTGTAATGTTGGATAATGTTTTGAACATTTCCTATATCAAGAGTTGATCGGTTCAGGCACGTTATCTAAAAGCATTGACGTTCTAAATCAAACCGCAGTTCTTAGTGTACAGAACACACACAAGAGGAAGAGTTCAGATATGAACAAATCCTTCTTGAGGCATTGTAGACTAGGTCATATCAATACGACCCGACTAACTGAAGTTACATATAGATGCATATTTAAATTAGTTTGAATTTACATCTTGTGAAACTTGCCGGTCATGTCACAAAGATAAGATGACCACAGCTCCGTTTATTAGAAACAGAGAAAGAGTTAGTGAACTCTTGGGATTGATACATGATGATGTATGAAGGTCCCTTGTCTACAGATGCCAAGACCGGTTCTTTATACTTCATTACATTCACCGATGATCTCTCAGGATTCAGACATATGTTCCTGTTGAAACACAAGTCCGAAACTTTTGAGATAATCACAGAATATAAGTTAGAAGTAGAGAACCAAAAACCGAGTATAAGTATTAT
The DNA here is from genome assembly GCA_030015575.1 of Agapanthus africanus. Lineage (NCBI taxonomy): Eukaryota > Viridiplantae > Streptophyta > Magnoliopsida > Asparagales > Amaryllidaceae > Agapanthus > Agapanthus africanus. The sequence goes on from JASDDO010000001.1 coordinate 124,185,277, forward strand.
GTCCTTTGATGAGATCAAGGAGGAGAATACTTGAGCACGGAATTCCTGGACTATTCTAAAGGAGAATGAGATTCTCTCTCAGCATTACTCCTCCGAATACTACTGAATTACCTATTTCCTTTTGGGAGTTATGCACTTGTGAAGCTGCATACCTATTGAATAGGGTTCAAATCAAATCAGTTTCCTACCACTTCATATGTGATATGGAATAGGAAGAGCCCATATCTTAAGTATGTTAAGATTTGGGGTTGTTCAGCCCATGTCTAAAAGCATAATCCGGACAAGCTCGAGGCAAAATCAGTTCTGTGGAAGTTTGTTGGATATCCCAAGCATTCGCAAGGGAATATCTTCTACCAAACCGAGGAACAAAAGACGTTTTGTTTCTCAGCATGCCACCTTTGTGAAAGGGAATTTCTTGTGAAGAAATTATTGGTCATGAGGTAGAACTGGAAGGAGTTCCAGCTATACAAACTGCAGCTGATGATTTGGTAGAACCAAAGGATTCAATAGTAACCAACGAACCTCAGCCTCTCTGCCGATCTAGTAGGGTTCCTCACCCACCTGAGAGATACTTCGGTTTTCTCTATGATAGTAGGAGAGAGGATTGCATCATGAGATGATGACCTAACTAGTTTCGAGCTGGCCATCAGGAGTGGGACTCTGTAAGAATGGCTGGATGCTTAGCGATCTGAGATGGAATCATTATACACCAACAAAGTATGGACTTTGGTTGCTTTATCTGAAGGGTTAAATCCCCATCAGGAGCAAGTATATCTTGAGAAGATTACTTGGTGTACATGGAAAAGTTGAGACTTTCAAAGCTATGCTTAAGTCTATCCAGATCCTACTTACCACGGCTACATACCATGACTACGATATCTGGCGGTTGGGTGTCATGACTGCTTTTCTAAATATTGATTTGGAAGAGAGCGTCTATAAATACACAGCTAGAGAGCTTCGTAGACAGTGAGAGCAGCGGAAACGTGAGCAAGTTGTTTTATGTGATAAATCAGGCATCGCGGAGTTGGAACGTCTGTTTTGATGTGGTAGTCAAAGAGTTTGACTTCATCAAAATGGTAGATGAACCTAGTATATACAAAAAGGTAGTAGGGAGTATGGTGGTGATCCTCGTAGAGTACGTGGATGGCATACTCTTGATAGGGAAGGAGTTTCCTATGCTACACTCGGTCAATCTCCTCTTATCACAATGATTCTCCATATAGGATCAATGTGATACCTCCTAAATCCTGGGTTATGGATCTATGGGATAGATCTAATTGGATATTAGGAATCTCACTAGTTGTAGTGAGATGGTATCAAACGATCCTGGGGAGAATCACTGGAAAGGTTCAAGGGTGATAAGGGCGACTGAATGTCAGTCGCAGGCATTGTCTTTACCCTCAGTGGAGGGACGGTATGTTGGAAGAGTTCCAAGCTAGATACCGTGACTTACTAGACGATTAAAGGCAAGATACATCGTTACCAAGGATGCTACCAAAGATGCAGTCTGGATATATATAAGTTCATGAGATGAACTTCGTTCCTACCATTGTGTGACAATGGAGTTGTGGCTTTTGCCAAGGAACCCCCATCCCATCAGAAATCCAAATATTATTCTTAGGCAGTATCACCTGATCATGGAGATGGTTGATCTCCAGGGAGATCGAGGTTAGGAGAGTAGACACAGAGGACAACAGCGCGGATCCACTCACAAAGGCCTTTTTCCCAGTAGATACTTTTATGAGATGGTTGAGTATAAGATACTTCAACCACAGCTAATTGTTGGGTATGCGATACCACAACAGATGGCCCTAGTGCAAGTGGAAGATTGTTATTTATATGTATGCCCTAGAGGCCATTACTGTACATACGATGTATATTGTAGTGGATGCTTGGACATATATAGGGAGGACTTTCTTGCTCGACATGATAGTATGCTATCTGGTTACTCTTTATCTTAACATGTACTCTGATTGTCTCTATGTTGCATATTGATAAAGCCCTTAGGATGCGTACTTGACTACCAGGACTATGATGCGGATCATACTAGTAAGGACAGTGTAGTCTCCAAGTACATCCTTCAAATGTTCCTAGTCGTGGGAGTACCGAGACAGGGCATCGATACTCCAGAGTAGACTAGCGTATGTGCTTCTTGACCCATATGATGGGCGATGGATGATCTCGTATCCATTGGTGTTTGACATCAGAGAAGGTATACGGGTGCTCAGTGGAGACTGGGTACACTGGACGGACTCGCCGAGAACTCCCAGATGGTAGTATACCTCACGTCAGATGGCAGTTCTCTGGTGACACTGGTACATGTTAGTATGTAGACCCGAGATCGTCATAGAGTCTTGTGTGATTCCCACTGTGTTTTGATTTCCATCATACCAGGTCCAAAACGGCGTGCAAAAAGGTGGCTTTTGCGTACAGTCCCGAATCATATGGAGGCAATGAGCGATAGGAGGGGATTCGTTTCTCCCGGTATAGGGAGTTGATGTTGTACTGTGTTCGATTGGCTATAACTGGAAATCCCTGGCCAGGGTTGCTGAGATTTACTGGTAAGTGTTATCAGTAGTTTCTCGAACTGTTATAGACCTCATATCGACACGACTTATCAAGCTACTGGGGTCTGACGTTTTCCACCCCTAGGCGAGATATGCGACATATCAGACGAAGAGACCGGACTGTACGGGAGTGTTACTGATTGGATTCGCAGGAGAATGTACAGGCTTGCTTGTTGATCTTATGATCGCTCAATACCTGGGTGGCTGTTACGTTTAGCTGACCGCTTGCAGCTTGTGGGTGTTTGATATGATCATCACTTACTGCCGGCGTATTGACGATTCTTTAGAGTCCTACACAGAGGTTTCTTGACTCATGCAAAACGGAGTAGGAGCACATATATGATATGTGCGGGACCGAGAACAATACGTGTATGTGATACCGTACTAGATTCTCACGATATGAGATATCGGCCGGGTATATGTGATATAGCCGGGTCATCGGATCAAGTGTTGATTCGATGAACTGATACAGATTATATTAGTTGGTTATTTATGAAATAGCCGGATTATCGGATCAAGTGTTGATTCGATAATTTAATGTATAATTATATATTCGATATATTAAATTACATTAACTAATATAATCTCACTAAAAGATTCTTTTTCTTACTTGGGTAATACATTGATATATATGCGATATATGTTAATTGTATTATTTTATTTTGTTACAATAAATATTGTATATGTGATATATAATATTGTAACATGTTATGGTTATAAATGCAACATGTTTTGTGGAGTTTAATTGAGGTTAGGGTTTGGATTAGGGTTAAGTCTTCATGAAGCTTTCGAGAAGCTTCTTGAAGCTTTGACTTTGACTAGGATATTTTGCATAGATATTTCCTTAACCCAACCCAACCCTTTACCCTAGTTAAATCTCTACATGGGTTAAGTTTTCATACTTAACCCATGGTTGCATTTCTAACCACACTTGAGTTTCATTATTCATCACAAAAGGATTCTTCTTCTTCTTCCTTGAGTTCTTGATGAAAATGCTTACTAGCTTTTTCATTAGTGATGATTTTGAGTGAGATTATGAAAACAAATGAGAGCTAAAATCCTACTTCATCATCCTAATCTATCCTAGCCATTTAGATTAGGGTGTTCACTTCATTTAGTGAGTGAGAGCTTGTGTTAAAGAAACTTCAAGGTAGATCATCTTAGTTATCGAAGATCGGAAGCAAGCTTGCATCTTTCTCTTCGTGGAGCCTCTCTAGAGTCCGGGAACTCGATGATCGCAGCGAAGGGACCTCAACATGGAGCTTTAGAAGTGAAGGACCGGACTACAAAGGTTGTAATCCCTATCTTTTAGATGTAAAGTTGTTTACATGCTTTGTTTCGCCTAATCTCTAGTTTAAAGATCTTGGTTAGGGTTGTTCGGCACGTCTAAATTTTAAATCGGGCATGGTTGATGCCTTATAGACCCTTGTGAGAGTGCCTAGTAACCCTACACACACTTTGTTGGTGTACATGGATTCCATCTTTGATCGCATAGCATCCAGCCTTTTCATAGAGTCGCCACTCGTGATGGCGTGCCTGAACCTAGTTGGGTCATCATCTACCATGATGCAATCCTCGCTCTCACTGTCATCGAGAAAACCGTAGTATCTCTCAGGGGGATGAGGAACCCTACCAGATTTGCGGAAAGGCTGGGGTTCGTTGGAGACTATTGAATCCTTTGGTTTCACCAAATTATCAGCTGATAGTTTGTCTAGCTGGAACTCATTCCAGTTCTACCTCATGTCCATAAATTTCTTCAGAAGAAATTCCTTTTCTAAAAAGGCGGCATGCTGAGAAACAAAACACCTTTTGCTCCTCACTGTGGTAGAAGATATTCCCTCGCAAATGTTTGGGATATCCAACAAACTTATACAGAACTGACTTTGCTTCGAGCTTGTCCGGATTTTGCTTTTCAACATAGGCCGGACAACCCCATATCTTAACTCGTTTAAGACATGGTCTCTTCCTATTCCATATCTCATTTGGAATGGTAGGCACTGATTTGGATGGAACCCCATTCAATAGGTATGCAGCTTCTCAAGTGCATAACACCAAAAGGAAACATGCAACTCAGCAGTACTCATCATAGAGCGCACCATATCTCATAGGGCGCGATACCTCCGCCCCGATACACCGTTGTGCTGTGGTGTATACGAAGGAGTAAGCTAAGAGAGAATCCCATTTTCCTTTTAGAAACTCTAGGAACTCCATGCACAAGTATTCCTTTTTCCGATCACATCGAAAGACTTAATACTTCTACCCGTCTGGTTCTCAAACTCCAAGCTTATATTCCTTGAATTTCTTAAAAGTTTTAGACTTGTGTTTCAACAGGAACACATGTCCAAATCTTGAGAGATGATCAGTGAATATAATGAAGTACGAAGAACCAACCTTGGCATTTGTAGACATAGGCCTGTATACATTATCATGTATCCGTCCCAAGAGTTCAGTAACTCTTTCTCTGTTTTCAGTAAACGGGGTATTGGTCACTTTACCTTTGTGACAAGACTGTCAAGTATCATAAGATGAAAATTCGAACATATTCTCATATTCATTCTTATGTAACTTAGCTGGTCGTGTCGCATAGATATGACCTAGTCTATAATGCCATAAGAAGGATTCGTTCATTTCTGAACTACTCCTCTTGTGTGTGTTCTATATAATTTGAACTGTGGTTTGATTTAGAACGTATATGCCATTACATAACGTGCATGATCCAATCAACTCTTGATTCAAGAAAATGTTCACAACATTATTGTTCCCGCCAAAAAATTTCTGCGCAAAAGAGCCCAAGGTATCTAATGGAAGCGATACGTATAAGAAAATGTGAACCAGTATTTTCCAGGCTGTATTTTGACAAACTCCCGAATGTGAAATAGCTAAATTCTGATGGTATTAAAAGCGTCTTGAAAAATCCTTCAATTTGAGATATTATGGGCTTCATAATTCATCCGGGATCAAAAGTTATGAGCAAATATGCTATGCACGTGTAATCGAAGGAAGAAAATGCGAACCAATATTTTCCGGGCTGCATTTTGACAAACTTCCGAATGAGTAACAGCAAAATTCTGATAGTATCGAAAGTGTCTCAAAAAATCCTTCGATTTGATATATTATGGGTCTCATAATTCATCCGGGATCAAAAGTTATGAGGCATCACGTGCTCACACGTGACCGGGCATCACGTGCAGATACGTGACCATTTACAGGCAAAGCCTATAGGTACTGAATAAAGTAAATAATTGGAAATAATTAATCAGTGGGGTCACGTGCCAACACGTGATGCGCCTTTAAACCCACTGAAAATAATTAAAAGTATAATAAAATAATAAGGAAAAATCCCAATGGGGCATCATGTGCCAACACGTGACCAGGGTTACGTGCTGACACGTGATAATTCCTGAGTCCTTTAAAACAACAGAATTAAATTCTGGCCAAATGCTTAATCAGGGGGTCACGTGCCAATACGTGATGGGTTCCTAAAGAACTATGAATTAATAGAATTAAATTCTAATTAAGAGGGAATCAAAAACCCTAACTGGAAAAATATTTCTCTAAATCTTTCCAAACAAAAAAGAGGGTGCTCTGTAAAATGGAGCACCGTTGGATTAAAAATCCAATGGTGATTAAAAATCACCAATTTATGGAAAGATTTTATATAAGGAAAGATTTCCCTGAAATTTGCCAGGAATAACAGATAAAAGATCTTTTGGATTAAAAATCCAATGGTAAATAAAATTCACTTAGTGATCTAAAAGATCATGTTGGTTACAAAATCAATTAAAATCTTTCAATGAAAGATTGACAAAACAAATTTATTCTTCTCTTTCTCCTATAAATAGGAGCCAAGAAGAGAAGAGAGGGGATTTACTTTTTTGAGAAAAAACAACAACAGAGAGAAAAAAGAGAGGAGAATTTAATTCTCAAGAGAGAAAAAAAGATCTCTTCAAAGAAAAGAAACCCTAGATGAGAAAGGGGAAAGAGATCTAAGTTCCATAAAACAAAGAGAATTTAATTCTCAATTTAAGAGTTTAACTCTTTTGAATAAGAACTTAGTTCTTCCTTTGGTTAAAGATTTGCAGAAGCAGATATCCCCACAAGTTGAGAATTTAATTCTCATCGGGAAGATTCTGCCATGCAGATCCAAAAATTAGAGTGAGAATTGAGTTTAAGGAATTTAATTCCCCCAAATTCATAGGAATTTAATTCCTCCAAATGAAACTAGGGTTTAAATCTATATGAGAATTTAATTCTCCCAAATTCATAGGAATTCAATTCCTCCAAATAAAATTAGGGTTTAACCCTACATAAGAATTTAATTCTTCCATATACATAGGAATTTAATTCCTCTAAGCAAAATTAGGGTTTAACCCTACCAAAGAATTTAATTCTTAAAACAAGGGACTTAAAACTCTCCATGCATGTAAATAAATCGGTACCCAACCTGGTCACGTGGCAACACGTGACCCTCCCTCTCAATGATCAAAAGAGAACGAACAAGACTAGGTCATGTGGCCCCACGTGACCCTTAAACAGACTCCTTAAAATGAGAAAGAACAAGTCTGGAGGCAATGCCTCACGTGCTCCCACGTGACCCCTAAACAGACTCCTTAAAATGAGAAAGAAAAAGCTTAGAGGCAATGCCTCACGTGTTCCCACGTAACCCTCAAAATAAAAGAGAAAAAAGCCAAAGGCAGTACTGATCTAGGGCGCTTCACGTGTCCCTACGTGACCCCTGACAAATACCCCTTTTCAAAAGAATAAAATAGGGGAAGACAGAGGAATTAATGCCCAACGTAGAGGCATTGTCACGTGTCCACACGTGATAATTTCAAAGACTAAAAGTGTTTAACACTTATATGAATATTCTGAGAACAAAATAAAGGAAGTCTGGCCCTATCTTCAGACGCCTCACGTGACCTCACGTGACCAATTCAATTTTAGCGTTTAACACTACTTTAAGCGCCTCATGCTTAGTGTTTAACACTATTTTCAGCATATCACGTGGGAGTACGTGATCGCCAAGTATCCTCTAGTGTTCAACACTATTTTAAAGCCAAGCTTATCCTAAATTGGTTAAGTTTTCCAGAGGCAAATCTCCCCTTCAACTGGACCTCAAAATTGGTCAGTTCATATGATATGCAAAGTAAAGTCCAGAGATATAATGAATGGTTAGTGCTCAGCTAAAGACAAAATGTTGTCAGAGCTCCCAAACCCCTGTTTAGCATTGCTAAATGATAGGGGGCTGAACCCAGACAAATGTTCAATAGTCTAACAAAGGGCCAACATTTCAAACCTAATTGGACTTAGCCCAAGTTGGCCATAAGTCCTCAATTCAGATTTAACTGAGCCAATGTGCTCATAATCTAATTAATTGATCTTAGTTCCAAATTGAACTACAGATTTCCCAATCAACTTTGGTTCAAGGGTACATCTCTTCACTCCTCTGATATTTGTCGTTGTAATCCTTCAACGTCTTCAGAGAGGTGACGGGTCCGGATAACCAATCATCCATGGACTGTGGGGTCCTTAAACTCATGGACTATGATGTCATTAACCTCGGACTGTGGGGCCCCTTTAAACCCACGGACTATGATGTCCTTAACCTCGGACTGTGGGGCCCCTTTAAACCCACGGACTATGATGTCCTTAACCTCGGACTGTGGGGTCCCTTTAAACCCACGGACGATGATGTCCTTAACCTTGGACCACCATGTCCTTAAACTGGCAATTGACCGCAAAGTCCCTAAACTAGAACAATAGAGCCCAAATGCTCTTTTGTTGGATCTAAATGATCCCATTAAGTATATCTTAGTCTAAAATTAGACTAACGTATCCTTAACAAATGGTTAAGTTGACCTTAGTTTAAAATTAGACTAATGTGTCCTTAATAAACTGTTAAGTTGATCTTAGTCTAAAATTAGACTAACGTATCCTTAACTAACGTTTAACTTGATCTTAGTCTCAAATGAGACTAACGTATCCTTAAACCTAACCCCCAAACCCAAATATAAGAAAATACGGATTTGGACTAATCCACGCCCTACGGGCGACAACATAAATTAGTCTCCGTATACAATCAACCAAAAAACAAAACAAACAAACACGATGCGAAGTGACCATCTGGAGAAGGAGAAAGTTGTTACCGCGATGCGGCAGTGTAATTAACTACAGGGGCTTGCGCCTGCAGGGAAGAGCGTCCCCATAATCAAAAACCCATCAAATGACGGGGAATCTGACGAAGTCCGCTACATCGGCCGCATCTGTTTAAACCTTCGATACACGATGTCATAAATCAACTTGACATCTTCGAAGAGGTGGACGGATAGCACCAAATAGCATCTGCCCCGAAATTCAGGCGAGACGGACCTGCGCGGTCGCGTCTTCGTCTTTCGGCGGGGAACAGATTCTGGCACGCCCGGTGGGACCTTTTCCTCTTTCCACTCCACACTTCGTGTGTCATGTTCGCGAACGAATCGCGGTTTGCTATGGTAGCCCTTGGGTTCGAAGTACTAAGATTTGGTGTCTTGCTCGGTGCAGAAAACGAAAGATCAATGGCGTCTGCCTGCACAAAATGTTCCAGCTGTAACTGCAACTCCCGTTCCGCCCCATCTGGGGGTGTAACCTACGGCCCCCAAGCGGCCTCCCTTTTCACGAAGCTGGTAGAGCAGGTAACGCAGGGTACCACCGGGTTGTTCTTCGGGACCATGCTCCCACCAGTGAGCGTTAACATCCCGCTGCCGCAAGAAGCACAGAAGAAGTCGGTCTTTGATCGGCTCGCTACCACCACGGCCCCTCTCAACGGATCATCCAATGCCAAGCCAACAACATCAGTCTTCGATAGGCTGAGCCTGAAATCCAATAGGCCCGTCAAGAAGCCCACGATACCTGAAGCGGCCATTCCAAAACGGATAGCCATTCCTACTCTCGAGGTCACTAAAGAAGCCTCTCCCGTCAAAGGATCAGTCTTTACGAGGCTGGCCACTCCGGCTCCCGTTCCTGCTCAAAGGTCTGTCTTCGATAGATTGGATACTGCTGCTCAACGGACGTCGGTCTTCAAGAGGCTGGTACCAACAGCGCATGACCAGAACAGGGGGCATGAGAAAGCCATCCCCATAGCTGAACCAACACCATCTGCGCGGCATGCTCGCCGTCGTCACTGGCACCGAGTAAGGAAGGCTGGGGGCAACTCCCTTCTGGACTGACTCTGCCAGCTCCCATGGTGGAAATCAATGATGCTGTTCCAACTGGGAACAACTTTGAATTACTTAACAGGGTACACAGAAATTTGCCAACTGCTGTGCTGAAAAGATCTCCTCCACCAATGGAAAACGTTACAAAGACGAAGCTGGAGCGACCCCTCAGCGGCTGTCCTCTAAAATTTATAAAGTTTGGCGACAGGTTCAGAACTCTGTGGTAGATCAAAACTATCCTCGCTGACAGAAAAAGATGAAGGTTCGGCAAGAAGAGGATCACCATGTCAAACCACAGAAAGCGACAGCTACTTGGGTGCCCACTGCAACGACCCCCTCGACTTCGACCGCCCACAAGAGGAGAAGGCCGGAGAAAATCCCTGAGTCTGCAACGAATCGCAAGACCACTGAACCCAAACGCTCTAAGTCTGGGGGCATGGTGGTACATACTATCTATATGGCATCCGGGAAAGAGGATAGCCGTATCTCCATAGGTCATCGACCGCTTACACGATCAGTGACCAAGGCTCAGGAGCAACGACAACAAAAGCTCCAAGAAATGCTAACAGCTATGGCCGCACTTACGAGACCGAAAGAAAGCCCGGAGACATCCTCGGAGCAGCGCCGTGAGTAGGAAACTGAGCCGAATTCCTTCGGAGAATGCTTGAGAAGAAGGACAAAGAGGCCGCAGAACAAGCGGCCAATATAAAACAAATGGCTCTTCTATTCCAAGATATGGTGGGCATGATGATCCATCCAGACCCTCCAGCCGAAGACCCTCCAGTAATAATTGAAGATGATAGAGGAGAGACATCAAATCCTCTGCCGGCTCTGTCAGCAGCCAAGGAGGAGACCATCTCAAAAGCCGTCTTGGATGATTACATCGCTCAGCAGATACGAGTTCATCAGGCGAATGAAGCGTCTGGGCAAATTGTTAAAATTGGAAGACCCTATCCGGGTTGGTATGGCCAAATAAAGTACCCGCCGGGATATACGATCCCTAAATTCTATGTATATAAGGGGACGGGGAATCCACACCAACACGTGGCTCAATTCAGGGCTCTGTGCGGCAACACCAGAGGTGACGATAAACTACTGCTCCGCCAGTTTGTTGGCAGCTTGGCAGAAACGGCCTTTGAATGGTACTCTGAGCTCCCGAACGACTCTGTCAATACATTTACAGAGATGGAATTGCTGTTCACCCAATGTTTCGCAAGCGCTAGTGAACGCACCTCGATCACGGCACTCATCAATGCCAGAGTGAAGCCGGGAGAAACCTGGGTTCAATATGCCATTCGGTGGCGGAACCTATGGTCAAAGTGCGAACAGCGCATAGAGGAGGCTCCTGCTGTGGGCATGTTCGTGGGGACCCTTGACCCTCAGGCAACCATCTCCCAATTCATGATGTTTTTCAAGCCGACCACTTTCCAGGCCTTGATTGACAAGCTGGCCCAAATGGACCAGATGGGCCATAGACCGTCCTCCTCAAAGACAGATCCTCGGAATGAGAAGGGGAAAGGGAAAACAACCTTCGTCTCCAATGCTCAACAACAACCGAGTGACCCGAGACCGGTTGTTCGCCAAAGTAACAAGCGGCAATCCCTCGATGAGAAGTTGAAACTTCCTTACTCGTTTCTCCGGGATAAAACAAGGAAACTGTTTAAACTGGCAGTGCGCAATAGGCTCATCACTCTACCGGAGTTGAGACACCTAATGCGACCGAACGACGACAACGATCCTAATTACTGCCCCTACCACCGAGTATTGGGCCATCCGATCGAAGACTGCTACGTCTTCAAAAATTGGGTTGAAGACCAGTATCAACTGGGCAAGTTCGCGCTATCTGTAAACTGGAGGGTGAATCTGCCACAACAGCACACTCCTATAAGGGTGGACACACCGGGGGCATCGTGCTATTTTATAGAAGAAGCTTCATGGGAAGTCGTTCTTTTGACAAAAACTAAAAGAATGCTGAAAGATCTTCAAACATGCCCGGCGATCAGGTGGAAAAGCCCGCTAGAGCCGGAGACCATCGAGGGGATGTTGAAACCACGCCCAATATTAGGAGTTAATAGTGATGTTGGACAAAACATTCAGGCCCAACCGTCAAAGTCTTCGAAGAAAAAGAAGAAGAAGAAAAATCCCGTGAAGTCTGAGGACAAGCGCACGGATCTGCAAAATCATATTGACGCGCTGGAGGAATATAACCAGAAGGCGTGGACCCCGGTCACACTCCAAGAATTTCTCAACAATATCCTTGAGAGCAGAGATAACGACAATAACGACGGGGATGACTCGTTAGAAGAATCTGAGGACTATGTAACAAGTTGCCACATGATCTCTCATTCGGCGTTAACTAACGAAGAAGCTCACTCGGCGATAGAAGACAACATAAAAGAGCCGGGGGCAGGATCGAAGCCAAAACCCTTGGAACCTTCTGACGAGATGATCGACTTGCTACTGAACGAAGCCCATTAGAAAAGCAAAGCCAATCGAGAGCGCGAACTGGCTATATTCGAAAAAGCCAAATGCCGACGACTGGATGAAAAGGTCGAGGCACCCCAACCGGATCGAAACATCCCTATCGCCAGCAAAAGAAAGCTTAAAGTAAGGAGACGATTCGCTAGAGTTCTGTCAATAGGAATGAAGTTGCCCTCTTTCAGAGGAAATTCTCCTGGTGGTATACATCTTGATAAAGCGGACATACATCCTAATTTCTGCTTATACCATCAAAGGATTGCACACCCTATCGAGGAGTGCATAGCCTTTTGAAAACTGGTGGCAGGGATATGTTACCCACCGACAACACGTTCAATGAGTGAAGCACAAGGCTCGTCAGGAACAGAAAAGTATGACAGATGAGCGCAAAAGAGCCGCTGGCAACTGTCACATAGTCGACACCAAAGGATCGCAAGTCATCACCTTTGGAAGCGATTCTGACGAAGAAATCTCCCTCAGCCCTCTCTTCAAGGAATCCACCTCCGACACAAAAGATGCGAAGATTTGCGAGAAAATTTAGCTGCGTAATCGTACGTTGCCCGAAAAATCTCGGACCTATGACCGAAACATTGTTAAACTAATACAAACCCGCGGCGTTCCCAGGCTGACGTGGTTAAAAAAATGGTATGTCCATAAGCGAGATGGGCACGGATGAAAATCCAAAAGGGCTCCGTGAGTGAAAACAGCAGGGCTACCGGCGAGTTTGTGAAAACCTGAAAGGACGCAATCTCGTTAAAAGAAACTTGCAAGGTCCTCTCGACCTTGTGAGGAGAAAATACCTGCGTGAGATCCTTACGACTCACAAGGGAACAACACACTTAGGGATCCCCACGATTCCTAAGGAGAAATTACACTTACGAGATCCTCACGACTCGTAAGGAGAATTCCTTTTTGAGACCCTCACGGCTCATAGGATTCAAAAGCCTTAAGCTACAGGGATCTGAACCTGTCCTTAAGCCATCACCTTTCCCAGATTGCCCTACAAGCGGTTCAATATTAACACTTGTATACAATCCACGGGCACACATAATCATTTCCTTTCCGAGTCCCATCAACGACAAGGAATGCCCTCATTTGATGAACAAACACTTGTAAGTCCTCTCGACTTATAAGAAGAAAACACTCTTGTAAGATCCTTACGATTTATAAGAGAACACACACTTAGGAATCCTCACGATTCCTATGGAGAAAATGCACCTATGAGATCCTCATGACTCGTAGGGAGAAATACCTTTATGAGACCCTTACGGCTCATGAAATCAAAAGCCTTAGCTGACAGGATCTTAACCCGGTCTACTAAGCCACCTTTGTTCAAACCGACAAAGGCAAATGATGATTCGCTCCTGGAAATATCCCAGTTGTAGCGATGCTGATGCCTAAATCGGTATCAAATTCCAAGTCCTTTCATGGCAAATAATGATTCGCTCCTGGCAATATTCCAATCGCAGCGATGCTGATGCTGAGATTGGCACCAGATTCTAAGTTCCACACTCGCGATAAAAAATCAGCGAACCAAAAATGCATATGAAATAGCCGAAATGATGGGGCAACTTGCAACGAAATCTGCAAGTAAAAATGTATGCATATAAAAACAGCCGAAATGATTGGGCAACTCGCAATAAAAAGCAGCGAGTAAAAGAAAAATAGCCGAAATGATTGGGCACCGCGAAAAATAGCCGAAATGATTGGACAATCGCGATTTTCGCGATATAAAAAGCTGAAATGATAGAGCATCGCGGAAAGAATTAAAAAAAAATGAAAGAATGAAACTTTTTGCTCTGCAGGTGAGGTCACATTGACCCCTGTATACAATCCATGGGCACAAACAAGAAGGGAACCATATCGTCCCACCAGGCTTCGTCGAAGCGAAGCCAAGTCTCGACGGTTCAAAAAAACCCTAGAGACAATCTCGACATTCGTCGCAATATTGCAGACACAGTGTCAATAAACGAAGCGAGGGAAGATCCCTAGCTTCAGGGTCTCGACGTCAACATCGACAACCTACAGATCACCAACGGCATTTCTCCTTATTCCAGCAGGATGCAGATGCGACGTCAACAAACGACACCAGGGTCAAAACAATGGAACCATGCAGGATGCAGATGCGGAGTCAACAAACGACCCCAGGGTCAAAACAACGGAACCATGGCAAAGTCCCCTAGTTCCAAATCTCGACGGTTCATAGACAGCCTAGAGATCACCAACGGCGTTTCTTCTCACTCTAATTAAATGCAGACGTGACGTCAACAACCGACCTCAGAGTCGTAATGAAGCGGAGCCATGGAAAAGTCGCTAGTCCCAAATCTCAATGGCCACATCTACGGCCCGGAGACCAACAACGGTGTGCCTCCTCATTCCAGCAAGACACAGATGTTACACCATCAAACAGAGCCACGACATAGTCCCTAGTTCCAAATCTCGACGGTTCAAAGAAAACCTAGAGACCATCTCAGCATTCGTCTCGTTACACCAGACGCAATGTCAACAACGGCATTCCTTCGCAGTCCAACAGGATGCAGATACAACGTCAACAAAAGACCTCACGGTCGAAACAAAGTGGAGTGACGGAGAAATCCCAGCTCCACCTCAACATTTGTCTCGCTACACCAGACGCAATGTCAACAACGGCGTTCCTTCGCAGTCCAGCAGGATGCAGATGCAATGTCAACAAAAGACCTCACAATCGAAACAAAGCGGAGTGACGTCGAAATCCCAGCTCCACCTCAGTATTCATCTCGTTACACCAGACGCAACGTCAACAACGGCGTTCCTTTCCAGTCCAGCAGGATGCAGGTGCGACGTCAACAAAAGACCCCATGGTCAAAACAAAGGGGAGTGACGGCAAAATTCCAGCTCCACCTCAGCATTCGTCTCGTTACAGCAGACACAACGCCAAAGAAAATGAAGCAAAGGTCAAATTCCTAGCTTCAGGGTCTTGACAGTAACTCATATAAAACCTGAAAGACTATCGGAGATCATCCCACACCAGTGCAGAGTGGTCACCACCTTGACGTTCGTCTCGATACAGCAGACGAGATGTCACTACAGCATCCTTCCTCCAACAGGATTCGGACACGCCAAAGCAAACGAAGCGAAGGCCAAATTCCTAGCTTCAGGGTCTCGACGGTAACTCATATAAAACCTGAAAGACTACTTGAGATCATCCTACATGGAGTGGTCACCACCTCGACATTCGTCTCGATACAGCAGACGAGATGTCACCACAGCGTTCTTCCTCCAGCAGGATTCAGACGCGACAATCAAACAATGGAGCCACGGCAAAATCCCCAGTTCCCAAACCTCGACGGTTCACCAACAACCTAGAGACAACCGCGACACTCGTCTCGATATAGCAGACGCAATGCCAGCAAACGAAGCAAAGGCCAAATTCCTAGCTTCAGGGTCTTGACGGTAACTCATATAAAAACTGAAAGACTATCGGAGACCATCCCACACCAGCGCGGAGTGGTTATGACTCATCGGGGCTCCCCAAACTAAGCCTAACCTCAAGTAAAAAGCGGCATGGAAAAATCCCTAATGCTTGCTCGTCCGACGGTCAGACTGCCTAGGAAGATTGCTTGAATACGTCTTGTCCAGCCCCCGAAGGGATCAGAGACACGACAGTCGCAAGGCTATTCGAACAGCAAGCTTGCCTATCGAGGAATACATCAGCCAACACGACGGTACGATGGGCAAAACCCTAGTACCACAGACCCTAACGGACTTCTTTCATAAAGAGCAAAGGTTAACTGTGATGTTAGGACATTCTTGCGAGAATCTCCCGGTTCGTCTTAACCCCAAGGAAATCAGTGTCCTTGGCAACCTCCTCGATTCAGGGAAATCAGCGTCCTTGACAAGAGCATCTTAATTCGCGTCGACCCGCAAGGAAATCAGTGTCTTTGCAGGAATACCTCGATTCGTTTCAACTCCGAGGAAATCAGTGTCCTTGGAAAATACCTTGATTCAGGGAAATCAGCGTCCTTGACGAGAGCATCTCGATTCGCGTCGACCCGCAAGGAAATCCGTGTCTTTGCAGGAATACCTCGATTCGTTCAACTCTGAGGAAATCAGTGTCCTTGGCAAAAACCTCGATTCAGGGAAATCAGCGTCCTTGACGAGAGCACCTCGATTCGCGTCGACCCGCAGAGAAATCAGTGTCTTTGCACGAATACCTCGATTCGTTTCGACTCCAGGGAAATCAGTGTCCTTGGCAAAACCTCGATTCAGGGAAATCAGAGTCCTTGACGAGAGCATCTCGATTCGCGTCGACCCGCAAGGAAATCAGTGTCTTTGCAGGAATACCTCGATTCGTTTCAACCTCAGGGAAATCAGTGTCCTTGGCAATCTCCTCGATTCAGGGAAATCAGCGTCCTTGACGAGAGCATCTTGATTCGCGTCGACCCGCAGAGAAATCAGCGTCTTTGCAGGAATACCTCAGTTCGTCTCAACTCTAGGGAAATCAGTGTCCTTGGCAACCTCCTCGATTCAGGGAAATCAGTGTCCTTGATGAGAGCATCTCGATTTGCGTCGACCCGCAGAGAAATCATCGTCTTTGCAGGAATACTTCGATTCGTTTCAACTCCAGGGAAATCAGTGTCCTTGGCAAAACCTCGATTCAGGGAAATCAGCGTCCTTGGCGAGAGCATCTCGATTCGCATCGACCCGCAGAGAAATCAGCGTCTTTGCAGGAATACCTCGATTTGTTTCAACTCCGAGTAAAATCAGTGTCCTTGGCAACCTCCTCGATTCAGGGAAATCAGCGTCCTTGACGAGAGCATCTCGATTCGCATCGACCCACAGAGAAATCACCGTCTTTGCAGGAATACCTCGATTCGTCACAACCCCAGGAAAATCAGTGTCCTTAACGAGAGCATCTCGATTCGCATCGACCCGCAGAGAAATCAGCGTCTTTGCAGGAATACCTGGAGTCGTCTCAACTCCAGGGAAATCAGTGTCCTTGGAAACCTCCTCGATTCAGGGAAATCGACGTCCTTGACGAGAGCATCTCGATTCGCGTCGACCCGCAGAGAAATCAGCGTCTTTGCAGGAATACCTTGACTCGTCTCAACCCCAGGGAAATCAGTGTCTTTGGCAAGCTCCTCGATTCAGGGAAATCAGCGTCCTTGACGAGAGCATCTCGATTCGCGTTGACCCGCAGAGAAATCAGCGTCTTTGCAGGAATACCTCGACTCGTCTCAACCCCAGGGAAATCAGTGTCCTTGGCAACCTCCTCGATTCAGGGAAATTGACGTCCTTGACGAGAGCATCTCGATTCGCGTCGACCCGCAGAGAAATCATCGTCTTTGCAGGAATATCTCGATTCGTTTCAACCTCAGGGAAATCGGTGTCCTTGGAAACCTCCTCGATTCAGGGAAATCAGCATCCTTGATGAGAGCATCTCGATTCGCGTCGACCCTTAGAGAAATCAGCGTCTTTGCATGAATACCTCGATTCGTCTCAACCCCAGGGAAATCAGTGTCCTTGGCAACCTCTTCGATTCAGGGAAATCAACGTCCTTGACGAGAGCATCTCGATTCGCGTCGAACGGCAGAAAAATCAGTGTCTTTGCAGGAATACCTTGATTCGTCTCAACCCAAGGAAATCAGTGTCCTTGGAAAAAACCTCGATTCAGGGAAATCAGCGTCCTTGGCTAGAGCATCTCGATCCGCGTCGACCCGCAAGGAAATAAGTGTCTTTGCAGGAATACCTCGATTCGTCTCAACCCCAAGGAAATCAGTGTCCTTGGAAAAAACCTTGATTCGGGGAAATCAGCATCCTTGACGAGAACATCTCGATTCACGCCAACCCGCAGAGAAATCAGCGTCTCTGCAGGAATATACAACGCCAGCAAAGCGGAGCCGTGGCAAAGATCCCAGTTCCATGACTCAGCGGTGCACAGACAAAACAAAGTCAACCCTCGACCTCCCTGTTGAATCAATACTTTGACTCGGAAGTAGGTCAACTCATCAATCACTTACGAGTCCTCTCGACTTGTAAGGAAGAAAATTCTCTTGTGAGATCCTTACGACTCTCAAGAGAAAACACACTTAGGAATCCTCACGATTCCTTAGGAGAAAATACACCTATGAGATCCTCTCGACCCGTAGGGAGAAAAAATCTTTATGAGACCCTCACGGCTCATAAAGTTGAAAAGTCTTAGGCAGCAGATCTGAACCTGTTTCCTAAGCCATCGCTTCTTATCTCGATTCAGGGAAATCAGCGTTCTTGGAAATCAGTGTCTTTGCGAGAATCTCTCGATTCATCTCAACTTGCGGGGAAATTAGTGTCCCTACGCATAAAGAAAATTCTCTTGTGGGATTCTTACGATTCTCAAGAGAAAAAGTACTTAGGAGTCCTCACGACTCCTAAGTAGAAAAGACACCTACGAGAGAAAATTCTCTTGTGGGATTCTTACGATTCTCAAGAGAAAACGTACTTAGGAGTCCTCACGACTCGTAGGGAGAAAAGCCTTTGCGAGACCCTCACGACTCGTAGGGAGAAAAGCCTTTGCGAGACCCTCACGGCTCATAAAGTTGAAAAGTTTTAGGCAACAGATCCTAACCCTGTTTCCTAAGCCATTGCTACCTTATAAAGAGTTCAAGATGAATTGTTATCTACCATCTATGGGCCACACTTGCCAAAGCTATATGCCACTGAAATGGAGAAGTTACTAATGAGCATATAAACTACTTCACACCAGAGTTAGACATAAAGAAACAGAAGGGTGCAGCTCATAGACCTCAGAGTTTGGAACTATATTCCTTAAGAGTCGAGATTTGAGTCAATGATAAATGACGACGCTTGTGTCCGCTCGTTATCTTCTCGGATCAAGATTCTGAAAATTATATACCAACCTAAAACTGGTCATACACTATGAATTACTCTGCACTACTTCACACACGTATATACTTACGTGAGCAAAGTAGTGGGGGGCATTTGTTCCTGCCAAAAAATTTCTGCGCAAAAGAGCCCAAGGTATCTAATGGCAGCGATACGTTTAAGAAAATGTGAACCAGTATTTTCCGGACTGTATTTTGACAAACTCCCGAATGTGAAACAGCTAAATTCTTATGGTATCGAAAGTTTCTCGAAAAAGTCTTCGATTTGATATATTATGGGCTTCATAATTCATCCGGGATCAAAAGTTATGAGCAAATATGCTATGCACATGTAATCTAAGGAAGAAAATGCGAACCCAGTATTTTCCGGGTTGCATTTCGAAAAACTCTCGAATGAGAAACAGTTAAATTCTGATGGTATCGAAAGTGTCTCGAAAAATCCTTCGATTTGATATATTATGGACCTCATAATTCATCCGGGATCAAAAGTTATGAGGCATCACGTGCTCACACGTGACCGGGCATCACGTGCAGACATGTGACCATTTACAGGCAAAGCCTGTAGGTACTAAATAAAATAAATAATTGGAAATAATTAATCAGTGGGGTCACGTGCCAACACGTGATGGGCCTTTAAAGCCACTGAAAAGAATTAAAGGTATAATAAAATAACAAGGAAAAATCCTAATGGGGCATCACGTGCCAACACGTGACCAAGGGTCACGTGCTGACACGTGATAATTCCTGAGTTCTTTAAAACAACAGAATTAAATTCTGGTCAAATGCTTAATCAGAGGGTCACGTGCCAACACGTGATGGGTTCCTAAAGATTTATGAATTAATAGAATTAAATTCTAATTAAGAGGGAATCAAAAACCCTAACTGGAAAAATATTTCTCTAAATCTTTCCAAACAAAAAACATGGTGCTCTGTATAATGGAGCACCGTTGGATTAAAAATCCAATGGTGATTAAAAATCACTAATTTATGGAAAGATTTTATACAAGGAAAGATTTCCCTGAAATTTTCCAGGAATAACAGATAAAAGATCTTTTGGATTAAAAATCCAATGGTAAATAAAATTCACCGAGTGATCTAAAAGATCATGTTGGTTACAAAATCAATTAAAATCTTTCAATGAAAGATTGACAAAACAAATTGATTCTTTTCTTTCTCCTATAAATAGGAGCCAAGAAGAGAAGAGAGGGGGATTACTTTTTTGAGAAAAAACAACAACAGAGAGAAAAGAGAGAGGAGAATTTAATTCTCAAGAGAGAAAAAAAGATCTCTTCAGAGAAAAGAAACCCTATGTGAGAAAGGGGAAAGAGATCTAAGTTCCATAAAACAAAGAGAATTTAATTCTCAATTTAAGAGTTTAACTCTTCTGAATAAGAACTTAGTTCTTCCTTTGGTTGAAGATCTGCAGAAGCAGATCTCCCCACAAGTTGAGAATTTAATTCTCATCGGGGAGATTCTGCCATGCAGATCCAAAACTTAGAGTGAGAATTGAGTTTAAGGAATTTAATTCCCCCAAATTCATAGGAATTTAATTCCTCCAAATGAAACTAGGGTTTAACCCTATATGAGAATTTAATCCTCCCAAATTCATAGGAATTCAATTCCTCTAAATAAAACTAGGATTTAACCCTACATAAGAATTTAATTCTTCCATATACATAGGAATTTAATTCCTCTAAGCAAAATTAGGATTTAACCCTACCAAAAAATTTAATTCTTAAAACAAGAGACTTAAAACTCTCCATGCACGTAAAGAAATCAGTACCCAACCTGGTCACGTGACAACACGTGACCCTCCTTCTCAATGATCAAAAGAGAACGAACAAGACTAGGTCACGTGCCCCCACGTGACCCTTAAAAAGACTCCTCAAAATGAGAAAGAACAAGTCTGGAGCCAATGCCTCACGTGCTCCCACGTGACCCCTAAACAGACTCCTTAATATGAGAAAGAAAAAGCATAGAGGCAATGCCTCACGTGCTCCCACGTGACCCTCAAAATAAAAGCGAACAAACCCAAAGGCAGTACTGATCTAGGGTGCCTCACGTGTCCCCACGTGACACCTGACAAATACCCTTTTTCAAAAGAATAAAATAGGGGAAGACAGATAAATTAATGCCTAACGCAGAGGCATTGTCATGTGTCCACACGTGATAATTTCAAAGACTAAAAGTGTTTAACACTTATATGAATATTCTGAGAACAAAATAAAGGAAGTCTGGCCCCATCTTCAGATGCCACACGTGACCCCACATGACCAATTCAATTTTAGTGTTTAACACTACTTTAAGCGCCTCGTCCTTAGTGTTTAACACTATTTTCATCATATCACATGGGAGCACGTGATCGCCAAGTATCCTCTAGTGTTCAACACTATTTTAAAGCCAAGCTTTTCCCAAATTGGTTAAATTTTCCAGAGGCAAATCTCCCCTTCAACTGGACCTCAAAATTGGTCAGTTCATATGATATGAAAAGTAAAGTCCAGAGCTATAATGAATGGTTAGTGCTCAGCCAAAGACAAAATGTTGTCAGAGCCCCCAAACCCCTGTTTAGCATTGCTAAATAATAGGGGCTGAACCCAGACAAATGTTCAATAGTCCAACAAAGGGCCAACATTTCAAACCTAATTGGACTTAGCCCAAGTTGGCCATAAGTCCTCAATTCAGATTTAACTGAGCCAATGTGCTCATAATCTAATTAATTGATCTTAGTTCCAAATTGAACTACAGATTTCCCAATCAACTTTGGTTCAAGGGTACATCTCTTCACTCCTCTGATATTTGTCGTTGTAATCCTTCAACGTCTTCAGAGAGGTGACGGGTCCCAATAACCAATAATTCCATGGACTGTGGGGTCCTTAAACTCATGGACTATGATGTCCTTAAACTCGGACTGTGGGGTCCTTTTAAACCCATGGACTATGATGTCCTTAACCTCGGACTGTGGGGTTCCTTTAAACCCACGGACTATGATGTCCTTAACCTTGGACCACCATGTCCTTAAACTGGCAATTGACCGTAAAGTCCCTAAACTAGAACAATAGAGCCCAAATGCTCTTTTGTTGGATCTAAATGATCCCATTAAGTAGATCTTAGTCTAAAATTAGACTAACGTATCCTTAACAAATGGTTAAGTTGACCTTAGTTTAAAATTAGACTAACGTGTCCATAACAAACTGTTAAGTTGATCTTAGTCTAAAATTAGACTAACGTATCCTTAACTAACGTTTAACTTGATCTTAGTCTCAAATGAGACTAACGTATTCTTAAACCCAACCCCCAAACCCAAATCTAAGAAAATACGGATTTGGACTAATCCACGCCCTATGGGCGACAACATAAATTAGTCTCCGTATACAATCCACGGGCAACCAAAAAACAAAACAAACAAACACGACGCGAAGTGACCATCTGGAGAAGGAGAAAGTTGTTACTGCGACGCGGTAGCGTAATTAACTGCAGGTGCTTGCGCCTGCAGGGAAGAGTGTCCCCATAATCAAAAACTCCTCAAATGAGGGGGAAACTGACGAAGTCTGCTACATCGGCCGCATCCGTTTAAACCTTCGATACACGATGTCATAAATCAACTTGGCATCTTCGAAGAGGTGGACGGATAACACCAAATAGCATCTGCCCTAAAATTCAGGCGAGACGGACCTGCGCGGTCGCGTCTCCGTCTTTTGGCGGGGAACAATTATCCCCAATACAGAATTATATCCTTCTTTAACTCAATAAAGAATCTGTTAGTTATATGTATGCCCTAGAGGCCATTATTGTACATGTGATGTATATTATAGTGGATGCTTAGATATATATAGAGAGGACTTTCTTGCTCGACATGATAGTATGCTATCTGGTTGCTCTTTATCTTAACATGTTGACTTGTATATGTGATGCTGTCTTGCTCTCACATGTTGATAGAGCCCTTAGGTTGTGTACTTGACTACCAGGACTATGATGAAGATCATACTAGTGGGGCCAAGGGTATTCCATAAGTACACCCTAAAACAGTTCCTAGTCGAGGGTGTATCGAGACAGGGCATCGATATTTCGGAGTAGACTAGCGTATATGCATCTTGACCCATATGATGGGCGATGGATGATCCCACATTCATTGGAGTTTGACATCAAAGATGGTATACGGGTGCTCAGTGGAGACTGGGTACACTGAACGGACTCGCCGAGAACACCTAGTTGGTATTATACCTATCGTCAAATAGCAGTTATCTGGTGACACTGGTACAGGTTAGTATGTAGACCCGAGATCGTCATAGAGTCTTGTGTGATTCCCACCGTGCTTTGATTTCCACCTTACCATGTTCAATAGAACGTGCAAAACGGTGGCTTTTGGGTACAGTCCTGAATCATATGGAGGCAATGAGATGATAGGAGGGGATTCGTCTCTCCCGGTATTGGGGGTTGATGTTGCGCTGTGCTCGATTAGCCATAAAAGGAAAGTCCCTGGCCAGGGCTGATACAGAGATTTACTGATAAGTGTTATCAGTAGTTTCTCGACCCGTTATGAGCCTCACATCGGCATGACTTATCGGTTATTGGGGTCTGACGTTTACCGCCCATATACTGGATATGCGACATATCAGACGAAGAGACCGGACTGTACGGTAGTGTTACTGACAGGCTTTTGCAGGAGTTAGAGAGGGCTAGCTTGCTGATCTTCTGATCGTTTAATACCCGGGTAGCCGTTACGTCCAGCTAGTACCGCTGACGGCTTGTGGGTGTTTGATGTGATCATCACCTACTGCCGGCGTATTGACGAGTCTTTAGAGTTCTACATAGAGGTTAACTGGTTCATGCAAAACGAAGTAGGAGCACATATGTGATATGTGCGGGACCGAGATTAATACGAGTATATGATATCGTATTCTATTGTCATGATATACCGTATCGATCGGTTATATGAGATATAGCCGGGTTATCGAATCAAGTGTTGATTCGATAAGTCGATACAGTATCGGACGGTTATTTGAGAGATATCCGGGTTATCGAATCAAGTGTTGGTTCGATAAATTGATACAAATTATATTAGTCGGTCATATGAGATATAATAGGATTATTAAATCAAGCGTTGATTTAATGATTTAATGTATAATTATATATATTATATATTAATTTACATTAACTAATATTAGCTCACTTAAGCATTTCTTTTTCTCACATGTGCACACTTGATATATATGTGATATATATTAATTGTGTTTTATTTATGTGTCATGGTTGATGATACATGCAACAGGGGTTTATGAGACCTACACCATGATAATGATAATGCAGGGTTTATTTATTTAGAATAAAACAATTATTAGTTGGAATTTTGTCACATGGCATGAAGTTTCATGAAGCTTGGAGACTCATTGACTTAGTCCACTAGTTTTGTCTTATACTAGATATTTGTTAACCCAACCATTATCTAAACTCATGGTTAAGTCTCTACATGAGATATATTAAATATTTTCTCACCCATGGTTGCCATTCTCTCACACATCTATTATTTGCTTCTTCTTCCTCAAAGCTCAAGAGAGCTCTCTATGTTTTGAGAGAAGCTAAAAAACTAAGTGAGAAAAGTAATTCTAAAGTGAGCAAAAATCCTACTTCATCATTCTCTACTAGATTAGCACTTTAGTATAGGGTGTTAGCTTCACTAATCCCACATTAGTGAAGAGGGTAGCTTGGGTTTGTGACTCCTCGACGTAGATCATCTTCGGCTTGGAAGACTTCAAGAAAGCATGTATCTTTCTTCTTATGGAGCCGTTCGAGAGTCCGCAAGATCGCAACTTGGAGCGAAGGGACTACTACAAGGAGCTAAAGAAGTGAAGGACCAGACTACAAAGGTTGTAATCCCTAATCACTTAGTTGTAAAGTAGTTTACAATATATTTCGTATGATTCTCTAGTTAAAGATTTTAGTTTAGGGTTCTTTAAAACGGCAAAAAAATTTAAAATGCTATGGACGATACCTCCCGAAACCTTGCTGTCGTTCATAGGAACCCTACAGAATCTAATGTAATGTTGTATATCAGGTTCGGTATGTAATAACATTCGTTCCGAATCAATGTATTTACCATTTGGTAATACAAGGTGATATCTGCCAACTGATTTGGCTGCAACAATTGCACCATTCTCTAACACTTAGAGATATATCACCCTATCCCAGTTCTCTACCTTTCTGTAGCCCATGTAACAAATTACATATGTGGATCCTAATACGGTATCTTGATTGATTCACGAAAGAGTGTTTTTGTAGTTAGCCGCAATCAATAACGGTGTCGCGTGTAGCTAGACCGAGATGAGTACGGGTCGTCCTCTGGGAAACGTGGAACCTTTTACTTTTACTTTAAATGTGTTGAGAAAGAGAGGAGGGATAAAGAATGTTTATAGAATGGTTTCTAGATCTACGTTAAACAAGAATGTAAAATATAGATCTAGATTATTTTAAAGATATAATTAATATAATAAGAGGGCTTGTAGGGTTCGTTAGGATTTAGTAGTTATGGACGATTAATTAAAAGTTACCCTTTTTATCCATTAATAGATTTAGAACTAGAACGACGGGGATGCGTGTAGATTAGGGTTTCTGGAGGGAAAAGGAATCCCACTCTTAACCCTTATCTCGACACGGAACTCCGTTCATATCTAGCCTTTACCAAAACAATCATTAATCTAATCTCTAATCGCGGTCGAAACTAGCAAAGAATTGCTAGCGCGCCCGATTAGGATGTTAATGATTCTTTTGATAAAGTTCCTAAACTTTATAGGACTTAAAAAGGGTTTAGTTATTTTCATCATCCATTAGCCTACCCTAATCCTACGAACCCTAACAAGCGGAGAATTACTCGCGCATGTTGGGAGAAGAAGATGAAAAGACAGAGAGGGAAAACATAATGTAAAATGCAAAAACAATTAAAAAGAACTACCTTTATTAATCGACTTGAACAAACTACACTTTTAATCCATAGAAAATGATTACAACTAGTTGCTTCTCGATCTTTCCTAAGGAGGTAGTCGAACAGTCGATGATCAGCCTGGATGCGTGAGCGTCGGGAGCTTCGTGATCTCTTCGGCTTGATTGCTTTTCCAAAAGGCTCTCGGTGCCTTTTTATAGTGCAAAGCCAGAATCTTTTACTTCAAAAGTTGGTAAAATATAGCAGAGAATCATGCCCCAAAATCTTTCCTTCCAACTCCATAATATTGCGGCGGATCCGCGGCCAAAGTGGGGGTATGGCCGCGGATCCGTGGCCATTTGATCACAACTCTTCATCAAATTTTGGGGTTTCTGTCTTTGTAATATTTGGCAATCCTAGGCACCTTCATATTTCAGAAATCTTCTCTCGGTTGCTTCCAGACTTGGTCTCCAAGTTTTGCTTCTTAATTTAGCAAGTTTTCTTCAACAAATTGATTTGTTTGATAAATTCTGCATAACAACTTGGAAAATTCTGCACAATAATCTCAAATAATATTTAGTAGACCTATTTCTACTAGGATTTGGTCAATGGATTTATTTGCAAACATTTTCTTACCAAATGCTAATTAAAATATATTAACACATGGAAAATGGTGTATTTACACATAAACCCTCATATGCATAATATATCATAATAAAGTCCTTTTTTAATATGAAAATGGTAGGAAAAATGTAATACAAATGTGCATTTTCATCAACTGAACAAATACCCCCAAACTTATCTTTGATCGTCCCGAGCAAACTAGTTTATTTAAGAGGAGAAAAAGAAAGGAGAAAACTAAGCACACTTTCATAGGCAGACACGATTGCAGTGAGCACGTGCAACAAGCCGTTAAACCTCTAGGTGTCCCTAGTAGGAGGAGTGTTGTCTCCTGAGGGTTTTCAGCGGATTACACCCACAAAATCCTATAACAAAAGAAAGATGGTGAAATTTACATATAAAGACAAGAACCATAAAAGAAATACTTTGAAAAGAAGAGTTTCCAACTATGCTAGCTTTTCAGTTGTCATGAGCCCTATCTTAATAGTCATGAAAAAATGTTAGAAATCACATTACCCCTCAATAAAACATCGTCTTTATTCTTCATTCCTACCTTTCATCCAAACATTGATCATATAACCCCACGTGTGTGTAAAGAACATCCCTACACTCGGAGAATTCAATTCAAGCTATCATACTCTTGTCCATCTACCTTAGTACTTTTTAATTTGATAAATATTTAGATTTGCTCACACATTTTCATGCGACCGTTAATACTTCTTGAGGTACTAACCAACCGATTACTCATGTGCTTGCTAATTAGGTGATAATATTTTCCTCGTCTTGCACCACCTAAGGCTTAGCAGTGACTTCCAGACCAGTTGGCCTTAGGGCACTAGGTGAAGAGGCACCCTCGCTATATTTTTTTATTGCTGCCTTGGCGATACAAAACCAGTGTTCATTTTTTCTTTTCACCATTTTTATATTTTCTTCATTTTTTTTTCCTTCATACTTTGGCTTTTAGACAAGAGCATTTCAAGGTATCCTCTACTATCCCGAGTTTCAAGACGTGTGTAAGTGCATATAGTAGGGTATCAACATTCAAATGTTTGGCTTCCAGAATAGAAACTATTTTTCAGACTTATTTTTATCCTCAGATTAGTGACTTCCTTCATCTTACTAACCCTTGGGACAACAGCTCATAACTACTTATTACTAGTTCGTGTAAGAAAACTTCTAATTTTCTTAGTTTTCTTAAACTATTCCTATCTTTTGGATGTAATTTTTCACTTTCTACTCTTTTGTTATAAAAGAAAATTTAAATTTTTTTTTTTTGAAAATGTTGTGCTTATGCAAAATATGATGCAAGGTGATGCGTAAATAAGCACAAACCTCCCCCAAACTTGTTTTCAACAGTGTCCTCACTGTTGCTATCTGCTGGATCACAAAAACCTGTAAGCTTGGGAGGACATTATTAATGGGGGCAAGAATATATGAAAGTGAAAATCCTCCCCCAAACTTATTTTTGGCTCACAAATTTGAGGACAAAAGTTATGTTCAAGAGCCAAAAATATACCCCCCCTCAAACATGGGTTAGACAATACGAAGCATTTTAAGAGGGGGTGAGTCATTTGGTCAAAGTGAGACTTTACAAAGACCAAAAGTTAATACCAACCATTCAAAGATTTTATCAGTATATCGTATAGGTTGGTGGAAGAATGTGTTGTATCGACTCAAGAAAAAGTGGGGAAGGGATAAGAGGTAGTCTGGAAAGGGTTTGAAATTAGAGAAAAGAAAGAATGAGGAAGGTGAATGATTAGGAAGAAGGAATGGTGATGGTTCAACCTCTATAGGTGGAGATTGATCAATCACAAAATCCGTATTGTTTAAAAATTCAAGTTCGTCAGCAAAAAGTTCTTCAAAAATTTTATCAATGGTGTGATTTTACATTTTGCTGTCAAAGAGTTTTGTGCCAGAATTTATTCTACTTGATTCATAAAAAATCATTGAGGTAGAGGACTCGAAAAACTCATCTACCTCATTTTCAAAAATATCCAAATCAAGTTGAATTTCTGGTATTATTGAACTTGAATTAACGGATTGTAATTTATCAAAACTCACTGAAACTATAGGAACAGAAGAAGAACCGGAGAAAGTAGAAGGTGAAATGGGTAAACAAATTGGTGTGTCGAGTGTTGCTGAACCAGATGTGGAAGATGGAGGCTGTATGTCGGTCTGATCTTCGGGTATACCTTTATCATCAACTTCAAGACATATTTGGGGTTCGGGAAGAATTAAAGGCTCAAGATGATGACCACAAGGAAGTGAAAGGATTTGATGAATTGGTGGGACAAAATCATCCAAAATTTCGGGTTCATCAATCAATATATCCCCAATGTCAATCACCTCATTCAAGTGAAGGTTAAAATTCTCAAACACCTTATCAAAAGTATGGTTTTCAATCAGTTTTGGTTCAAGAGTGGAGGTGTAGAGATCACAAGGGTTGGGTATGGTTTCACTTGAAATGGACCCTTCACAGTCGGGTAAATCAAACAATACAAAGTCACACAACTTATCAGTCATTCTATTTGGTGTACTTGATGAATCTATGAAACTGGAGTTGTGGATTTCAGTTTGGAAAGGGAAGGTTTGATTAGGAAGGGTATATAATTCTGTCTTTCTACCCAAATTCTCATTTTGTCCGATGCCCGTATTATATACTGAAAAATTTTGGGCTGGTTCGGAACTCGTTGCCCTTTCATATTTAGCCATGCTTTCCTTCCATTCCTCTCTAATGCGGTTCATCATCACTATACCTTCTTCTAATTTCCGCTCAAGACTAGACTTTGGTTGATAAAGGGTTTCGGTATAAGATTGAAATTCCTGTGGATAATTAAAACTCCCAAATGACTGATTAAAAGAACTGTCTAGAGAAGGTGGAAAGTCGGATTGGATTGATAGGAATAGAATGGTTGCGAAAATTGGGTAGGAGTAGGATTAAAATTATGATAAGAAGAATATTGATATGGGTTGGTCGGTTGGCTATCAAACTCTTCTTTGGAAAGTGGAGGTGATGGTTGATATCGGTCCGGGTTAAAACTTTGGCCTCTAGCCCTAGCTATGTGCTCAGCAATGGACATTCGTCTAGGGGCTTCCTCACTCTGGGTATCAACTGAAACAGGTGTAGGATTAGGATATGGTTGATAAGACCTAGACTGAGGTGGCCAACTGTTTCTTCCTGCTTGTTCTATATGATCTCTTAAGGACATGGAAGAGCTGGACGGTATACCGAAGGGATTTCGAAAACAAGAGATATCTGGTTGTGGACAGCAAAGCTCGGCAAGTGTTGTTCTGTTTAGGTCACCCATTATAAGAAGAGAATAAGAGGGAAGGGGTAAAAAGGGAAGAAAATAATTGGTTTGTTTTGAAAAATGACGGATTTAGACAAATCACACAAAAATGCACAAATAACCCTAGAACTAAGGTTACCTAGGTCCAGTCTCTAGACCGCTCCTAGACTTCCAAAGGACAAGTCGCAGGATAAATCCTCTACCGCCTCCGTACTACCCTTGTAGCCAGGTAAGTGCCAGGTTAGTGGGAAGAAACCACAGTAGTGGGCCTAATTAAAAACCACTAGCCTTTGACACACTTGCCTAGGCACTACAAAAGTAATGCGGATAAACGATAGATTACCCACGACCTTCCTCTGTCCTTATTGAGCGTGACAGTCCTTAGAGTCTGGTCTAGATATTTTTTAAATTAATGAAGGGTTGATCTATATGCTCGGTTTGTGATTTGTGGGGCTTAGGAAGGGTGATGAAATCCCCACCTAATCTTGATTTGGTCTTTGCCCCTTAGAGTCCGTATTAAAAATATGCAAAACAAAACCAATCACAAAACTTTTGCAAAAAGATTTTTGAGCGGCGCAATTTTGCAAAGAATCCTGCAGAAAATAGATTTTATTGGATTTGAGGGGAGAGAGAAGGAGTTAAGAAAGATACCAGAGAAGATTGAAGCCCTAATTCCTCCAACCTGCCGCGATTCCGCCGCAGAATGGGTGCTTTTGCCGCGGTTCCGCCGCGTGGCAGAAGGAACAGTTGATGAAATATTTTGTATAGCCTTCTGTGCTCCTCTGGATCTCTAAAAATGTCTCTGTTTCCTGTTCTCCTTAATTCTGTGACTCCAGATCTCCTTGCAAAAAAATTCACGCACAAATCGTTAAATATGCAATTTGCAGTTTTGTGTTAATAATGATATGACTCGTCTAAGAATTCAACACAAATAGTAAAAATAAAAAATTACGCACGTTTCCCCGGCAACGGCGCCATTTGATTGATTCACGAAAGAGTGTTTTTGTAGTTAGCCGCAATCAATAACGGTGTTGCGTGTAGCTAGACCGAGATGAGTATGGGTCGTCCTCTGGGAAACGTGGAACCTTTTACTTTTACTTTAGATGTGTTGAGAAAGAGAGGAGGGATAAAGAATTTTTATAGAATGGTTTCTAGATCTACGTTAAACAAGAATGTAAAATATAGATCTAGATTATTTTAAAGATGTAATTAATATAATAAGAGGGCTTGTAGGGTTTGTTAGGATTTAGTAGTTATGGACGATTAATTAAAAGTTACCCTTTTTATTCATTAATAGATTTAGAACTAGAACGACGGGGATGCGTGTAGATTAGGGTTTCTGGAGGGAAAAGGAATCCCACTCTTAACCCTTATCTCGACACGGAACTCCGTTCATATCTAGCCTTTACCAAAACCTCATTAATCTAATCTCTAATCGCGGTCGAAACTAGTAAAGAATTGCTAGCGCGCCCGATTAGGATGTTAATGATTCTTTTGATAAAGTTCCTAAACTTTATAGGACTTAAAAAGGGTTTAGTTATTTTCATCATCCATTAGCCTACCCTAATCCTACGAACCCTAACAAGCGGAGAATTACTCGTGCATGTTGGGAGAAGAAGATGAAAAGACAGAGAGGGAAAACATAATGTAAAATGCAAAAACAATTAAAAAGAACTACCTTTATTAATCGACTTGAACAAACTACACTTTTAATCCATAGAAAATGATTACAACTAGTTGCTTCTCGATCTTTCCTAAGGAGGTAGTCGAACAGTCGATGATCAGCCTGGATGCGTGAGCGTCGGGAGCTTTGTGATCTCTTCGGCTTGATTGCTTTTCCAAGTGGCTCTCAGTGCCTTTTTATAGTGCAAAGCCTGAATCTTTTGCTTCAAAAGTTGGTAAAATATAGCAGAGAATCATGCCCCAAAATCTTTCCTTCCAACTCCATAATATTGCGGCAGATCCGCGGCCAAAGTGGGGGTATGGCCGCGGATCCGCGGCCATTTGATCACAACTCTTCATAAAATTTTGGGGTTTTTGTCTTTGTGACATTTGGCAATCCTAGGCACCTTCATATTTCAGAAATCTTCTCTCGGTTGCTTCCAGACTTGGTCTCCAAGTTTTGCTTCTTAATTTGGCATGTTTTCTTCAACAAATTGATTTGTTTGATAAATTCTGCATAACAACTTGGAAAATTCTGCACAATAATCTCAAATAATATTTAGTAGACCTATTTCTACTAGGATTTGGTCAATGGATTTATTTGCAAACATTTTCTTACCAAATGCTAATTAAAATATATTAACACATGGAAAATGGTGTATTTACACATAAACCCTCATATGTATAATATATCATAATAAAGTCCTTTTTTAATATGAAAATGGTAGGAAAAATGTAATACAAATGTGCAGTTTCATCAACTGAACATATCTCATACCTAGGACGTAGAGGACACTGAGAAATAGTTCTTGGTAATGAACACACCTGAAGAATATGCATCAACATACTCATTCCTCGATTAGGTTGCGTGGAAATCCGGATATTCCCCTATTTTCTGCTCGGACTTATAACAGTTATAAGATAGAGCGTAACCAACGTTCCCCAGCTCAGTATAATAAGCAGGTTCGGTCAATGCACCCATATTATTATCTTGATTAAGGCGTGACATGGTCGCTACCAGGAGAGAGAGAGAGAGAGAGAGAGAGAGAGAGAAGAAAACACTTAGCGTATGCTCTTACAAGATCAGATTGGTTATTATTTTATCTAATCAAGATATCTCCCACTATTTTTATCAAATCTTCCTTCAAACCCTAAAAGGTAAGACTAGCCGGGATTAATTACACCCTACAAGTTTGCCAATCTTTCGGCCAGGCCAGTGTCGGTATTTTGAGGGAGGTCTCCCGTGCTTTCGCATGGACCTAATTAAAATAAACCTCGTTTTGCCAGGGGCGTTATCCCGTTATTCTAGACACCTACTTGATCGGCTAATTATAATGTGCAAAACTCTCCCAGGAGTAACTCTTACTCACAGTGGGTATCGGGATCCAACTATCTCATAGAAGGTATGCAATCTTATTGCAAATTTCAACACTTGAAATTCCCGATAATGTTTTACCCCTAACAACTTATGACCTTGGCTATGGTTAATAAATCATAAATGCTAGCCAAGTTCAACCCGTCATTTCATGATTGAATTAAACCCACCCGTACGACCCTTGGCTAAGGTCAACAAAGCCGCACGACAACCCTAACTCAATCACATCATATGCTGCAGATAAGCACTAATTAGCTACCGCACACTACACCTTGGCTAAGGTCAACAAACGTAGCACGAATACTAAAAAATACTTATCTGAAATGATGGAGGGTTACAACAGGTTTTTAAGAAAACCTTTTGCGTAATGAACTTGATATCGTTGTAGAATCGAGTGATTTTGAAAAGGAGCGTTTTTGAGGTTTTTACTAGTTTTGCTAAAGAGGTCACTCCTGGTAAAGGGATCTCGGCTCTCTCCTCATCGAATGAGGTGCAGGATATTTCACAAATACCACTATGCAAAGCATGAACTAAAAAAGCAATCAAAAGACAACACCGAGTGGTTATAGCATCTACCAGTTTCGCTAAAGAGGTCACTCCCGGTGAAGGGATCTCGATATATTCCTTATCGAATAAGGTGCTGGATATTCTATAGGGAATACACTATGCAAAGCAAAAACTAGAGCTACCAGTTTTTAAAACAAGTTTCTACAACATCTTTAGGTTTCTTTTATTTCATTAATCTCATTAATAAAGTCCCATCAATTATGCTTCCTAAGTATCACAGAAGAAACGAAAGCAGCAATATTTATTATATATCATATATATAATATAAGAATTCGTCTCAGAATATCAAGTGATCACATCACAGAATATCAGCACCAGAAGAACACATATGAAATATTGGATATACTAGGAATTCCGTGTTTGAAATTAAGCCAGTAAAAAAACGCGGATTCCACGGTCGCGATGAATAGCCAAACCCACATCCCTAGACCCCTACGAGAGCGGCAAGCAAACCTCCCAATTCTAGAGTTAGGAGACCCGGTCTCGACTCCTCGAGATGGTCTCCCACTGGACTCTAGAACCCGGTTACTTGTGATCTCCACCTTGGGTCTATCCTAATGCGGAAAAGTAAATAATATACATCAATGGTGACATCATCCTCAACCCGGAAGTGCCCCAATAAAAGAATATTATATACAAGCTTTTACATGAATAAAAATGAAAAAATCTCATCTCACATAAAGACCCCCGGCTATTCAAAACACGATAAACCAATATTACATATCACAACAATACATAACATCACATGTCATCAACGTAAGTAAATATGTGTATCCCAACTGTCGTTGACATATAGCAATGAAACCGGCGATACACCACATATTACACTTACGGCCGCAGAAATAAAAGTGAAAAACTATAACAATTGGAATCCGCAACCACCTTAGACATCATAAACCCAATGTATTACATACTTTGGATTTAATGCCTAACAATATGAATTCCTTAGAAATCACATGCTTAACAATTATAAAACCCGCATTTTAGTCTCGATATTGAAAACACTTTTGAATAACCAGTCGGGTAATTCAACAAGATTCCCGACAACCTGATCGAATGCTCATCGGAAACTTTAATAGACGGCTGCACCCCCGATGCCGTTGACGAAGTTCACTTAGGAGGAACACCGCTGCCGCGAGCACCCGAACGGATGCTTTTGGCGACGGGGTTCTCCTACAGTCACTTGGTCGGGGCTATAGGGCGTGGCTATCTAGTAAGGTTACCCGGCGAGTATCCGCGTACGCTACGTGATTGCGACGGACTTTTGATCAACATCAAAATTCCGTGGCAACCGATCATCTGAGACTAAATTGCTAGATTTATAAAATTCAAATTAGTTTTCATAAAACTAAATATTATGGATTCCAAGTATTGTATCACAATCACAGATAACTAGACGATATTAAAATTTTCGATCGAATAAACAAACACCCAAAATTTTCCAAAGAGCTCAACACTTGAGCGGAGTTTAAAAAGTATCCAGAACATGCCACAGCACCTATGGACCAACCGTAGAAGAGTCAACCCTTGCCTCACCTATGGCGCCGCGAAACTACCAAAAACCCTAGGGTTCGATGGCGGTTCTGACGGTCACAGAATCGAGTTAGGGTTTCGTTCTTCTAGAGGGTCCATAGAAAACACCTGCATGATTTTCAGAAGATTTTAAACTTGGAAAAATCCAACTCTTGGAAAATTTCCAGCGAGGGAAAAAATAAGTTATTGATATCCGTTCGAATTTTTTAACATCGTCTAAATAACCCGAAAAGATATTAGAATTACGACTACGAAACACCCCGAATTGCCTTTACTTAAAGATAACATCACATGCACTTTCTGTAAAAACAAGCAACACCTAAAACACCAAAACCCAGAGACTGGAACACCATAAAAAATTCAACCCAAAATCAGTTAAAAAACCGAGCATGCCGGTTTTAAGCTTCATGTAGCCGACCAAAATCCGTCGAGGGGGGCTAAGTTTTCTGTGGTGTTCATATTACATCTCATATAACATTCTGCAATTGCTTAAAAAATTTTAAACACTCTGAAAATTTCGACAGAAACTAGGTTTTGTGTTTCGGAGTTGTTTCGGTTTCGTAATCCTACAAATATCATCTAATTCTCTAGCATGGCTCTGATACCACTGCTGGGTTCCCTAGGCGGCCGCTGGGTTTCGGGAGGTATCGACCATGCCGTTTTCAAAAAATTGGCGCGCTAAAGAACCCTAACGCTAGAATTTAAACTAGAGAATTAGACGAACAAGTATGTAAACATCTTTATATCTAAGTGAACAAGGAATACACTTTTGTAGACCGGTCCTTCACTTCAATAGCTCCGAGTAGTAGTCCCTTCGCTCCAAGTAGTGATCTCCCAGACTCTAGTGAGGCTTCACAAGGTGAAATGAACAAGCTTGCGAATCCAATCAGTAACACTACCGTACAGTCCGGTCTCTTCGTCTGATATGTCGCATATCACAGACTAGGGGTGGTAAACGTCAGACCCCAATAGCCTGATAAGTCATGCCGATGTGAGGCTCATAATGGTTTGAGAAACTACTGATAACACTTACCAGTAGATCTCAGCAACCCTGGCCAGGGATTTCCTGTTATGTCCAATCAAGCATAGCGCAACATCAACCCCTAATACCGGGAGAGACGAAATCCCCTCCTATCGCTCATTGCCTCCATGTGACTCAGGACTGTACCCAAAAACCACCGTTTTGCATGATCACTTGAACATGGTAAGGTGGAAATTAAAGCACAGTGGGAATCACATAAGTCTCTATGACAATCTAGGGTCAACAGACTAACCTGCACCAGTGTCACCAGAGAACTGCTATCTGACGATAGGTATAATACCATCTAGGAGTTCTCGGCGAGTCCGATCAGTGTACCCAGTCTCCACTGAGCATCTGTATACCATCTCTGATGTCAAACACCAATAGATATGGGATCATCCATCGCCCATCATATGGGTCGAAAAGCGTATATGCTAGTCTACTCTGGAATATCGATGCTCCGTCTCGATATTCCAACGACTAAGAACATTTGAAGGATGTACTTACCGACTACCTCTGCTCCACTAGTATGATCTGCATCATAATCCTGATAGTCAAGTACTCATCCTAAGGGCTTTATCAACATATAATAGAGAGACAATAAGAGTACATGTTAAGATAAAGAGCAACCAGATAGTATACTATCATGTCGAGCAAGAAAGTCCTCCCTATATATGTCCAAGCATCCACTATAATATATATCACATGTATAATAATGGCCTCTAGGGCATACATATAACCAACACTTCAAACTCCCCCCAGTCTCGAATAGGGCGGCAAAGCATACCCGGGGACCCTACCGTGCTTTCCACAGGTCGCAAGTCTACTCCACCAAGAACTGCAAGCAGCTCCGAGACTGTAGGGTTCCTAAGAACGACAGCAAGGTTTTGGGTGGCATCGACCATACCAAATTAAAATTTTGCCATGCTTAATAACCCTAAACAAGATCTTTAACTAGATATTCATACGGAAACATTAAGTAAAAAACTTTACTTCTAAGTGATTAGAGATTACAACCTTTGTAGTCCGCTCCTTCACTTCACAAGCTCCAAGTAGTGGTCCCCTCGCTGCGATCAACGAGCTCCCGAACTCTTGAGAGGCTCTACAAGATGTATGATGCATCCTTGCTTGAAGTCTTCAAAGTCTATGATGA
This sequence comes from Agapanthus africanus, assembly GCA_030015575.1. Taxonomy (NCBI): domain Eukaryota; kingdom Viridiplantae; phylum Streptophyta; class Magnoliopsida; order Asparagales; family Amaryllidaceae; genus Agapanthus; species Agapanthus africanus. The sequence continues at coordinate 124,222,510 of JASDDO010000001.1, forward strand.
TCTACGTCGAGGAAACACAGACTCAAGCTCTCTCTTCACTAATACGGAATTAGTGAAGCTAACACACTAATCTATATGGCTAGTATAGAAGAAGATGATGAAGTAGGAATTTTGCTCACTTTAGAATTTAATTTCTCACTATTTTTCTTCTTTATCTGAAAGTCAAGAGAGCAAAAAATGAGATGAGGAAGAAGAAGATGAATGAATGGGATAAGATTAGAAATGCAACCATGGGTTAGTATATGTCAAACCTTAACCCATGTAGAGAGTTAACCATGACTATGTGTAATGGTTGGGTTAGAAAATATCTTAGGAAAAAAAAGGGTGGACTTTATCAATGGTTATCAACAAGCTTCATGAAGCTTCCACCATGACTCATTTCCACAATTTTGAATTACTTAAGAATTTAAACCCAAACATTATATTTAGTAAGGTATAATTCTCATATATCCTTGTTGCATGTATAACCTAGCATGTCACAATATTATATATCACATATATAATATTTATGTAACAATAGAAAACAATACAATAAACATATATCACATATATGTTAAATGTATCATAAGTGAGAATAATAAATACTTAAGTGAGCATATAATAATATATATCATTTCATCGAATCAACACTTGATCCGATAACCCGGCTATATCACATATAACCGGCCGATATCACATATCGCAAGAATAGAATACGGTATCACATACTCGTATCAATCTCGATCCCGCACATATCACATGTGTGCTCCTACTCCATTTTACCTAAGCCAGGAAACCTCTATGTAGGACTCTAAAGACTTGTCAATACGCCGGCAGTAGATGATGATCATGTCAAACACCAACAAGCCGCAAGCGGTCAGCTAAACGTAACGATCACCCGGGTATTGAGCGATCAGAAGATCAAGAAGAAAGTCTGCTCTAATTCCTGTAAAGCTTGTCAGTAACACTACCTTACAGTTCGGTCTCTTCGTCTGATATGTCGCATATCTAGTCTAGGGGTGGTAAACGTCAGACCCCAGTAACTGATAAGTCGTGCCGATGTGAGGTCCATAACGGTTCGAGAAACTACTGATAACTCTTACCAGTAAATCTCAGCAACCATGGCCAGGGATTTCCAGTTATGGCCAATCGAGTACAGCGCAACATCAACCCCCAATACCGGGAGAGACGAAACCCCTCCTATCGCTCATTTCCTCTATGTGATTCGAGACTGTACCCAAAAGCCACCGTTTTGCACGTTCTCTTGAACGTGGTAAGGTGGAAATCAAAGCACAGTGGGAATCACACAAGACTCTATGACGATCTCGGGTCTACAGACTAACCTGTACCAGTGTCATCAGAGAACTGCTATCTGACGATAGGTATAGTACCAATAAGGAGTTCTCGGCGAGTCCGTTCAGTGTACCCAGTCTCCACTGAGCACCCATATACTATCCTTGATGTCAAACACCAATGGATGTGGGATCATCCATCGCCCATCATATGGGTCAAGATACGTATACGCTAGTCTGCACTGGAGTATCGATGCCCTGTCTCGATACACCCTCGACTAGGAATAATTATAGGATGTACTTTTAGACTACCCATGCCCCATTAGTATGATCTCCATCATAGTCCCAGTAGTTAAGTAGTCATCCTAAGGGCTTTATCAACATGTGATCACAATACAGTATTATGATATAAGTCAACATGCTAAGATAAAGAGTAACCAGATAGCATACTATCATGACGAGCAAGAAAGTCCTCTCTATATATGTCTAAGCATCCATTATAATATACATCATATGTACAACAATGGCCTCTAGGGTATACATATAACTAACAATCTCCCACTTGCACTAAGGCCAGCTGTTGTAGTATCTCATACCAAACATTCCGAAGAGTCTCTCAAACTGTATCTGGGGAATGGCCTTCGTGAATGGAACCGCAGTGTTATCCTTCGTGTCTACTCTCCTGACCTCGATCTCCCGGCGATCAATTATCTCCCGGATTAGGTGATACCGCCACCGCTCCATTGTTATGCAATACAAAGGTATTGGATGCTCGATGGATAAAACCACACCAAGTTCGGTAATGAACTTCTTTATCCAGACAGCCTCTTTGGCAGCATCGTTGGCAGCGATGTATTCAGCCTCCATCGTCGAGTCTGCAACGGTTTCCTGTTTGGAACTCTTCCAACATACCGCCCCTCCATTGAGGGTAAAGACAAATCCCGAGACCGACTTAGAGTCGTCCTTATCACTCTAGAAGCTCGAATCGGTAAAGGACTCCACTTGGAGTTCTCCTTTACCATACACCAAGAACATCTCTTTAGTCCTTCTCAAGTACTTGAGAATGTTCTTCACAGCTGTCCAGTGATTCTCTCCAGGATCTTCTTGATACCTGCTCACTACACTTAGTAAGTATTCTATATCGAGTCTGGTACACAACATCGCATACATGATAGAGCCTACTGCTGAAGCATAGGGTATCCCTTGCATGAGAGCTCTCTCCAAATCAGTCTTGGGAGACATCTCTTTGGAGAGAGTGAGTCCTGAGATCGTGGGTAAATTCCCACGCTTGGATTCTTCCATACTAAACCTCTTTAGTATGGTGTCAATGTACCTGGATTGGGACAATCCCAGTATCCTTTTAGATCTATCTCTATAGATCTTAATCCCCAAGATGTAGGAGGCATCACCTAGATCTTTCATTGAGAACCTTTGTGATAATAAGAGCTTGATCGAGTGCAGCATAGGAACATCATTTCCTATCAAGAGTATGTCATCCACGTACAATACGAGGAAGACAACCTTACTCTCTGCCACCTTCTTGTATATACAAGGTTCATCTATATTCTTGACGAAGTAAAACTCTTTGATTACGCCATCAAAACAGATGTTCCAGCTCCGCGATACTTGCTTTAACCCATAGATGGATTTAAGCAGCTTACACACCTTCCCGCTGCTCCCACTATCTACAAAGCCCTCTGGCTGAGTCATGTACACGCTCTCTTCTAAATCACCATTTAGAAAGACGGTCTTAACATCTATTTGCCAGATTTTGTAGTCATGGTATGCAGCAATGGCAAGTAAGATCCGGATGGACTTAAGCATAGCCACTGAAGAAAATGTTTTGTCATAATCCACACCTGGTCGTTGACGAAAACCCTTTGCAACAAGTCTAGCTTTGAAAGTCTCAACTTTTCCATCTACACCAAGTTTCTTCTTAAAGATCCATTTGCTCCTAATGAGTTTTACCCCTTCAGGAGCAACTTTCAAAGTCCATACTTTGTTGGTGTACATGGATTCCATCTCAGATCGCATTGCATCCAACCATTTCACTGAGTCCCCACTCGTGATGGCCTGCTCGAAGCTAGTTGGGTCATCATCTTCCATGATGCAATCCTCGCTCCCACCATCGATGAGAAAACCGTAGTATCTCTCAGGTGGATGAGGAACCCTACTAGATCGGCGGAGCGACTGAGATTCGTCGGGAACTACTGAATCCTCTGGCTCTACCAAATCTTCTGTCGTAATTCGTATTGCTGGAACTTCTTCCAGTTCTACCTCCTCGCCACTAATTTCCTTTGCAAGAAATTCCTTTTCTAAAAAGGTGTCATGTCGAGAAACAAACACCTTTTGTTCCTCAGTGTGGTAGAAGATATACCCTTGTGAGTTTTTTGGATATCATACAAACTTGCACAGGACAGACCTTGTCTCGAGTTTGTCCGGATTGTTCCTTTTGACATAGGCCGGACAACCCCATATCTTAACATAATTAAGAGACGGTCTCTTCCCCTTCTATATTTTATATGGAGTGGTAGGCACTGATTTGGTAGGAACCATATTCAATAGGTGTATGGCCGTCTCAAGCGCATACCCTAGAAGGAAATATGCAACTCAGCAGTGCTCATCATAGAGCGCACCATATCTAATAGGGTGCGATTACTTCGTTCCGATACATTGTTGTGCTGTGGTGTATAAGGAGGAGTAAGCTGAGAGAGAATCCCATTCTCTTTTAGATAGTCCAGGAACTCATTGCTCAAGTATTCTCCTCCTCGATCAGATCGAAGGATCTTAATACCTTTACCCGTTTGGTTCTTTACTTCGTGCTGATATTCTTTGAATTTCTCAAAAACTTCAGACTTGTGTTTCAACAAGAATACATGTCCGTATCTTAAGAGATCGTCAGTGAATGCAATGAAGTAAGAGGAACCATTCCTGGCATGTGTAGACATGGGACCGCATACATCACTATGTATCAGCCCCAAGAGTTCCGTAACTCTTTCTCTGTGTCCACTAAACGGAGTTTTGGTCATCTTGCCTTTGAGACATGAGTGTCGAGTGCCATAAGATGAAAATTCAAACGGATTCAAATATCCATCCTTATGTAACTTAGCCAGTCGTGTCGCATTGATATGACCTAGTCTACAATGCCACAAGAAGGATTCGTTCATTTCTGAACTCTTCCTCTTGTGTGTGTTTTGTACGTTAAGAACCGTGGTTTGATTTATAATGTATATGCCATTATTTAACAAGCCTGATCCAATCAACTTTTGATTCAGGAAGATGTTCATAACATTATCCTGTACTACAAAATTATATCCTTCTTTACTTAAAAAAGAAACTGATATAATGTTGCATATCATGTTCGGTATGTAATAGCATTCGTTCAGAATCAATGTATTACCACTTGGTAATACAAGGTGATATTCGCCAACTGCTTTGGCTGCAACATTTGCACCATTCCCTACTTTTACGGAATGATCACCCATTCCCAGTTCTCTACCTCTCTTTAGCCCATGCAACATATTACATATGTGGGATCCTGATCTGGTATCTAATATCCAAGACGTAGAGTGAACTGAGAAACAGTTCTCAATAACAAACACACCCGAAGAAGATGCATCAACATGCTTATTCTTCGTTTGTGCGGCGTAGGAATCCGGATATTCCTCTTTCCTGTTCAGTCTTATAACAATTATAAGAAATAATGGAACCAACGTTCTCCTGCTCTGTATAACAAGCGGGTTTGGTCAATACATCAATGTTATTATCTTGATTAAGGCGTGACATGGTCGCTACCTGGAGAGAGAGAGAGAAGAAAACACTTTAGCGTATGCTCTTGCAAGATTAGATTGGTTATTATCTTATCTAATCCTTCCACTGTTTTAATCAAATCTTCCTTCAAAAAACCCTAAAAAGGAAAGACTAGCTGGGATTAATTACAGTCTAAAACTTTGCTAACCGTTCAGCCAGGCCAGTGCCGGTACTTTGAGGGAGGTTCCCCGTACTTTCGCACGGACCTAATTAAGATAAACCTCGTCTTCCCTTAGGGGTAGCCACATTAACACCTTTCTAGACACTTAATGGGTTAGATAATTGTAAAGTGTAAAACTCTTCCAGGAGTAAATCTTAGTCGCAGTGGGTATCGGGATCCAACTATCTCATAGAAGGTGCAATCTCATTGCAAATTTCAAAACTTGAAATCCCCGATAATACTTTTACCCCTAACATGCTATGACCTTGTCGAAAGCCAACAAACCATAGTCCGCTAGTCAAGTTCAACCCGTACATTTCATGATTGAATTAAACCCACCCGCACGACCTTTGACGAAAGCCAACAAAGCCGTACGACTAGCCTAATCCAATCACATCATATGCTGCAGATAAGCAGTAAGTAGCTACTGCACAATACGCCTTGACGAAAGCCAACAAACACAGCACGAATACTAAATATTACTTATCTAAAATGTCGGAGGGCTACGCAGGTTTTTAAGAAAACCATGAGCGTAATGAACTTGATATCGTTGCAGAATCAAGTGATTTTTGAAAAGGAGTGTTTTTGAGGCTCTTACTAGTTTCGCTAAAGAGGTCACTCCCGGTGAAGGGATCTCGGCTCTTTCCTTATCAAATAAGATGCAGGATATTTCACAAATACCGCTATGCAAAGCAAAAAAAAAAACTAGAGCTGCCCTTTTTGAAAATATGATTCTACAACATCTTTTAGATTTCTTTTCTTTCATTAATCTCATTAATGAAGTCCCATCATTTAAGACTCCTAAGCATCACCGAAGAAACAAAAATACAATGTTTGCTTATGCCATCCGCATTCGCCATAATATTCCGTTATGCACCATTAGGTTACTTAACTAACGACATACCAGGACGGGACTAGCGCGGTTGCAAAATATAAGCAACGTCTATTATATATTATATATATAATAATAAAACATTCGTCTCAGGAAGTAATATGATCTCATCACAGAACATTGCAGCAGAAGATAACATATGAAATATTGGATATACTAGGATTTCCGTGTTTAATATCAAGTCTGTAAAAAACACGGATTCCACGGTCGCGATGAATAGCCAAACCCACATCCCTATACCCCTACGAGAGCGGCAAGTAACCCTCCCAATTCTATGGTTAGGAGACCTGGTCTCGACTCTTCAAGATGACCTCCCACTGGACCCTAGAACCCGGTTACTTGTGCTCTCCTCCTTGGGTCTATCCTAATATGGAAAAGTAAATAATATACAATGGTGACATCATCCTCAACCCGGAAGTGCCCCAATAAAAGAATATTATATACAATGAATTTTACATGAATGAAAATATAAACTCTCATCTCACATAAAATGTAGGGTTCCTAGGCACGCTAGTGAGGTCTCCCAAGCCATCAACCATGGCAATTTCAAAAAATATGGTGCCGAGAAACCCTAAACTACGGATCGATAACTAGATGTCTAGGCGAAAAGGAACTAGTTAACACTTAACTAATGAGAAAGCGGAAATACAACCTTTATAGATCCGGTGCTCCACCTCCATAGCTCCGCAACGAAGTCCTCTCCGCTGTCCAAGTCAAATCCGGGCTCTAGGATCGGCTTCGTCGGAGAATGGGCAAGCTAGGTCGTCGATGTCCATGCCGAAGATGATCTACGTCGAGGCATCGCTAGATCAAGCTCACAACTTCACCAAGTCAAGAAACTTGTGAAGTAAACACACTCTACTACTTGGCAAGAGGTAGAGGATGAAGAAATAGGAAGTGGGTTAACTTTAGAATTGGATTTCTCACTCAAAAACATCAATCACCATTGATGAGGTAAGCTTTTCTTCACTTGAAGCAAGGAAGAAGAAGAAGAAATGTTATGATAAGTTTTAAAAGAAAAAGAAAAGAATAATCAAAACTTATCATGACTAAACCATGGTAAAGTGTAGAGATTCAACTAGGGTTAAAACAAATGGTTAGGTTAAGCATGAGATAAGAATGGTGGACAAAGTCAAAGGTTCATGAATCTTCAACTACAATCCAAAATAAGCCACCATTATCCTCATTTCCTTTTCCAAAAAGAAAATAAATAAATAAATAAATAAATAGATAAATAAAGGAAATGAAACCCTAACCATTCTTTTAACCATGGTTTAAATCTTTGCACTTAACCAAGTAAACATGTATCATCAAACATGATACAATCAAATGCACAAAATCATATCGCATATGTAATGCGCACATCCGAGTGAGAAAATCCATCTTAAGTAAACCGATACTAGTTGATGCAAAGTAATATATCAAATATATAAATATGCATTAAATCATTAAATCAACACTTGATTCAATGATCCGGTTATGTCGCACACAACCGACTAGTATACAATATATCGGCTTATCGAATCAACGCTTGAATCGATAACTAGGTTATATCGCATACAACCATTCGATACATTTATCGCGAGAATAGAATACGGTATCACATACACGCATTATTCTCGGTCCCGCACATATCTCATATGCGCTCCTATTTCGTTTCGCTTGAGCCAGGAAACCTCTGTGTAGGACTCTAAAGACTCGTCAATACGCCGGCAGCGGATGATGATCATATCAAACATCCACAAGCCGCAAGCGGTCTGCTAAACGTAACGGCCACCCGGGTATTGAGCGATCTGAAGATCGACGAGCAAGCCCGCTCACACTCCAGTGAATCCGACCAGTAACACTACCGTACAGTCCGGTCTGATCGTCTGATATGTCGCATATCTCGCCTAGGGGTGGTAAACGTCAGACCCCAATAGCTCAATAAGTCGTGTCGATATGAGGTCTATAACAATTCGAGAAACTACTGGTAACACTTACCAGTAAATCTCAGCAACCCTGGCCAGGGATTTCCTGTTATAGCCAATCGAACACAGCGCAACATCAACTCCCTATACCGGGAGAGACGAATCCCCTCCTATCACTCATTGCCTCCATGTGACTCGGGACTGTACCAAAAAACCACCGTTTTGCACGCCCTCTTGGACGTGGTAAGATGGAAATCAAAGCACAGTGGGAACCACACAAGACTCTATGACGATCTCGGGTCAACAGACTACTCTGTACCAGTGTCACCAGAGAACTGCCATCTGACGTGAGGTATAATACCATCTGGGAGTTCTCGGCGAGTCCGTCCAGTGTACCCAGTCTCTACTGAGCACCCGTATATCATCTCTGATGTCAAACACCAATGGATATGGGATCATCCATCGCCCATCTGTATGGATCGAGAAGGTACACGCTAGTCTACTCTGGTATATCGATGCCCCGTCTCGATACACCCACGACTAGGGACTTTGAAGGATGTACTTATGGACTACCATGTCCCCACTAGTATGATCCGCATCATAGTCCAGGTAGTCAAGTACAGATCCTAAGGGCTTTACCAACATGTAACAGAGAGACAATCAGTATACACGTTAAGGTAAAGTTCAACCAGATAGAATACTATCATGTCGAGCAAGAAAGTCCTCCCTATATATGTCCCAGCATCCACTACAATATACATCCTATGTACAGTAATGGCCTCTAGGGCATACATATAACTAACAATCTCCCACTTGCACTAGGGCCATCTGTAGCAGTGGTTGCAGTATCTCATACTCAACCATCCCATAAAAGTCTCTCTCTGGGAACAGGCCTTTGTGAGTGGATCCGCTGTGTTGTCCTCTGAGTCTACTCTCCCAACCTCAATCACCCTGGAGATCAACCATCTCCATGATCAGGCGATGCTGCCTTAGAATAAGTCTGGATCACTGATGGGACCGGCGTTCCTCGGCATGAGCCACAACTCCATTGTCTCACAATGGTAGGAACGTAGTTCATCTCATGAACTAATATACACCCAAACATCCTCTTTGGTAGCATCTTAAGTAGCGATGTATCCTGCCTTTATCATCTAGTATGTCACGGTATCCAGCTTAGAACTCTTCCAACATACCGTCCCTTTGCTGAGGGTAAAGACAATGCCTGCGACTGACATTCAGTCGTCATTATCACCCTGGAACCATTCCAGTGATTCTCCCCAGGGTCGATTGATACCATCTCACTACAATTAGTGAGAATCCTAACATCCAATTAGATCTATCGCATAGATCCAAAATCTAGGATTTAGGAGGTATCACTTTGACCCTATATGGAGAATCTTTGTGATAAGCGGAGATTGACCGAGCGTAGCATAGGAAACTCCTTCCCTATCAAGAGTATGTCATCCACGTACTCTACGAGGATCGTCACCATACTCCCTACTACCTTCTTGTTTATACAAGGTTCATCTACCATTTTGATGATGTCAACTTCTTTGACTAATTCATCAAAATAGATGTTCCAACTCCGCGATGCCTGCTTTATCATATAAAACATCTTGCACACGTTTCCGCTGCTCCCACTGTCTACGAAGCCCTCTGGCTGTGTACTTATAGACGCTCTCTTCTAAATCATCATTTAGAAAAGCAGTCAAGACACCGAAACGCCAGATATCGTAGTTATGGTATGTAGCCGTGGCAAGTAGGATCTGGATGGACTTAAGCATAGCTACTTGAAAAAGGTTTCATCATTATCCACACCTGGTCAATGATGCACACTTTTAACAAGTCTAGCTTTGAAAATCTCAACTTTTCCATCTACACCAAGTAATCTTCTCAAGATATACTTGCTCCTGATGGGGATTTAACCCTTCAGATATAGCAACCAAAGTCCATACTTTGTTGGTGTATAAGGATTCCATCTCAGATCGCTAAACATCCAGCCATTCTTACGGAGTCTTACTCCTGATGGCCAGCTTGAAACTAGTTGGGTCATCATTTCATGATGTAATCCTCGCTACCACTGTCATAGAGAAACCGAAGTATCTCTCAGGTGGGTGAGAAACCCTACTAGATCGGCGGAGAGGCTGAGGTTCGTTGGAATCTACTGAATCCTTTGGTTCTATCAAATCATGTGCTGTAGTTTGCATAGCTGGAACCTTTCCAGTTGTACATAACAGACCTTGCCTCGAGCTTGTCCGGATTTTGCTTTTAGACATAGGCCGGTCAACCCCAAATCTTAACTAACTTAAGATATGGGCTCTTCCCTTTCCATATCATATATGAAGTGGTAGGCAACTGATTTGATTCGAATCCTATTCAATAGGTATGCAGCTTCATAAGCGCATAACACCCAATAGGAAAAAGGTAACTCAGTAGTACTCATCATAGAGCACACCATATCATATAGGGTGTGATTGCTCCGTCCCGATATACCATCGTGCTATGGTGTATACGGAGGAGTAATGCTGAGAGAGAATCTCATTCTCCTTTAGAATAGTCCAGGAATTCCGTGCTCAAGTATTCTCCTCCTTGATCACATCAAAGGACATAATACTTATACCCGTATTCTGGTTCTCTACTTCTCGCTTATATTCTGTGAATATCTCAAAAGGTTCGGACTTGTGTTTCAACAGGAACATAGGTCTGAATCTCGAAAGATCATCAGAGAATATAATGAAGTATAAAGAACCGGTCTTGGTATGTGTAGACAGGGGACCTTACATACATCAACATGTATCATCCCAAGAGTTCACTAACTCTTTCTCTGTTTCCAATAAACAGAGCTATGGTCATCTTATCTTTGTGACATGACTGGCGAGTTTCACAAGATGTAAATTCAAACTGATTTAAATATACATCTATATGTAACTCTAGCCAGTCGGGTCACATTGATCTGACCTAGTCTACAATACCTCAAGAAGGATTCGTTCATTTCTGAACTCTTCCTCTTGTGTGTGTTCCGTATACAAAGAACTGTAGTTTGATTTAGAACATTAATGCTTTTAGATAACGTGCCTGAACCGATCAACTTTTGATATAGGAAATGTTCAAAACATTATCCAACAATACAAAATTTTATCGTTTCTTTACTAATAAAGAGACAGATATGATTTTGCATAACAGGTTCAGTATCTAATAACATTTGTTCAGAAACAATGTATTGGTAATACAGGGTGACAGTGACCAACAGACCTGGCTGCAACTCTTGCCCCGTTTTCTGCCTCATGAAACTTATCACCCGTTCTCAGTTCTCTACCTATCTGTAGCCCTATGTAACAGATTACATATCTGGGATCCTGATCTGGTATCACATACCCAGGACGTAGAGGATAGTGAGAAACAGTTCTTTGTAACGAACACACCCGAAGATGATGCATCAGCATGCACTCTCTTCATTTGGGCGGCACGGGAAATCTGGTATTCCCCAATTTCCTGCTCTGTCTTATAACAATTATAAGTTGGAGCGGGACCAACGCTCCCCAGCTCAGTATAACAAGCGGGTTCGGTCAATGATCCGTATTATTATCTTGATTAAGGCGTGATATGGTCGCTACCTGGAGAGAGAGAGAAGAAAACACTCAGCGTGCGCTCTGTCAAGAATAGATTGGTTATTATTTTATCTAATCAGGATGGCTCCCACTGCTTTTTATCAAATCTTCCTTCAAACCCTAAAAGGAAAGACTAGCCGGGATTAATTACACACTACAAGTTCGCCAATCTTTCAGCCAGGCCAGTGTCGGTACTTTGAGGGAGGTCCCCCGTGCTTTCGCACGAACCTAATTAATGTAAACCTCGTTTTCCCAGAGGCGTAACCTCGTTAACACCTTTCTAGACACCTACTTGATCGGCTAATTGTAATGTATAAAACTCTCCCAGGAGTAACTCTTACTCGAAGCGGGTATCGGGATCCAACTATCTCATAGAAGGTATGCAATCTCATTGCAAATTTCAACACTTGAAATTCCCGATAATATTTTGCCCCTAGCGTCCTATGACCTTGACAGAGGTCAACAAACCATAGGCTGCTAGTCAAGTTCAACCCGTCATTTCCTGATTGAAGTAAACCCACCCGCACGACCCTTGACAGAGGTCAACAAGGTCGCACGACTACCCTAAATCAATCACATCATATGCTTATACAGATAAGCACTAATCAGCTACCGCACACTGCGCCTTGACAGAGGTCAACAAACGCAGCACGAATACTAACCAGTACGTATCTGAAATGACGGAGGGCTACGACAGGTTTTTCTGAAAACCTATTGCGTAATGAACTTGATATCGTTGCAGAATCAAATGTTTTTAAAAATGGAGTGCTTTTGAGGCTTTTGTAGTTTTGCTAAAGGAGTCACTCCCGGTGAAGGGATCGTCGGTCCTTTCCTCGTCGAATGAGGTGCGGGATATATCATATATATCACTGTGCAAAGCAAAAACTCTTAAAAGCAATCAAAAGACAAACCGAGTGTGTAGCATCTGCCAGTTATTGCTAAAGGAGTCACTCCCGGTGAAGGGATCTCGGTCCTTTCCTCATCGAATAAGGTGCAGGATATATCATATATACCGCTGTGCAAAGCAAAAACTGTAGCTACCTGTTTTATTTTGAAATTCGATTCTACAACATCTTAGGTTTCTTTTATTTCATTAATCATATTAATGAAGTCCCATCATTTAAGTACCTAAACATCACAGATAAATACGACGTACACTTATGCCATCCGCATTCGCCTCGATGTCCCTTCGTGCACCGTTAGGTTAGGTAACTAACGACAGAGCGGGGCAGGGCTAGCGCGGGTGTAAAACATAAGTAACGTCTATATAATATATCATATATACTATATACTGTATCTATCACAGAACATCACATGATCACATCACAGATATCGCAGCAGAAGAAACATATGAAATATTGGATATACTAGGACGTCCGTGTTTTCAATACGAGCCAGTATAAAACACGGATTCCACTGTCGTGATGAATAGCCAAACCCACACCCCTAGACCCCTACGAGAGCGGCAAGCAACCCTACCAATTCTAGGGTTAGGAGACCCGGACTCGACTCCTCGAGTTGGTCTCCCACTGGACCCCAGAACCCGGTTACTTGTGCCCTCCTCCTTGGGTCTATCCTAGTGCGGAAAAGTAAATAATATACAAACGGTGACTACTTCCGCAACCTGGAAGCGCCCCAAATAAAAGAATATTACATACAAGTTTTTACATGAATGAAAATGAAAAACACTCATCTCACATAAAAACCCCCGGCTATTCAAACACGACGATCCAATATAACATATCCAGCAACACATAACATCACATGTCATCAACGTAAGTAAATATGTCCATCCCAATTGTCGTTGACATATAGCAACGAAACCGGCGATATCACATATTACACTTACGGTCACAGAAAAGAAAGTGTAAAACTACAACAGTTGGAATCCGCAATCACCTCAGACATCGCATGCCTGACCAAATGAATTACTTAGACATCGCATGCCTAACAATTATAAACCGCGCATTTTAGTCTCAAAATCGAAAACACTTTTCAATACCAAGTCGGGTAATTCAACAAGATTCCCGACATCCTGATCGAATGCTCGTCGCAAACTTCAGTAGGCGGCTGCACCCCCGATACCGTCGACGAAGTGCACCGAGGCGGAACACCGCTACCGCGAGCACCTGAACGGATGCTTTCGGCGACGGGGTTCTCCTACAGTCACTTGGTCGGGGCTATGGGGTGTAGCTGTCTATTAAGTTTACCCGGCGAGTATCCGCGTACGCTACATGATTGCGACGGACTTTTGATCACATCAAAATTCTGTGGCAACCGATCAAGTGAGACTAAAGTGCTACGTTTATAACATTCATTTAGTTATCACATAACTACTTGTGAATTCCAATTATTGTATCCCATTCCAGATAAATAGAAAATGCTAAACTTTTCGATCGAACAATCGAACACCCAAGTTTTCCCGATACAGATCAACACATGAAATAAGTCTAACAACATTCAGTTCGTGCCTCAGTACCGACGGTCCAGCCGTAGAAGGGTCAAGCCAACGCCTCACATGTGGCACGCCGTACTGCCCCAAACCCGAAGGTTCAAAGGGCAGTTCAAGACGGTCACATAATCGAGTTAAGGTTTGTGTCTTCTAGAGGGACCATCGCGTTACTTGCACTACTTAGAACGTCGTTAAACTTCGGAAAAATCCAACACTTGGAAATTTCCCGACAGGGGAAAAATTGGGTATTTATATCCGGTCGAACTTTTTAACATATTCTAAAATTTATCCGGAAAGCCACAAAAGACGAAATTTGATAATCCGATCGAAATACCGAATCCCCAAAACAACTGCAGAAAATTCAACTCTTTAAACAGTATTAAAAATTCCCAGAAAATCCATAATAAAATAATAAGAGTTACTGTGCAGATCTTGGAGGATGACGTCATCATTGTGCCGCTAATCCGCCGCCTAATGAAGGAATATGCCGCGGATCCGTGCTACAGTGAACTGTTCATGGCCCCAATTTTGCGCCGTAATTCTTATATTTTCCTGCTTATTTCTCTGGATATTTTTAATCATGAAAAATCACTGTTTTTAGAAAAAGGACAGAGAGCATTTTGGGTTTGGGTTTTCGGGTTCGTTCGGGTTTCAAATCGCGTCTAGACTTCGCCTAAGGCTCTAGCTAGGCTCTGATACCACTGTAGGGTTCCTAGGCACGCTAGTGAGGTCTCCCAAGCCATCAACCATGGCAATTTCAAAAAATATGGTGCCGAGAAACCCTAAACTACGGATCGATAACTAGATGTCTAGGCGAAAAGGAACTAGTTAACACTTAACTAATGAGAAAGCGGAAATACAACCTTTGTAGATCCGGTGCTCCACCTCCAGAGCTCCGCAACGAAGTCCTCTCCGCTGTCCAAGTCAAATCCGGGCTCTAGGATCGGCTTCGTCGGAGAATGGGCAAGCTAGGTCGTCGATGTCCATGCCGAAGATGATCTACGTCGAGGCATCGCTAGATCAAGCTCACAACTTCACCAAGTCAAGAAACTTGTGAAGTAAACACACTCTACTACTTGGCAAGAGGTAGAGGATGAAGAAATAGGAAGTGGGTTAACTTTAGAATTGGATTTCTCACTCAAAAACATCAATCACCATTGATGAGGTAAGCTTTTCTTCACTTGAAGCAAGGAAGAAGAAGAAGAAATGTTATGATAAGTTTTAAAAGAAAAAGAAAAGAATAATCAAAACTTATTATGACTAAACCATGGTAAAGTGTAGAGATTCAACTAGGGTTAAAACAAATGGTTAGGTTAAGCAAGAGATAAGAATGGTGGACAAAGTCAAAGGTTCATGAATCTTCAACTACAATCCAAAACAAGCCACCATTATCCTCATTTCCTTTTCCAAAAAGAAAATAAATAAATAAATAAATAAATAGATAAATAAAGGAAATGAAACCCTAACCATTCTTTTAACCATGGTTTAAATCTTTGCACTTAACCAAGTAAACATGTATCATCAAACATGATACAATCAAATGCACAAAATCATATCGCATATGTAATGCGCACATCCGAGTGAGAAAATCCATCTTAAGTAAACCGATACTAGTTGATGCAAAGTAATATATCAAATATATAAATATGCATTAAATCATTAAATCAACACTTGATTCAATGATCCGGTTATGTCGCACACAACCGACTAGTATACAATATATCGGCTTATCGAATCAACGCTTGAATCGATAACTAGGTTATATCGCATACAACCATTCGATACATTTATCGCGAGAATAGAATACGGTATCACATACACGCATTATTCTCGGTCCCGCACATATCTCATATGCGCTCCTATTTCGTTTCGCTTGAGCCAGGAAACCTCTGTGTAGGACTCTAAAGACTCGTCAATACGCCGGCAGCGGATGATGATCATATCAAACATCCACAAGCCGCAAGCGGTCTGCTAAACGTAACGGCCACCCGGGTATTGAGCGATCTGAAGATCGACGAGCAAGCCCGCTCACACTCCAGTGAATCCGACCAGTAACACTACCGTACAGTCCGGTCTGATCGTCTGATATGTCGCATATCTCGCCTAGGGGTGGTAAACGTCAGACCCCAATAGCTCAATAAGTCGTGTCGATATGAGGTCTATAACAATTCGAGAAACTACTGGTAACACTTACCAGTAAATCTCAGCAACCCTGGCCAGGGATTTCCTGTTATAACCAATCGAACACAGCGCAACATCAACTCCCTATACCGGGAGAGACGAATCCCCTCCTATCGCTCATTGCCTCCATGTGACTCGGGACTGTACCCAAAAACCACCGTTTTGCACGCCCTCTTGGACGTGGTAAGATGGAAATCAAAGCACAGTGGGAACCACACAAGACTCTATGACGATCTCGGGTCAACAGACTACTCTGTACCAGTGTCACCAGAGAACTGCCATCTGACGTGAGGTATAATACCATCTGGGAGTTCTCGGCGAGTCCGTCCAGTGTACCCAGTCTCTACTGAGCACCCATATATCATCTCTGATGTCAAACACCAATGGATATGGGATCATCCATCGCCCATCTGTATGGATCGAGAAGGTACACGCTAGTCTACTCTGGTATATCGATGCCCCATCTCGATACACCCACGACTAGGGACTTTGAAGGATGTACTTATGGACTACCATGTCCCCACTAGTATGATCCGCATCATAGTCCAGGTAGTCAA